>CAKAJI010000261.1:0-496220 GCA_916610255.1 Lasioglossum lativentre | reverse complement strand
ATACCTTATAATGTAACGTAATATGCAGTGCATCATTGAAAATACCTTATAATATAACCTAATATGCAGTGTATCTTAGAAAATACCTTATAATATAACGTAATATGCAGTATATCATTGAAAATACCTTATAATATAACGCAATATGCAGTGTATCATTGAAAATACCTTATAATGTAACGTAATATCCAGTCTATCACTGAAAATACCTTATAATATAACGTAATATGCAGTGTATCATTGAAAATACCTTATAATATAACGTAATATGCTGTGTATCATTGAAAATACCATCTAATATAACGTAATATTCAGTGTATCATTGAAAATACCTTATAATATAACGTAATATCCAGTCTATCACTGAAAATACCTTTTAATATAATGTAATATGCAGTCTACCATTTGAAATACCTTATAATATAACGTACTATTTAGTGTATCATTGAAAATACCTGATAATATAACGTAATATGCAGTGTATCTTTGAAAATACCTTATAATATAACCTAATATGCAGTGTATCATTGAAAATACCTTATAATATAACGTAATATTCAGTGTATTATTGAAAATACCTTATAATATAACGCAATATGCAGTGTATCATTGAAAATACCTTATAATATAACGTAATATGCAGTCTATCGCTGAAAATACCTTATAATATAACGTAATTTGCTGTGTATCATTGAAAATACCTTATAATATAACGTAATATGCAGTGTATCATTGAAAATACCATATAATGTAACGTAATATGCAGTGCATCATTGAAAACACCTTATAATATAACGTACTATTTAGTGTATCATTGAAAATACCTTATAATATAACCTAATATGCAGTGTACCATTGAAAATACCTTATAATATAACGCAATATGCAGTGTATCATTGAAAATACCTTATAATATAACGTAATATGCAGTCTATCACTGAAAATACCTTACAATATAACGTAATATGCAGTGTATCATTGAAAATACTTTAGAATATATCGTAAATGTAGTGTATCATTGAAAATACCTTATAATATAACGTAATATGCAGTGTATCATTGAAAATACCTTATAATATAACGTAATATCCAGTCTATCACTGAAAATACCTTATAATATAACGTAATATGCAGTGTACCATTGAAAATACCTTATAATATAACGCAATATGCAGTGTATCATTAAAAATACCTTATAATATAACGTAATATGCAGTGTATCATTGAAAATACCTTATAATATAACGTAATATCCAGTCTATCATTGAAAATACCTTATAATATAACCTAATATGCAGTGTACCATTGAAAATACCTTATAATATAACGCAATATGCAGTGAATCATTGAAAATACCTTATAATATAACGTAATATGCTGTCTATCACTGAAAATACCTTATAATATAACGTAATATGCAGTGTACCATTGAAAATACTTTAGAATATATCGTAAATGTAGTGTATCATTGAAAATAACTTATAATATAACGTAATATGCAGTGTATCATTGAAAATACCTTATAATATAACGTAATATTCAGTGTATCACTGAAAATACCTTATAATATAACGTAATATGCAGTGCATCATTGAAAATACCTTATAATATAACGTACTATTTAGTGTATCATTGAAAATACCTGATAATATAACGTAATATGCAGTGTATCTTTGAAAATACCTTATAATATAACCTAATATGCAGTGTATCATTGAAAATACCTTATAATATAACGTAATATTCAGTGTATTATTGAAAATACCTTATAATATAACGCAATATGCAGTGTATCATTGAAAATACCTTATAATATAACGTAATATGCAGTCTATCGCTGAAAATACCTTATAATATAACGTAATATGCAGTGTATCATTGAAAATACTTTAGAATATATCGTAAATGTAGTGTATCATTGAAAATACCTTATAATATAACGTAATATGCAGTGTATCATTGAAAATACCTTATAATATAACGCAATATGCAGTGTATCATTGAAAATACCTTATAATATAACGTAATATCCAGTCTATCACTGAAAATACCTTATAATATAACGTAATATGCAGTGTATCATTGAAAATACCTTATAATATAACGTAATATGCTGTGTATCATTGAAAATACCTTATAATATAACGTAATATGCAGTGTATCATTGAAAATACCTTATAATGTAACGTAATATGCAGTGCATCATTGAAAATACCTTATAATATAACCTAATATGCAGTGTATCTTAGAAAATACTTTATAATATAACGTAATATGCAGTATATCATTGAAAATACCTTATAATATAACGCAATATGCAGTGTATCATTGAAAATACCTTATAATGTAACGTAATATCCAGTCTATCACTGAAAATACCTTATAATATAACGTAATATGCAGTGTATCATTGAAAATACCTTATAATATAACGTAATATGCTGTGTATCATTGAAAATACCATCTAATATAACGTAATATTCAGTGTATCATTGAAAATACCTTATAATATAACGTAATATCCAGTCTATCACTGAAAATACCTTATAATATAACGTAATATGCAGTGTATCATTGAAAATACCTTATAATATAACGTAATATGCTGTGTATCATTGAAAATACCTTATAATATAACGTAATATGCAGTGTATCATTGAAAATACCTTATAATGTAACGTAATATGCAATGCATCATTGAAAATACCTTATAATATAACGTGATATTTGCAGTCTATCATTGAAAATATCTTATTATATAAGGTAATATGCAGTCTATCAATGAAAATACCTTATAATATAACGTAATATGCAGTGTATCATTGAAAATACCTTTTAATATAATGTAATATGCAGTCTACCATTTGAAATACCTTATAATATAACGTACTATTTAGTGTATCATTGAAAATACCTGATAATATAACGTAATATGCAGTGTATCATTGAAAATACCTTATAATATAACCTAATATGCAGTGTATCATTGAAAATACCTTATAATATAACGTAATATTCAGTGTATTATTGAAAATACCTTATAATATAACGCAATATGCAGTGTATCATTGAAAATACCTTATAATATAACGTAATATCCAGTCTATCACTGAAAATACCTTATAATATAACGTAATATGCAGTGTATCATTGAAAATACCTTATAATATAACGTAATATGCAGTGTATCATTGAAAATACTTTAGAATATATCGTAAATGTAGTGTATCATTGAAAATACCTTATAATATAACGTAATATGCAGTGTATCATTGAAAATACCTTATAATATAACGTAATATGCTGTGTATCATTGCAAATACCTTATAATATAACGTAATATGCAGTGTATCATTGAAAATACCTTATAATGTCACGTAATATGCAGTGTATCATTGAAAATACCTTATAATATAACGTAATATGCTGTGTATCATTGAAAATACCTTATAATATAACGTAATATGCAGTGTATCATTGAAAATACCTTATAATATAACGTACTATTTAGTGTATCGTTGAAAATACCTTATAATATAACGTAATATGCAGTGTATCATTGAAAATACATTATAATATAACCTAATATGCAGTGTATCATTGAAAATACCTTATAATATAACCTAATATGCAGTGTATCATAGAAAATACCTTATAATATAACGTAATATGCAGTATATCATTGAAAATACCTTATAATATAACGCAATATGCAGTGTATCATTGAAAATACCTTATAATATAACCTAATATGCAGTGTATCATAGAAAATACCTTATAATATAACGTAATATGCAGTATATCATTGAAAATACCTTATAATATAACGCAATATGCAGTGAATCATTGAAAATACCTTATAATATAACGTAATATGCTGTCTATCACTGAAAATACCTTATAATATAACGTAATATGCAGTGTACCATTGAAAATACTTTAGAATATATCGTAAATGTAGTGTATCATTGAAAATAACTTATAATATAACGTAATATGCAGTGTATCATTGAAAATACCTTATAGTATAACGTAATATTCAGTGTATCACTGAAAATACCTTATAATATAACGTAATATGCAGTGCATCATTGAAAATACCTTATAATATAACGTACTATTTAGTGTATCATTGAAAATACCTGATAATATAACGTAATATGCAGTGTATCTTTGAAAATACCTTATAATATAACCTAATATGCAGTGTATCATTGAAAATACCTTATAATATAACGTAATATTCTGTGTATTATTGAAAATACCTTATAATATAACGCAATATGCAGTGTATCATTGAAAATACCTTATAATATAACGTAATATGCAGTCTATCGCTGAAAATACCTTATAATATAACGTAATATGCAGTGTATCATTGAAAATACTTTAGAATATATCGTAAATGTAGTGTATCATTGAAAATACCTTATAATATAACGTAATATGCAGTGTATCATTGAAAATACCTTATAATATAACGCAATATGCAGTGTATCATTGAAAATACCTTATAATATAACGTAATATCCAGTCTATCACTGAAAATACCTTATAATATAACGTAATATGCAGTGTATCATTGAAAATACCTTATAATATAACGTAATATGCTGTGTATCATTGAAAATACCTTATAATATAACGTAATATGCAGTGTATCATTGAAAATACCTTATAATGTAACGTAATATGCAGTGCATCATTGAAAATACCTTATAATATAACCTAATATGCAGTGTATCTTAGAAAATACTTTATAATATAACGTAATATGCAGTATATCATTGAAAATACCTTATAATATAACGCAATATGCAGTGTATCATTGAAAATACCTTATAATGTAACGTAATATCCAGTCTATCACTGAAAATACCTTATAATATAACGTAATATGCAGTGTATCATTGAAAATACCTTATAATATAACGTAATATGCTGTGTATCATTGAAAATACCATCTAATATAACGTAATATTCAGTGTATCATTGAAAATACCTTATAATATAACGTAATATCCAGTCTATCACTGAAAATACCTTTTAATATAATGTAATATGCAGTCTACCATTTGAAATACCTTATAATATAACGTACTATTTAGTGTATCATTGAAAATACCTGATAATATAACGTAATATGCAGTGTATCTTTGAAAATACCTTATAATATAACCTAATATGCAGTGTATCATTGAAAATACCTTATAATATAACGCAATATGCAGTGTATCATTGAAAATACCTTATAATATAACGTAATATCCAGTCTATCACTGAAAATACCTTATAATATAACGTAATATGCAGTGTATCATTGAAAATACCTTATAATATAACGTAATATGCTGTGTATCATTGAAAATACCTTATAATATAAAGTAATATGCAGTGTATCATTGAAAATACCTTATAATATAACGCAATATGCAGTGTATTATTGAAAATACCTTATAATGTAACGTAATATCCAGTCTATCACTGAAAATACCTTATAATATAACCTAATATTCAGTGTATCATTGAAAATACCTTATAATATAACGTAATATCCAGTCTATCACTGAAAATACCTTATAATATAACGTAATATGCAGTGTATCATTGAAAATACCTTATAATATAACGTAATATGCAGTGTATCATTGAAAATACTTTAGAATATATCGTAAATGTAGTGTATCATTGAAAATACCTTATAATATAACGTAATATGCAGTGTATCATTGAAAATACCTTATAATATAACGTAATATGCTGTGTATCATTGCAAATACCTTATAATATAACGTAATATGCAGTGTATCATTGAAAATACCTTATAATGTCACGTAATATGCAGTGTATCATTGAAAATACCTTATAATATAACGTAATATGCAGTGTATCATTGAAAATACCTTATAATATAACGTAATATGCTGTGTATCATTGAAAATACCTTATAATATAACCTAATATGCAGTGTATCATAGAAAATACCTTATAATATAACGTAATATGCAGTATATCATTGAAAATACCTTATAATATAACGCAATATGCAGTGTATCATTGAAAATACCTTATAATGTAACGTAATATCCAGTCTATCACTGAAAATACCTTATAATATAACGTAATATGCAGTGTATCATAGAAAATACTTTATAATATAACGTAATATGCAGTATATCATTGAAAATACCTTATAATATAACGCAATATGCAGTGTATCATTGAAAATACCTTATAATGTAACGTAATATCCAGTCTATCACTGAAAATACCTTATAATATAACGTAATATGCAGTGTATCATTGAAAATACCTTATAATATAACGTAATATGCTGTGTATCATTGAAAATACCATCTAATATAACGTAATATTCAGTGTATCATTGAAAATACCTTATAATATAACGTAATATCCAGTCTATCACTGAAAATACCTTATAATATAACGTAATATGCAGTGTATCATTGAAAATACCTTATAATATAACGTAATATGCTGTGTATCATTGAAAATACCTTATAATATAACGTAATATGCAGTGTATCATTGAAAATACCTTATAATGTAACGTAATATGCAGTGCATCATTGAAAATACCTTATAATATAACGTACTATTTAGTGTATCATTGAAAATACCTTGTAATATAACCTAATATGCAGTGTACCATTGAAAAAGCCTTATAATATAATGCAATATGCAGTGTATCATTGAGAATACCTTATAGTATAACGTAATATGCAGTCTATCACAGAAAATACCTTATAATATAACGTAATATGCAGTGTATCATTGAAAATACTGTAGAATATATCGTAAATGTAGTGTATCATTGAAAATACCTTGTAATATAACGTAATATGCAGTGTATCATTGAAAATACCTTATAATATAACGTAATATCCAGTCTATCACTGAAAATACCTTATAATATAACGTAATATGCAGTATATCATTGAAAATACCTTATAATATAACGCAATATGCAGTGTATCATTGAAAATACCTTATAATATAACGTAATATGCAGTGTATCATTGAGAATACCTTATGAGATAACGTAATATGCTGTGTATCATTGAAAATAAATTATAATATAACGTAATATGCAGTGTATCATTGAAAATACCTTATAATGTAACGTAATATGCAGTGCATCATTGAAAATACCTTATAATATAACGTAATATGCTGTGTATCATTGAAAATACCTTATAATATAACGTAATATGCAGTGTATCATTGAAAATACTTTATAATGTAACGTAATATGCAGTGCATCATTGAAAATACCTTATAATATAACGTACTATTTAGTGTATCATTGAAAATACCTTATAATATAACCTAATATGCAGTGTACCATTGAAAATACCTTATAATATAACGTGATATTTGCAGTCTTTCATTGAACATACCTTATTATATCAGGTAATATGCAGTCTATCAATGAAAATACCTTATAATGTAACGTAATATGCAGTGCATCATTGAAAATACCATATAGTATAACGTAATATGCAGTGTATCATTGAAAATACCTTACAATATAACGTGATATTTGCAGTCTATCATTGAAAATACCTTATTATATAAGGTAATATGCAGTCTATCAATGAAAATACCTTATAATATAACGTAATATGCAGTGTATCATTGAAAATACCTTTTAATATAATGTAATATGCAGTCTACCATTTGAAATACCTTATAATATAACGTACTATATAGTGTTTCATTGAAAATACCTGATAATATAACGTAATATGCAGTGTATCATTGAAAAAACCTTATAATATAACCTAATATGCAGTGTATCATTGAAAATACCTTATAATATAACGTAATATGCAGTGTATCATTGAAAATACCTTATAATATAACGTAATATGCAGTGTATCATTGAAAATACCTTATAATATAACGTAATATGCAGTGTATCATTGAAAATACCTTATAATGTAATGTAATATGATGTACATCATTGAAAATACTTTTTAAAATAACGTAATATGCAGTGTATCATTGAAAATACATTATAAAACTAGCTGGATATTGTTGCTCGCTCGCTCCGCGAGCTCGCGAGTGGGGGTGTTGTAACTCGCTTTGCGAGTTCGCGAGAGGGTTAGTGGTACGGATGTTATTTGGTATCTGACTCTCCACGAGCCACACAAAGAACTTCCCGATTCGTTAGTTGCAGTATATTATTATCATTATTAATTTATTTAGTGTAAGTGTGATTACATGTTTTGTTTGTGATTACATTGAGATGATTACATGTTTTCAGGGAAATTCAATAGTTTTCTACTTATCAAAATGTTTGCTATATGGCGTCGCATTAAACCAACATCGTATGCTCGTTGCTCGCTTGGTTCCCTGTTATAGCATAGTAATGTTGCAAAATAAATTGCAAATGCTCCACAATCAAACGCATTGTTTTGATATTGTACTCTGTGAAATATATACTTCTTCTTATATTTATTAAGGGCATTCAAATAATCTATTACATCATGGTTCAAATGATTAGCATTAAAACTATCATAAATGTGTACATTTCCGTTACCATCAGATCTTGTGCAAATCCAATGTCCTACCACCTTTTTTCCAATTTCACCAGTGTATATATCTGAATATTCGTCTCATGTTCTGGGATCTCTTGTAAATTACTCAAAAAAGCTCGAACGTAACCAGTATCTTGAGCAAAGTTGTATATTCCACGCTCGTTTAGATTTCTGTTCATAATTTCGTGAAATAAATTAATATGTTTATCTTGTAAATAACAATCAGGTTTTATGACTTCTTTACATTCGGCTGTTTCTAAAGCATAGTTATAACCATCATTGAGGAAACAGTCTGCAGGCACTGCATATTCATGATTATGTTGCTCGATATGCTGGTCCGAGATCATTAAACATTCACCAAAAATTGTATAAAGTTCAGGATTCATTTTTTGATTTGTGATTGTTACATCTTGTGACGGTCACAGCCTTCGGGCGCGAAGCTATCCCCATCAACGGGAATCACGGCCCGCAAGTACCGAGCGCGGCCACTAGATGACCGCGACATTAAACGCCGAGAAAGAGCGACTCGCGCCGCGGCGCGCGGCCGCCAGGTGGCCACAGCGACAAACCGGTTTCCCGCGGCTAAACCTGGTCGCGCCGGGATAATTACCCGGAATAATCACCGGTAAAGAGAGACACGCCGAACCCGAAAGCCAGACTCATTTTTTGGAACGTTTTTTTGGATAGCACTGAGTAAGGGGTCCGTCGAAACTCCTCCAACCGATCCGCCGACCACACCCGTACTTCCTGACCAGGCCCGAGTGGTGAAAGACCCACGGGAATCCCTACCTCCTCAGTGGCGAAACGCCGAGCAGGACCCATCCAGGCCCGAGTGGTGAAAAACCCACGGGAATCCCTATTTCCTCAGTGGCGAAACACCGAGCAGGACCAATCCCGGCCCGAGTGGTGAAAGACCCACGGGAATCCCTATCTCCTCAGTGGCGAAACGCCGAGCAGGACCGATCCAGGCCCGAGTGGTGAAAAACCCACGGGAATCCCCACTTTTACCACAGCGGAACACCGAAATCCGATCCGACCAGCCGGCACTCCGAGCGATCGCTATCGCCGAACCGCCGCTACGCCGACCGCCAGTATCGGACCGTCCAGCTAAGGGTCCCCTCTCGTTCTTCGAGGTACCGCGACTCTGGACAGCCGACTGACGCGGCAATACCTTCCACCGCCCCGAGTAACCGTCACAATCTGTTTTCTCTTCATTCTCTCCTTTTTTATATTTGACAACCTTCTTATCGAGGATTGCATAAATTGGCTTATGATAGCTGAAATATGTTTCATAAACACCGCAATCTATATCATCAACATTTGGGAAAATGACATCTATTTGCGTATTCAAATTGGTCGTTATACTTTTGGATGGTAATTTAGTTTTTAAATTGTACTTGTTCAAAAGGTTAATCAAATAATTATCACCATTATCCTTGCAATTTAATATATTGTAATTGAAATCACCTATCAAAATCTTTTCACTTTCAATTGTAATTTTATTCATTATTCGCTGTACAACGCTACCAAACATAGAATTAGTAGCTTTTGGTGATTTATAACCACTAATTATATAATAATTTCTGATTTTAAAAGTGAACAGTTCTACATGCGCATTTGAACTAAATTCCTGTTCAACAAATAATTTTTCTATTGATAATTCTGTTTTTCCATAACAAATTAATCCGCGGCTGTTGTTGTCAATGTCGGATCGGAATAACATATCGTAATTTAAAATATTCAACTCATCATCGGTTTTCGTTAATGTTTCACTAAAAATTAATATATCGCTTCGATGAAACCATGAATCTTTATTTATATGAATTAATTTACTTGTCAAAGTACCAATATTTTGATATATAACTATTAATCCAGTTTCATTTACCAAATTATTGAATGATAATTTTAATTGTTTAGTATTTCGCAAACGATACAATTCATCGTTAGCCGTGTTTGCAGCATTGATCTTTGTTTTTTTCGATACTGTTAATTTAAATTGTCCCAAAATATATAAACCGCTCAATTTTGCAACTCTGCTCAGTGCTACATACAACATTTGTAAAGTTCGCCTTTCTGATTTTTTAAAATCCAAACATACTTTCTCGTATGTTTGTCCCTGACTTTTATGAATCGTAATCGCTTCAGCAGGAACCACTGGAAATTGACAACGTGTGATTTGATATTTTTCCTCACTCGACATTTTTCATATAATTACGATAACGAGTCCTTACTTTCACTCCCACTCTGGGCAATTGAAAATCTAACCACAATATAGACGGAATTTTAGTATTCTCTTGAAAAGTAATAAATTTTAATATTCCGCATGATCCATTAACCAATCCGTCTTCAACATCAATGTTACTAATTATCATATATTTTATATTAATTTTCAATTTAATCTCAGTTAATAATTCGTTTTGGACTGATTGTTTTTTTAAAGATTGTAATATAAATTTTTTTGTACTTTCATCGATATTCTTCGAAAATGTATTCTCAGCAGTAGAGATGATCAACTCACTCTTGCATTGAGATATTTTTCGATTATTGTAAGCGGTAACATTAGCATTAGTTGCATATAATCGTATTGCTATATCTGGAACATCATTTTGATTTTTAATTTCTCTCGATTTAATTAATTTTATATCATCTTCAGACGTGTCTCCCGTAGCTAAATTATTCAGAGCATTTATAAACGCTAAATCATCTTTTTGTCGCATAACTTCCGTCAATTCATAAAATTCAAACTCGTTCCATAGTGGATTAATATCAATAAAGGGAGCCATTGCGTTTCGTCTAGAGACTTGATAAACAGGTGTAGGATGTGTGGATTTGTATATTTTCTATTGTATGTATATGTGAATTGCGTTTGTGCATGAGTGTCGCGATACTGCGACCGCGACATAAAAATAATCAATAAATAAATACATGACGATTCGAATTAATCAATAAATAAATACATGACGTCTTCTAGAAGATTCGTAAAATAAAACATCCGAGCGAGTAGTATATAAAGGGACGCGTTGACGTGGCGACTGGGCTTTTACGGGAAACAAATTACGGTTGAAGGATTTAATGTTTATTCATTGTTTTGTCAAATTGTATATAAGTTGTGTGCTTTCTTATTGTAATAAAATAACTGTTTAACATCTATTCTCTTACACAGGTTTATCTCGTACAGGTGGTAATTGATTTAAATCCCCAACTGCTAATACAGAAAGACCACCAAATGATTCATTTATACCATTTATTTGCCTTAAACGTGTATCAAAATTGCCTAGTATTGTACTACTTACCATCGATATTTCATCAATTATGAGTAATTGTACTTTTGATAATTTTTCACGAATATTGTTGGCTAAGTCGCTTGACAATTATGGTAAACTAACTCCAAATTTATTAATTGGTAAAGCGAAAGCAGTGTAACAGACCTGCAACGTGCAGGCCTGTCACTAAAAGTATACACCGAAATACGACCGACCGAACCCGAACACAACCGAGCGCCGCACCGCCGGCACGCCGCGCACCCCGCTCCCAAAACCACGTCGCTCGCGTATTGGACGGGAACCGGACGTCAACGAGACACAATTCTAACACAAACCGGATGTCACCGCTCACACTCTCGGCGGGAAAACCAACACTCAGCACCGCACCGCACCACCGCCCCTCACCACCAACCGCGAGCTATATAAGACGCGGCGGACACGACTCGATCTCCTGTTCCAGCTGGGATTCCGCCCAGAACACTTCCGCCGTACCACTCTCCGTAAGTAATCCTGACGTTCTTCACGAGCACCGTATCTTTCCTCGGTCCAGGTGACGGCGAGCCACCTTTTCCCGTACAGCGACGGCGCGTCGTTATTCTAGTCCCGGTGACGGCGAGTCACAATCCTTATCCGGTAACGGCGAGTTGCCATTCCGCTCCAGGTGACGGCGAGTCACAATCCTTATCCGGTAACGGCGAGTTGCCATTCCGCTCCAGGTGACGGCGAGTCACAATCCTTATCCAGGTAACGGCGAGTTGCCATTCCGCTCCAGGTGACGGCGAGTCACTACACCTAGTCCGACGACGGCGAGTCATCGGCAAACCACGAGACGGCGAGTTTCGGGGAACTTCGACTCCGTCGAAGTCACTCGACGCGGAAGGTGCAATACCCTCCACGTCGAGCGTAAAACCACCACGGGAAGCCTCGTCGCAGAGCCGGCCAACCGGACCCGTGGTAGGGAAGATCATGGTTTCCACCACGATCAGAAGCTCGGTCCTGTAATCACCCCGACTCCTCCGACACCCCTGTCTTCCAGGTCGGAACCGTACCTCCCCCGCCCTCGTCTACCCTGGCCCTGCACTAGACGCCGACGATACCGCCGCGAACGCGTCACTGACTGTACCGAGACACCACGAACACCGCGAAGACCGCGAAACCCGGACGCACGACAAATGAGCGCGAGCACATAAACGACACCAACACTGTCTCATTCTTGTTTAAACACCTCTCCCCGCTGACCGACGACCCTGGCACGGCGAGCTATACCAGTACGGGGAAACCACCGAAATACCGTTGTGACGGTCGACGATACGGACTCGTTACATGGCGCCCGAACAGGGACTAGAATATACCGAATGAAACAACCGCCACGTGGCGCACGGAATTTTGAGGTTACGACAACTAACCACGCGAAATAGATCGCGATCGCGACATACACGCCGCCCAGCGCCACCGGGTCGCACCAAGACACAAGAGCAACGTGCCTACCGCAGAGCCGCACCGTACCAAACCGCGCGCGCCATCTATCAGTAAACATTCGGTACTACGCCCCGCGGCGCGCGAATACTTGAATCGCCGTACACCAGAAAACAGGATATACGCGCTCCGGAAAACAACGGACCGACACGGGACGCGACAAAATAAAGATCTCGCACATCGGGGATGAAAAGGGGCACGCTCCGGCCAACAAGGGAACGATTAATCGCGGACCTCCACCGACAAGGCTTATCTACGAGCGGAAATACAAGCGAGCTCCTGCAACGGTGGACCGATTATACCGAGAGACAGGCCGGAGAATTAGTCATTATGCCGGACCCGAAGGTACAAATAGGCGGTGAGCTCGACGCACCAGGCCCGTCCACCGGCAAACGACATGACACTATTCCCGATGCACATGACCCCGAAGAAAAGGACGGGGAACAGAACGACCCGCGCCGAAATATGGACCGGATGCGAAAGTTGGGGTGTACTAGTGACGGGAAGGACCCGTTCTCATTTTTGGAGCGAGTAAACGAACTCCAGGCCGGATACCGACTCAGCGACGACGAGCTCCTCCGAGGGCTCCCGGAATTATTGCGCGGAGAAGCGCAACTATGGTACCGGAATTTACGCCAACAAATACATTCCTGGACTCAGTTTACCGAGAAGTTTCTCGCGTTCTTTGCCTCGAACCGAACACGACGACAACGGGAACGGGAAGCACTGGAGCGTGTACAGCAACCGGGGGAGCCCTTCCACCTTTTTGTGAACGCCTTGCTGACGCTGATGCGGCGAGCACAGGTGCCGGCGGACGAGCACCTCGAAATTATACAAGAAAACATGCTACCAGAATACGCCGGAGCCATACATCCCGACACCGTTCCCGACCTAGACGAGCTCCTACGCCAGGTGCAACGGCTTGAACGCGCAGAGGCACGCAAACAACGGCTCCAGCGCACACCAGCTCGGCACGTGGCCGCAGCTAACGCCGGTCCCGAAGAAGCAAGACCCTCGGTCACCCGGCCAGTAGAAACGGCACGGCTAGAACCTATCAGCAACCGGTTTGCGCAACTGAGTAATACGCCACAAGCAGGAGGAGGCGCCAACACCGACATTTACAGCCCGGAGACACATTGCTGGAGGTGCAAACAACGGGGACACCATCGGTACGAATGCCGAAACACGTACCGGAAGTTCTGCTCGCGCTGCGGCCGAGACGGGACGCTCACGAGAGATTGTCATCCGCCTCCATCAGTCATACCACCCGCATCGGGAAACGAAGCACGGGGCCCGCCAGCACTGGGCAACCGCCGGCCCCCACAATAAAGTACACACCACGCCTAACAATACCGATCCAAATCCTCGTGCATAAACAGAGAGGTACAACAATGGGCAGAGGCACAGGGCATAGCCACAGACACCGATGACCCGGGCCTCGTTGGCCTGGCCGACGGATCTGATATAGCCGCCGCCGGAACCATTCGACTCCCATTTATAGCAGTTGGATACGAACGGGAACAGGATTTCACCATCCTACCGAGAATGAGTCAACCGGTACTACTGGGAATACAGACCATCGCCGCACTGCAGCTACAACTAGCGCCTCCACAACACCTTGCCACCTGGTCCGACGAGGGCCCCGCCGACCCCTGCCACCAGGCCGGTCTCTGCACGCCGCCGCCATGCGACCAAAGCAGCTTAGACACGTTCCTCAGGGACGAAATGCAACTCTTTGAATCCGTAGCCGGACGCACCGACCTAATCCAGCACCGGATTAAATTAAGGGATGAGACACCGATAAAACAACGGTACCGACCCCGTAACCCGGCAATGCAAGCCATTATTAACCAAGAGGTCGACCAAATGCTGCAAACCGGGGTGATCGAGGGATCCAGCAGCCCCTGGAGCTCACCGGTGGTCGTAGTAAAGAAGAAGGACGGTAGACCCCGCTTTTGCGTCGACTTTAGAAAGTTAAACGCAAGGTCAGAAAAAGACGCTTACCCGTTGCCACAAATACAGGCAACCCTGGACAAACTGCGAGGAGCCAGATTTCTGACAACACTGGATCTTAAAAACGGGTACTGGCAAGTCCCTCTCGAACACAGCAGCCGACCGCTAACCGCCTTCACCGTACCCGGAAAGGGGCTGTACCAGTTAACGGTTATGCCCTTCGGGCTACACTCCGCTCCAGCAACGTTCCAACGGCTACTGGACAAGATAATAGGACCCGAGTTCGAGCCATATGCATTTGCATATCTGGACGACATCATTATTGCCAGTAAAACATTTCCCGAACACCTTCAACACCTACACCAAGTGTTCCAGCGCCTGCGTCACGCCGGACTCCAATTAAACCCCGAAAAATGCAAGTTTTGCGTCACTAGCCTGCGGTACCTCGGCCATATTGTCGACCAGGAAGGTATCCGGACGGACCCCGAAAAGACCAGCGCGGTCGCCAAACTCACCGCCCCAAAAACAATTAAGGAAGTACGCCGTTTTCACGGAATGGCTTCATGGTACCGGCGCTTCGTTCCAAGATTCGCCGAAATAATAGAACCACTAACGCGCCTCACACGGAAAAATGCCAAGTGGAAATGGACCGAGGCCGAAGAAACCGCCTTTCAGACGATGAAAGACCGGTTAACCGCAGCACCCATACTGGCATGCCCCGATTTCGAGCAACCCTTCACGCTCCAAACAGACGCTAGCGACTACGGACTGGGAAGCGTGCTGACACAGGGCCCCGAAGACAACGAACGGGTCATCGCATATGCGAGCCACACCCTGAGCGCCACCGAAAGAAACTATAGCGCCACCAAAAAAGAGTGTCTCGCGGTCGTCTGGGGAGTCAGGAAAGTGAAGGCTTACCTCGAAGGGTACCATTTCACGGTAATCACCGACCACCAGGCGCTACGGTGGCTGCAACAACTGGACAGCCCAACCGGGCGACTGGCCAGATGGGCCCTCGAGTTGCAGCAATATGACTTCGACGTAAAGTACCGACCCGGAAAACTTAATCATGTGGCGGACGCACTATCCAGGACCGAACCACCGCCAGGGATACACCTTCTCCAGCCTGCCGACTCCTGGTACAACACCAAGGTCAAAGCCGTTCAGGAAAATCCCACGACCGTACCGGATTATCAAATACGGGAAGGTAAACTGTTCCGACAAATTAACGACCAGCTCGGATACAACGAACCTGATAACACAGAGACCTGGAAACTCTGCGTACCAAACGCCGACCGACCTGCCGTACTACGCCAGTACCACGATGACCCTACCGCAGGACATTTAGGCATCGCCAAAACCATCACGCGCCTAGCACAACGATTTTACTGGCCAGGCATGTTCAGGGATACCGCCCGCCACGTCCGCAACTGCACCAGCTGCCAAAGGTACAAGATACCGCCACAACTAACCCCCGGGTAACTCCACGCCAGCCCCGGCGAGGGACCATGGCATACCGTGTCCGTCGACTTGGTCGGACCTCTACCCCGGTCCCGCCACGGACACATCTGGTTACTGGTCGCCGTGGATAAATTCACAAAGTGGATCGAACTAGCGCCCCTCAGGAAGGCAACCAGTGCCGCCGTAGCCTCCGTAATAAGGAAAGACATTATACTACGCCACGGAACACCGCACATAGTAGTCACCGATAACGGGCGGCAATTTATCGGAGAGCCATTCACGACCTTACTACGAACCGCCGGCATAAAACACATGGCACGAATCAACCGGATATAGCCCAGCCTATTTAAATCACACACACCGCTGGAAGATCCTCCGAGAAGCCCAGGAACTCGCAAAACTCCACTTAGCGCAGGCTTTCAGCCGACAGGAGAAGTATTACAACTTGCGACACCGCAACTGGAGACCCGGCGTGGGCGACACAGTATGGAAACGGGAACATACACTGTCGGACAAGGGAGCCGGCATAGCCGCTAAGCTGGCCCCCAAATACAGCGGTCCATATACGGTCGGGCGCATCGTCTCCCCCGTTATCGTCGACCTACGCGACCAGGAAAACCGGTGCACACGCCACATCCACGTGCAGGACCTGAAACCAGGGCCAGGCAACAACGCGACCACCGACGCCAACCCAGACGATACGGCAGGCCATACGACCCCCGACCCCCCAACCAAGGAGGCCGACAACCCGACCCCCGACCGCCACCCCGTACCCCGACGGCGAGGAAGGCCACGTAAACATACACTTCCTGTTACTCTATGTCATAGGCAAAACAGAAGCCATCGGGCGACGATGGATTTTTACGCCGGGATGGAGGACCTGTTCGACGACGCACCGATAGATACGGAGGGACGACCTCCGACACCGACTATCCGGCTGGACGCACCGCTACCTAACCCGCCACCAATACCCGCCCCGGCGACCAGCAGACATGACAGCGTGGAGTTACCGGCGAGGTACGAGGTGACAGCAAGGAAGGCCACTAGACCACGGCCAGTGGCCACGTCAAAGCGAACAACATCAGTCAGCCTCACCGCCACACCTTCCACCAGCGGACGTGGGCGAGCAAAGCCCACAATCACGAAAATCCGGGCCGTGACCCGGCTAGACGAGGAAGCCAGGATCGTGTCAGCCGCCGATAAGCTGACTACAAACACCTCCGCGCACATAATCGCAACCCTTCGGGAAGCACGCACGCGGACCAAGAGGACAATTGGTCTCAGTATCCTGGAGAGCGGGGCGGCGAGCCCGCCGAGGCAAAAGATAGAAAAGGCCGAACCAGCCCTCCCGACCACAGCGACACTCCAGAAACAGCCGGACAAAAAAGACGGCCCGGAGACCTCCACAATGGTCCAGACAACGGGGACGACAGGGAACGAAGCCCCAACAATCAACAAACCCGAGCCGAACCGACTGTTGGTGGATGCATCCATACCTACGGACCCGCGGACCAGGCCAAAATTAGACACCAGCCTACCAGTGCCTACCTGGCAAGAGATCGAGAAGATGTCGATCGCCCCACGAACGCCAAGGAATCAGCCCGCCGGGAGGATAGGGCGACAACCTTATCGCCCGAATGCCGAGCGTGGGCCGTTGTGGGAGGACCGCCGGGCAGCCATCCTACCACCGCCGGAACCGGTGCCTGGACCGACCAGACCCACGACATACGAGCCACAACCCGGGGAACCGGGAAACAACGGGTACCCGGTGGAACCCTGGCGAAACGCCCCAGGAGCCCTTCCACCCATCCGGTACGAGGGGCCACAACCACCATGCCCCATGGCATGGTACCAGCTCCCCACGGGACGCCGCGTCGAGGTACCAATACGATTCGTGTTTACACGAAAATTCCGTGCCTCCATCAACGAGGAAAGGTGGTTACTGTTCTTTGACAAGAACGGGCGCCTCATACGCTGCCGAGAACGTAAGTAAGTAAGTTATGCTTTTGTCGGGGATGATGAATCGGTCACCATCGCTTCCTTTAGGCACTCCGTTCAGTTATTCATCGGATTCACAGCGGCACTACCGACCTCGGCCCTATTGCGGGTTGCAATTATCCTTTCGCTTTTCCGCCGCGACCCCGTTTTATTCGACCCGGGCCATTTTCGGGGCGGCAGACGTACTCCACGGGACGGTCATCATTGCCGGGATGGCCATACTACCTAAATTTTGGATTTTTGAGCTTTTTAGGGCTCGGAGCGAACGTCGGGCCATCCCACCTCAGACCTGCAGGGTGTCTCGCCTGCCCTTTAGACTCCCCCCACTTCACCAAGATCGCATATCGAGAGTATCAAGTTCTAGACCCTTCCCTACTCTATTTCCAGATATCCCAGAAATTTACCCTCTCCCACCCTTGGAGTCTAATCCAGTCCTAATCTTTGATTCTACGTACATGCAAAACAAAGGAGCGCGTTGTGATATACATTGGGAAGAAGTTATAGCAAATCCACAGATCCGAGCCAACTTGATCGAAATCCCAGCCCGAAGGCCGAAGATATCAATTCCATCGCGCCGTTCACTGCCGAGTCTAGTCCGCGAGGGGTAAAGGGAGTCCGTGCACCAATTTCACCTAAATTCTTATCTTATGCAAGATTAAAATATCGGTTCCATCGGGTTCTCTCCCTTGAGGTGGGCTTGATACTCTCTAGCAACAATGGCCGCTCAATTTGGATGTTACCAGCATCCGGAAGAAGGGTCCTCTTGCAACATTTCGTCGCATATCAGACCCGACCCTTCAGGTTTGTAACCGTTGTCTTTACAAATGTTACCGCACCACTGCACAGTCCATTTACCCAGAGGTGATCTGCTGAGAGTATTACTCAAATGACTGCCTCTTTTTCCCCAATCTTATCGAAAGCCTTTTGTGGAAGGCGGATACCATTTATTTAGTAACCTCATCGGGGTGGTCAACTCTACGACCGTACCATCGCATACTAGTATCGCGGTTTCCACACCGGTCTAGCAGCTCCGCGTACGAACTAGCTTCTCAGCCCTTCGGAAACATGTGTAATCAGCTCCTCTCTTAGCTTATAAGCTCAAAAACTCCTAAAATTACCCTCGCGATATACCATAATTGCTCGCACCGTTACCGGCTCCTTCTGTTCCTCGGAACAAGTTGCCATTCCAATA
Organism: Lasioglossum lativentre; assembly: GCA_916610255.1. Classification (NCBI taxonomy): domain Eukaryota; kingdom Metazoa; phylum Arthropoda; class Insecta; order Hymenoptera; family Halictidae; genus Lasioglossum; species Lasioglossum lativentre. The sequence goes on along the minus strand of CAKAJI010000261.1, from coordinate 476,313 downwards.
ACGTCACTTTCATCCGTTGCAGTTGCAGAGATCGGGAGCCCAAAGGACACCCCACACCTCCTTAATATCAACTACCGGATCAGAGACTCATACTAAAACTATACTCGAGAAATCCATGACAGCAAGCAGCAGAATCTTAATTCAATTGGACTTAGCTTTCCCTGCTGTCTAGAAATCTACTATTGCCTATACAACGAGGAGACGAATATATGCGACAGCTAGTATACTCTCACCCCGTTGTACACATCTCTTCGCTTGTCTCTATTTAAGGCTGTTCCATCAGCTTAAGACTTCTCATCAGGGTGAATACCATCTACGGTGAGTCCGTACCAACCGTTCTTATTTCGCAATGAGTGATTACGCTCTTCCGAATCTCAACTAGAATCGCAGCCCTTGGAAGTCCATGCAAGATCAGCGTACCGATCGTTTTATGGCCCTAGCGACCCCCGTCTACATACCATGCGGACTACTGAGAGTTTCCTCCCACCATTTGATTTTTCCATTTACTCAAAGACACAAATGCGCCTCAAACCACCCACTTATAACACAATTTAAATTTGCCTGATGTAACTTTAGAAGCAAACCTGCACCCAATCGATGCCTCTGCTTTCCATTGTAACTTCGATCTTCCAATTCGAAGGCATATGTACCATTTGATCGTAAGAAAACCATGACAACAGGCAGCAGATTCTTTTTCAATTGGATTTTGCTTTCCCTGCCGTCATGGAGTCTACTATTTCCTCATACAACGAGAGAAGTGTACTTGCATCAACTAATACACCTCAACCTCGTTGTATATATCTCTTCGCTTGCCTGCGTTTAAGGCCATTCTCTCAGCTGATGACTTCTCATCGGGGTGAATACCATCTACGGTGAGCCCGTACCGACCGTCCTTATTTCGCAATGAGTGATTACGGTCTTCCGAGTCTCAACTAGAATCGCAGCCCTTCGAAGCTCATTTGTGAAACATTGTACCAGTTAATTATGGCCATTGCGGCTCCCTTTAACATACCTTACGGATCATTGAGAGATTTCCTCCCACCGTTCAAGATTCCATTAATACAAGACACAGATATGCCTTTCTAACAATCAATATCCTAATTAATCAATCCTTACATTTTAACCGAATTTCATCAACAATCATCATTTTATTTACAGAAGAGAAGGAGTACGGATAACCGTCAACCTACCTCCATTAATGAACCCTACAACAGGCTGTTAAATATTATCAAATAATTGGTGATACAGTCTAAACTTTATTTAGCAAACCAATCACATAGCAGGTAAACCAGCTAATTTTTAATATCAAATGTACATAACCACCACTTGCAATGTAATTTTAATGAACCTTACCAATTTGTACTTCAAATCTTACATTACCACATAATATTAATTCACCTTCAACCATTTCACCTTATCAATACATTATTTAAATAAACCACTTATCCTTAATGATAACTCCTATCCCTTAATAATTCCTAGAAGAGTTATCAGTATCGCAGAGAATCCTCGTCATTGACTTTCATAGTCTCTGCACCCCTGCACTGATATCTCTTTGATTCCCTTCATTCATGATTCATTCCATTAAATTTGATAAATGCCAATCGCATTTTAACCTTTCATCAACAAGTACTCTCCCATGTAACCCTGAATAAATAAATCCTCATCTATTCGATAATTGATAAAATCCAAACAGTTGCCAATTTATATTTCACCCTTATTTACATGTTCTCGAGACCGAAGTACCAAAGCTAGTCGGTCCATCACGATATATTATTTCAAGATTACTTTAATAATGCTGCCTAATGACAATATACCTTAATTTTAAACCTAAGACCGAAGTACCAAGGCTAGTCGATCTATTACTTTAATACTTTACATCAATACTCGAATAACAGAACTTCTCGCACCTCCAATCATATCATAATATTGCAATCAACTAACTTCCAAAGTCACCTTATGTACAATAGCATAATCAATTCTATTTGACACTTTTATATATATTGTAAAAACCAACATTAACATACCACATTAAATGATTAACAATAAAGGCTCAAACATATTCCATCATCGTATATACAATTGATATTGCTTTATAATTGCATAAAAATAAAGATTAATAAATAAAACTTAATTCCTGATAACGATATCAATCAATCGAATCGTGAAAAAGTTTACCAACCAAGCCAATTCTCATAATTTTCTTTTAAATTTAAATTTAAATTTAAATTCTCTTTTAAGTTATATTATATTACCTTTTTACAGTGATTCAAAAAATAAAAATGACAGACAATTTTTATTCATTCCACTAGAACCCTGACCTAAACCATGATAAATTATTAATAAAGCATTTAAGAAAATTACAATATCAGCCTAGTTGATCACCCTCGATTCAATTAAAACCTTCATTATATACACAAATATCAAATATAATTCTTTATTAACAGAAAATAAAAATACAGAATCCCACAATAATACTATTATATTACTATTTAATTGCTTACTTCATTATATATTAACAGATCATTCATAACAGATCATCAGTTAAACACTATTTAATATTAGTCAAACTTTCCAATTATGTTATTTGGCCATAAATTGTTTTTAACACGATAAACCTATTTTATATGATCATTTGCCGAGAACGTAACTCAGAGGACACCCCGGCGAGCGGTGGAACGGGAAAAATCCGAAAGACAATAAACTAGTGAATAAGGTAGATAGTAAGTTAGCAAGTACGTATACTATAAGGAACCGCGACCCGGTACTCCCCGGCGAGGGGACACCAACGACCTCCAAAAGCAGAGAGACACAAAGACTGTGATTTTTTTTTTGTTCCTGTTATTATCGTGTTGAGTTTTTTTTTATTGTTTTCCTCGCTAGGTAATAAGCGCGAGCGTAGATTGTCATATCGTTATATATAAGTTAAGTCACCAAGAATCAACCAGGAGAAAAAAAGACTATTTTGTGTTTTCGTTCTAAAGCCGAGAATTCTTTATTTTTTTGTAAATAGCGAGCGAACACCACAACCCGAGTAGCACTCTCCGACGGTAGAACAAGGACACAAACCGTACCTGTTTTGTTTACCTGCGTGTATCTAACAAGAAATGTTTTGTTTTATCCGAAGAACGGAAGATTATACCATCTCATACCCAACAAAACCAGTGTTGTTTGTACCGTATAAACCCATCAAATTCCCGAAACCTCCAGTAGAAATAGAACTATTAGAACATGTAAGAACACGACACTAGAAAAGACAGAGCGCTGTCATGCGAATGTACACTAAAAAATTTTTTTTTACGAAATAAAAAGGCTCGCGCTCGTTTGCTCATCAATCCGAGGAAAGGGGGGGGGGTGTAACAGACCTGCAACGTGCAGGCCTGTCACTAAAAGTATACACCGAAATACGACCGACCGAACCCGAACACAACCGAGCGCCGCACCGCCGGCACGCCGCGCACCCCGCTCCCAAAACCACGTCGCTCGCGTATTGGACGGGAACCGGACGTCAACGAGACACAATTCTAACACAAACCGGATGTCACCGCTCACACTCTCGGCGGGAAAACCAACACTCAGCACCGCACCGCACCACCGCCCCTCACCACCAACCGCGAGCTATATAAGACGCGGCGGACACGACTCGATCTCCTGTTCCAGCTGGGATTCCGCCCAGAACACTTCCGCCGTACCACTCTCCGTAAGTAATCCTGACGTTCTTCACGAGCACCGTATCTTTCCTCGGTCCAGGTGACGGCGAGCCACCTTTTCCCGTACAGCGACGGCGAGCCACCTTTTCCCGTACAGCGACGGCGCGTCGTTATTCTAGTCCCGGTGACGGCGAGTCACAATCCTTATCCGGTAACGGCGAGTTGCCATTCCGCTCCAGGTGACGGCGAGTCACAATCCTTATCCGGTAACGGCGAGTTGCCATTCCGCTCCAGGTGACGGCGAGTCACAATCCTTATCCAGGTAACGGCGAGTTGCCATTCCGCTCCAGGTGACGGCGAGTCACTACACCTAGTCCGACGACGGCGAGTCATCGGCAAACCACGAGACGGCGAGTTTCGGGGAACTTCGACTCCGTCGAAGTCACTCGACGCGGAAGGTGCAATACCCTCCACGTCGAGCGTAAAACCACCACGGGAAGCCTCGTCGCAGAGCCGGCCAACCGGACCCGTGGTAGGGAAGATCATGGTTTCCACCACGATCAGAAGCTCGGTCCTGTAATCACCCCGACTCCTCCGACACCCCTGTCTTCCAGGTCGGAACCGTACCTCCCCCGCCCTCGTCTACCCTGGCCCTGCACTAGACGCCGACGATACCGCCGCGAACGCGTCACTGACTGTACCGAGACACCACGAACACCGCGAAGACCGCGAAACCCGGACGCACGACAAATGAGCGCGAGCACATAAACGACACCAACACTGTCTCATTCTTGTTTAAACACCTCTCCCCGCTGACCGACGACCCTGGCACGGCGAGCTATACCAGTACGGGGAAACCACCGAAATACCGTTGTGACGGTCGACGATACGGACTCGTTACAGCAGAATGAATTGTTACTCCATTAATTAAAAAAGCAGCCTTGCCGGAAGGAGCACATAATAATAATATTATTTTATCCATATCTCCGCCGGGCAATTTATCAAAATAATTAGTTATTAATTGATATAGTGTGTTAATCACTCTACTTTTTCCAACACCAGCTGAACCACTTAAAAAAATTTTAAATGGAACTTTATTCAATTTAAAACAATTCAATGTATGCATTACAAATTCTTTTTGTTTACAATTTAATTCTTTTACCATATCATGAAGTTCATTTTCGTTTACTCTTGCCGGACATGTGTATCTACTTTTATGAGAATCTTTTTTTATATTTTTTTTTTCTTTAACATTGTTTTGTTCACCACCTTGTTTGAATATATCAATATGTTGAGTACACGAATTTTCTGCTTTCTGGTTCTCTATTTCACGATTATCATTTTCTACTTGTTCCAAAGCATCATCCATAGCTTCATCACTAATTATTGAAAATTTTTCTTGATTTGTTTCAATAACATTTATATTATTTTTATAAACCATTTCATGATCAATATTTTCAACTTCACTTGTTTCATCAAGCCAAGGCATGAATAACAATATTCTTTCTCTATAATAATTTGATGGATCTTGTTTCAATTTATATCGTCTGTATCTAATAATAGCTGTTTGCCGCCGAAATCTGAAATCATTTACCTCGTCATTTTCGTCATTATAGTCAACATCACCTTCCTCTTGTTTTTTCATTTTCGTGATCTTTTGGTAATTCGCCGCAAAATCAGCGAGGCATATATCATGTAAATCAATTTCTCTTTTACTATAATTATCAAATATATCATCCATATAAATTTCGGTCGAGACTTCATTTAATTTTCTTAAAGCATTCTCAGATTTTAACATTAATACACGGTCTGATATCGGATTGGTATTAATGTATACTGTCTTTCTACTTTGCTTTGATAAAGGTAATGATAAAACATGATAGGCTGCTTCTTGTGAAGACATTAAATTACTATTTAAAAAAACATTGGTAATATATCGAAATTTTTCTCTAATAGTCTTATTGTTATTATCACATTCAATAGCAGCTTCCCTTAATAATTTTGATAAACCTCCTTCAATTTTACTAATGTAATTAGTTACATAACTCACCGCCGAATATTCGTCAAGTACAAACTGTAAATCCATATTCGATTCGAATAATTGTAAAATATCTGCATTATAACCATTAATATTTACTTCATGGCTGGTTCGTTTTAAGAATACCCGTTTTTGTTTTAAACTACTTCGAATAGCTAATAGGTATTCTTCATCAGTCATATTCAGTTTCTCCAGAATTTCATCATAGCTCATAACTATTTTTTTCTTATAAAATTCATTTATTAATTCATCAATAAGTTTATAGGATTTAGGTGCTATTTCATTTTTATTTAATGGTTCCAGAATCATCGTTCTTCTCATTACCGGATAAGGGATATGAAATCGACACCGCTTATTTTTTTGTCCTTTGTAACAACTATGATTATGTTTGTGCATTTGAAATTTAATATATGGATTATTTTCGTCATATCTACATGTGATAAATCGGTCAATTAAATCAATCAATTCTTTGTTACCAACATGATCGTGTCTATCTTTAACACTATTGTACATAGGTGCTCCTTTCAACCACAGAAATATATGTTCATGTGGACTTCCACGTTGCTGAATTTCCACTCGTTCATAACTATCCACAACCTCATATTCTCCGAAAATACTTTGTTTTTGTCTTAATAACCACATAAGCTTATGTGCTTTATGATCGAAATATCGAGCGCACGTAACGGGATCATTTCTAATTAGATCAGTTTTGGTATTGTAATCCAAATTGAATGCGTCTTGTACAGATAATGTTTTACCACCATCGCGATATTTCATCAATGTTTGCAATAACTCAGGCCAGTAACTTTCTGCAGCCGACACTGTCATAAAGAAAGTGGGTTTACCCAATTGACGGATCATTGCTAGTAACTCTTTCTTTTTTTGTCCCCAATATGCTGGCGATGAACGAATATTTTTAAGTAACTTGAAATCTGAAGCACGTAAATTCTTATTCGTCTCAAACAGACATTTATACTAGATAAACATGATATCTCTAAACATTTTTTAGCCATAAATAAAATCCTAGAAGGAATGCATGATCGTCGATCATACCGTCTAACTTCGGATCTAATACGATCTGAATATGATACTGATTTAGGCAAATTGAAAGAATATCCAGCAAATATTCTTGGGAAACACAATTCATCCAAGTCATCCATTTTATGCCATGGTAATGGATATTTTCCCTGTCCTGGTGCAATAATATTCACAACGGAAGAATGCCCTTCTGCCACAGCAGCATTATTATCAACAAGTAATACCTCATCATTATTTATTTGATCTAAACAGATTGCATTTTTTATATTTTTTTCCAAATCCATATTGTCAATCATTTCTGTCTCATCTACTTCATCGTTATTGTCAACTATGAAATTAATTTCTTCGCTACCATAACTTGCATAATTTTGAAAATACTTTTCATCTACTTTAATAGCATATTTCACATACAATGGTGTTTTCACTAAATGTTGTAATGCTTTACAAATGTAAGGGTTTGCCGCTGACGACGTGTCTGTGCACGTGTGCCTTCGACAATCAAGGCACATTGCCGCTCCGAGTGTTCGAGCCGCTGCGCTCTTTTCGGCGTCGTACCGATGCCGCTGCGCTCTTTTCGGCGTGGTACCGATGCCGCTGTGTTCCTTGCGGCATGGCACCACAGAACAGCGTCGTGGCGATGGGCGGCATCTTTTTAGTTCTGCCTATAAAAGCGGGTCTCGGTGACCAGAACACGCCATTTGTTGTACGATCGCGAACGAGTCGACATCCTTCAGTGAAAATCAGTCTTACAAACTTCAGAAGTGGGATCGATTGAACCAAAATTAAGTAATATTGACGTGCGACGCTCGCCTTATAAGTGGATATTGATAGCAGAGTTTTTTTTCCGTACGTGTGCGTGTGTGACAATAATTAAGTGACGAAATGGTGAATCCAACTGATTTCAAAGTTGTGCAGTTGAAGGAAGCACTGCAATTAATGGGACTGTCCACTACGGGATCAAAAGGTGAATTGATCAGTAGACTTCAGGAAGCAGACCCCGATGGTGAATGGGTAAAAAGTGTCAGTATGCTGCCTCAGGAGGATGTGCAACAACCAAGTACATCGCAGAGCAACGTGACGGCTTCCGAATACCATTTCTTGTTAAGAGAAAAGGAACTCATGGAAAGGGAGTTGCGATTGATGCAGAGGGAGAATGAACTGTTGCGCAGTTCACCCCGACCCAGCAGTAGTACTACGATGGACACAAGAATTGGCATTAAAGCAGTAAGCGATTTGCTTGGCGATTTCGATGGTGTGAACGTTGTGTTCAAAAATTGGGAAAAGCAAGTCAAACTGCTATGTGCATCATACCATCTGGACGACAATGCTGCCAAAATTTTAATTGGTACGCGACTGAGGGGACGTGCTCTTCGGTGGTTTCAGTCCCGTCCAGAGCACATCGAAATGGATGCTACGCAGTTACTGCAGGAGATGAAGAAGATGTTCGAGAAGAAGGAAAGCAAATTAGAATTAAGGAAAAAATTTGAAGAGCGTTCTTGGAAACCGAGTGAACCCTTCGCGGTATATTACCACGACAAAATTGTTTTGGGTAATTATGTACCTGTGGGCGAAGAAGAGATGATCGAATATCTGGTCGATGGAATACCGGATCGGCAGATACGGAACCAGGCGCGGATTCAGAATTTCCAGTCGACTTCGGAATTATGGGCGGCGTTCGAGAGCATCACACTGACGGATGGAAAGGAGCGGATGCATCGAGAATTGACGGGCGGAGGCAAGACAGAAGCGCAAGAAAACCAACGACAGCGTCAAATTAGAAGTGGCTCTCTTAAGGAGGAGAGTCAAAACAAGATAAGGTGTTACAACTGCAGCGGATACGGGCACTTGGCTAAAGACTGCAAGGAGCCCCGACGAGAGAAAGGTTCCTGTTTCCGATGCGGCGAGATGGGTCATAGATATACGGACTGTAGAAGTAAGTTAGACAAACAACAAGTAGCTTGTGTAGATCATGTATCCGAACAGCGGGATGAATTTATAAAAACTATCGGGTTGGAAATATGCGACGCAGACGCGCAATCGAAATTACTATTAGATGCGCGAATCGATACGGGTAGCCCGATCAGTTTTGTGAAAGAAACTTTTGCGCCGCGACATCTGATCAATTGCACGAGTGTTTCTGATAAGGCATTCTGTGGCCTTAATGGTAGTAGATTGGTTGTTTTAGGGTCTGTAGTAGCAAATATTGAATTAGACGAAAAGGTGGAAAATGCAATATTTTTGTATGTGGTACCAGATGATACCATGACCGTTTCGATAGTATTGGGGAGAGACGTGATGAGAAAATTCAATATGAAATTAATAGTACCGTCATCAGTTGCTGTAGATGAAGCGATTTCGGAAATTTTAAACATAGACACTCGGGAGACTTGTGTTAACAGTGCTGATAATTTATCAATTAATGCAGAAATATCTGAGTCTGATCAATTACGTGTTAAAAATGTTTTTGCAGCAGAATATTTACAGCCTAAGCGTCCTGGGCTGCCAAAAATTAAAACCGAGTTAAAAATAACTGTGACAGAAGTGAAACCATTTAGTTTTTCTCCGCGCAGACTTTCACATGCTGAGCAAACCAGTTTACGAGAAATGTTAGATAATCTGCTGTCAAAAGAAATAATTCGTGCAAGTGAATCAGAATACACGTCACCTATTGTATTAGTTAAGAAAAAGAACGGCGAATATAGGATGTGTGTGGATTATAGAGTGTTAAACAAACAAATTGCGAGGGATAATTATCCGATTCCGTTGATTGAGGATCAGTTGAACGTGTTAAAAGGAAAAGTTTACTTCAGTTTGCTTGATTTGAAAGACGGTTTTTATCACATACCGGTTGCCGAGGAATCTGTTAAATATACCTCGTTTATCACGCATTTCGGTCAATTCGAGTTTGTAAAAATGCCTTTTGGCCTGAAACCAGCGCCAACAAAATTTCAGCGTTATGTCAATGAGGTATTTGATGAATTGATCAGGTCGGGTGATATAGTCGTGTACATCGATGATTTGCTTATCGCGTCGGAGACATTAGAGCATCATTTGAACATTTTGAAACGTGTATTCAGACAAATGGTGGAGAATAAACTTAATCTGAGAATCGACAAATGCAAGTTTTTGTATACAAAGATTCAGTATCTCGGTTATATGGTGACAGCCGAAGGAATTAGTCCTACGAATAGTGGTATTGAGGCGGTATTAAAATTTCCGGTGCCTAAAAGCATGCGTAACGTGCAAAGCTTTATAGGTCTTTGTGCGTATTTTAGAAAATTTATAGAAGGGTTTTCGATAATAGCTAAACCACTTTACGATTTGATGAGAAAGGATACTGATTTTAAATTCACGGAAGTTGAGTTGAATGCATTCGAAATATTAAAAACAAAATTAGTTACGGCACCTATATTGGCAATTTACGATCCCCGTGATCCAACTGAGCTGCATTGCGATGCTAGCTCATTGGGTTTTGGAGCTGTGCTCGTGCAGAAAAAGAAGGATTTGAAATTGCACCCCATATTTTACTTCTCGAAGCGTACGACGGATGTTGAAAGTAGATATCATATCAGAGGAAAATCTTCATGCTATCGGCGCAAAGGTTCGATCAATTAAACTAGATATCATAGCTTCGAACTCGAGACATTAGCAATTATTTACGCGCTTAAGCGATTTCGGATCTATTTGCACGGAATCCCGTTTAAAATAATTACAGATTGTAACTCTCTGAAATTAACACTGCAGAAAAAAGATATGAACCCTCGAATCGCGAGATGGGCATTAGAGCTAGCAACGTACGACTATACCGTGGAGCATAGATCTGCGGGTCGGATGAAACATGTAGATGCTCTTAGCAGAACAATAGGAATTTTAGTGGTAGAAGATAGTCCGTTCGAACACAAATTGTCTGTCTCTCAGTCACAGGACGAAAAGATAAAGGAATTAATCGACAAATTGGGTAAACAAGAAGATTCATTATTTGAAATGCGGAATGGTCTTATATATAGAAAAAGAAAGTCGGAGTTACTTTTTTATGTACCAGAAAATATGGAACGGAACATTATTTTTAAATACCATGACCAAATGGGTCACTTAGGTGTGGAAAAGACAGTCGATACGATATTGAAAAGCTATTGGTTTCCGAATATAAAACCAAAAGTACATAATCATATAAAAAATTGCATGAAGTGTATAGTTTATTCTCCGCCAGCTGGGAAAAAGGAGGGGGTATTACACGCGATTTCAAAGGGAAATGTTCCGTTTACGACACTGCATATTGATCATTTTGGTCCGGTCGATAAGCAGCATTTGATGAAGCGACATGTATTCTTGGTAATAGATGCGTTCACTAAATTTGTGAAATTGTATGCTACTAGAACGACTGCTAGTCGCGAGGCTGTAGCATGTTTAACGGAATATTTTAACAATTATAGCAGACCGCAGTCCATCGTATCCGACCGTGGAACGTGCTTCACCTCACAAGAGTTCAGTGAATTTTTAAGCAACCATGATGTGAAACACGTGTTGATAGCTACTGGTTCGCCACAAGCCAACGGACAAGTGGAAAGAGTGAACCGTGTATTAGCGCCTATGTTAAGCAAATTAACAGACAATGATAGTGGACAATATTGGTATAAGGTATTATCAGATGTTGAACATTGTATTAACAATACTGTAAGCAAGAGTACGGGTGAAACTCCCAGTAGATTAATGTTTGGTGTGGACCAGCGAGGTCAAATTAATGATGAGATTAAAGAATATCTCGATAGTATAAGTAATGAAACAGGTCGAGACTTAGATGCTATGCGATTTAAAGCTGCCGATAAAATTGTTGAAGCCCAAAATTATAACACTAAGTATTTCAACAAAAACCATAAGGAACCTCACAAGTATCGTGAAGGAGACTACGTTATGTTACGGAATTTTGACTCTACGGCGGGAACTTCAAAAAAACTAATCCCACAATTTAAAGGACCGTATGTAATAAGGAAAGAGCTAAGAAATGATCGATACATTGTAACAGATATAGACGGTTTTCAAAATACACAAAAACGATATCAGGGTGTATGGGAGCCAAAGAACATGCGATCCTGGGTGGAAGCGAACACACCCAGCGGCGGTAGTATGTAAGATTATTAGATGTGTAAATAATTATTCTGTTTGACTTATATATTTTAGCTATACTTGTTTGTGTTATATTGCGTGTTCAGTTATAATTGTTAAGTTATGTTTAAGTCATAGTTAAATGAGTGATAATAAGATTCTGTAATACATATGTACGATGTCATGCGCATAGTCCGAGGACGGTCTATTGTCAGGACGGCCGAGTTGTAAGGGTTTGCCGCTGACGACGTGTCTGTGCACGTGTGCCTTCGACAATCAAGGCACATTGCCGCTCCGAGTGTTCGAGCCGCTGCGCTCTTTTCGGCGTCGTACCGATGCCGCTGCGCTCTTTTCGGCGTGGTACCGATGCCGCTGTGTTCCTTGCGGCATGGCACCACAGAACAGCGTCGTGGCGATGGGCGGCATCTTTTTAGTTCTGCCTATAAAAGCGGGTCTCGGTGACCAGAACACGCCATTTGTTGTACGATCGCGAACGAGTCGACATCCTTCAGTGAAAATCAGTCTTACACAAATTACTCCTGGTCTGACTGATTCGAACATATAATCACTTTTATGATCTTTATGACGTTTTAATTTAATTTGAATTGTTTCCATTTCCGAAAATTTTCGAGGCAATACTTCTATCATATCATTCACATCGATTTGAATATTAACAACACTACCTTTGAGGCCTAATTGTGGATTTAAAGCATATGGTTTCAATGCGCGAATTTGCATAAAATTCAAAATCGGTGCTACCATTCTTTCCTCAAGATCAGTCAATTCTTTCACTGATTTTGGAACTGTGGGAAACTTTAGACCATTGCTAGTTGACAACTTATATACTTTGCCTCTATAAGCATAATTTTTACAAGTTCCACAAATTAAACCTGACGGAAAATTATTTATTTGAGACAAAATTGCATCATTTGCTTTATCGATTCTCAATTCATTTAATTTTACAACGGCAGATTTAAAAAATAGACCTTCACAACAGCAACATATGAACGAAGGCGTTTCCATACGACATTTGATAAATTGCCATTTCAATTTCGCTGTAGTATTATCATCTTTTTGATTCAACATACAGTTATATAAATTATCACGAAACTTTAATACATCAATGTCTCTCTTTTCTTGTCGCCATACTGTGTCCTTTAATGATTTTCGATAATTATATCTCAAGCTTTGCCGTAATTTTCGTATTCTTTGAACATTATTAAGTTTTTCTTTACATTTGTAGTTTTTATGTTGCCTCATTATTCTCATGTGGTTAATATTTTGTTGTAATTCATTTTTCTTATATACAAGATTCATCCGCAACATCTTATTTCGTGCAATATTTTGAGCAAGTTCTCGGGATTTATATGCATCATTATGCCGTAGTATTTTATTTCTTGCAGAATTGTTGGCAATTTCTTTTGCAATATAATTTATTCTTTGTCTCAATATCTTCATCCTGCTCAGTGTTTTTCTATTTTCCAATTGTTTAAATTCTGGAATTTCTCGTTTACGTTTAATTCGATTTAAATTTGATTCATTCTCTTTGTTACGATAATCGTCATTTTCTCTTGTACGTTTCTTTCGAATTAGCCTTATTTCATTTTCTTTTTTACGAAACTCGGCATTCAGTCGTTTCCGTTGCATTTGTTTGAGAGTATATTCAATTTTTTTTTTCTTCCGATCAATATTATCACGATAGTATTTTCTGTTTCGCATTCGATTTTTCTCATATTCATCAGTTTTATATGTACTTTTAGACCGTAATTTTTGCTTGGCCTGTCTTATTTGTGCATTCCGGTTTTCTTTTTTTTCGTTCTCAGTGACAACATTATTATTAAGGGAGAGATAATCATATTTTCGTTTTTTATTGATGTCTTTTCGTGATTGACGTTTTACCTTCATTTTCGTAGTGTCGGAAAATTGTATATTATTTATACAACACTTGGTGTCGCCCCTGGCTGACAAGACAATATTTTATTTAGTACTCTGTGTCGCCTACGGCTGACAAATGTATTTTTTTTTTTATTCAAAAATTGGTGTCGCCTTTAGCTGACAAGACAATATTAATTTGTTTTTTCTTAGTACTTTGTGTCGCCTACGGCCGACAAGTGTATTTTATTCAAAAATTGGTGTCGCCATTGGCTGACAAGACAAAAATTTTTTTTATTTATTACTTTGTGTCGCCTACGGCTGACAATTGTATTTTATTAAAAAATGAGTGTCGCCCTTGGCTGACAATACAATATTTATTCAGTACTTTGTGTCGCCTACGGCTGACAATTGTATGTTATTTTTTATTTAGTACTTTGTGTCGCCCACGGCTGACAATTGTATGTTATTTTTTATTATTTAGTACTTTGTGTCGCCTACGGCTGACAATTGTATATTATTCAAAAATTTTTATTATATAAAAATATATAATATAAATGTATATATATATATATACATTTATTATATATATTATTTTATATATATATACATATGTATGTATATGTATATATACAGGGTGTCCCAAAACGACTGCGTAAGCGGGAAATGGGAGGTTCCTTGGGTCATTTGAAGCGACATTTTCCTTAGCAAAAATGGCGTCCGCGGCTTTGTTTAGGAGTTATTAACGAAAAACACGGACCAACCAGAGCGCGCCTAGTCGCTCGGTGGCACGGTCAGCGCGGCGAGCCGGGGGGAGGAGAGTGTTGTCGGCACTCTCACTCTCACACTCTCACACTCTCTCACTCTCTCACTCTCTCACTCTCTCACTCTCACTCACTCTCTCACTCTCACTCACTCTCACTCACTCTCTCACTCTCTCACTCTCACTCACTCTCTCACTCTCTCACTCTCTCACTCTCACTCACTCTCTCACTCTCTCACTCTCTCACTCTCACTCACTCTCTCACTCTCTCACTCTCACTCTCTCACTCTCACTCTCTCACTCTCACTCACTCTCTCACTCACTCTCTCACTCTCTCACTCTCTCACTCTCTCTCTCTCTCTCTCTCTCTCTCTCTCTCTCTCTCTCTCTCTCTCTCTCTCTCTCTCTCTCACTCTCTCACTCTCTCACTCTCTCTCTCTCTCACTCTCTCTCTCACTCTCTCTCGCTCTCTCGCTCTCCCGCTCTCTCGCTCTCTCACTCTCACTCTCTCTCTCTCTCTCTCTCTCTCTCTCTCTCTCTCTCTCTCTCTCTGAAAGATACACACTGTCACGGCGCTCAATTTTCGGTTCCCCCTCAGTAAGCAACCAGCTTCTCAATTTTCGGTTCCCCTTCAGTAGGCAACCCGCTCGGCGTTTTAGCGTGACAGAACTATTTTATATAATAGAGAGATATATGATTATAACATAAATTGATTCGAGCAATATCGTAAAATGAATGTAAAAAAAAAAATATTGAGTTGGATACCATCATGATTAATTGAATTATATTGCAATATGAACGTAATTAATAAATTGATAAATACATACAGTATTATTGATAAGAAATCATGATATTCAATCAATTCATAAACGTATTACGTATTAATATAGTAATATTAATAATCATATTACTACTACTGCTACTAATAATAATATAATAATAATAATTACAGTAAATTCCCTATGAATCGGGAAGTTAATAGATCGGGAAGTTAATAATAACAATAATAATAATTCAATTGTATTATTTTTTTTTTATTTTTTTATTATTTTTTTGATTTATAATGTCCACTTTAGTGGAAATGCTGTATAATAAAAGTCCCACGACCTCCCCCTCTTCCTCCACGACCACGGCCTCTTCCCCCACGACCACGGCCCCTTCCCCCTCGACCACGGCCTCTTCCCCCTCCCCCGTGACCACGGCCTCTTCCCCCTCCCCCGTGACCACGGCCTCTTCCCCCTTCCCCACGACCTCCTTCTCTACCCCTTCGTCCGTTGACGCCGCGCCGCCAACGCTCCCGCGACGATCCGGCACTGGTCCCACGGTCTGAAAAAGAAAAAAAATTACAGTAACTTCCCTATGAATCAGGAAGTTAAAAAAAAAATTACAGTAACTTCCCTATGAATCGGGAAGTTAAAAAATATAAGGAAACACTTACTTTTGTTCTGACCTTCCAATGCTTGGAGGATCCGTTGCATTAATGCAACAGGCACCTCCACATTGGGCTCCTGGGCAGCACCTACTCCACCAGCCACCGAATTTGGTGATGGAGGAGGTGCTGGCAGCGTCGGACGTGGTGGTGGTGGCTGCGATATATGTGGCGGCTCGCAGGAGGGAGGCGCCCCCATCGCCATCACCTCCAATTTTCGTATTAATAAGTCTGGAATGAAAAAAATAAACATATGAAACATCATTGATGTATAAAAACAGTAACTTCCCTATGAATCGGGAAGTTAATAAAAAAAAATTATTTACATGACTTATATGATGAGTGTTAATATTATATATGTCGGAGAAGACAGAGGAGAACCAGTCGGAATCCCAGAGGTTCCCGCTTTTCCTGAGGTATCCATTAGGCAGGAACTCGGGCAACAAACTCAACACTCTTGAGAAAGATAAACTGTCCTTTATTTCCAAAAACTAATGTGAGTTGCTTCGACGGAGGCTCGTTACAGAATGCCCCAATCTCATCCGTCTCTCGGCGACAATCCGTCCGTTGACCCTCTCCGTCAATCCAGATAAAAGGCTCCTGCCCGACTCCAAAAGTTGCCAGGTATAAGGGAGGAACAAAACAAAAAAAATATCACATGTCGCGAACCTCTGCGACATTCTCCGACATATACTTACTCGATAACTCTTCTTTGGTAACAGGTTCCATGTTCTTTCGCGTATGGTTTTTTTTAACTTCCCGATTCATAGGGAAGTTACTGTAATTATATCTTCAACCTGGAAATATACACATGCTTGTAACTAACGATAATTTATAATTTAAAAAAAAAAAAAAATTACAATAACTTCCCTATAAATCGGGAAGTTAAAAAAAAACATATTGAATAAAAATGAAAACAATAACTTCCCTATAAATCGGGAAGTTAAAAAGAAAAAATTACAATAACTTCCCTATAAATCGGGAAGTTAAAAATAAAGAATTTAGAAATTCAGATTAGTATACCCATGGAGACTTACCTACGAACCGTCCTGCTCGCGAAGCACAAACAAACTGATACCATACGCACACATCTTCTGTGAATTCCCCACTGAGGACAATAATACATACCTCGTTCCATTTATTTTGTTCGATACGACAACCGTGTGTACAACAGCGTTAGCCGCATTCCATCGGCAGATGCGAAATATAACAATATATATAATCTTCTTAAAACGTACACTAAATTACAATAACTTCCCTATAAATCGGGAAGTTAATATTGATAATAATATACTGCAACTAACGAATCGGGAAGTTCTTTGTGTGACTCTTCGAGAGTCAGATACCAAATAACATCCGTACCACTAACCCTCTCGCGAACTCGCAAAGCGAGCTACAACACCCCCACCCGCGAAGCGAGCGAGCAACAATAACCAGCTAGTTAATTTTAATATTCCGCATGCTCCATTAACCAATCCGTCTTCAACATCAATGTTATTGATTATCAAAAAATATTATTTTTTTATATTAACTTTCAATTTCATCTCAGTTAATAATTCGTATTGAACTGCTTGTTTTTTTAAAGATTGTAATGTAAATGTTTTTGTACTTTCATCGATATTCTTTGAAAATGTATTCTCGGCAATAGCGATGATTAACTCAATCTTGTATTGAGACATTTTTCGATTATTGTAAGCGGTAACATCAGCATTAGTTGGATAATTAAAAAAAAAATTTTTTTAAATTTTTTTTAATGTTAAAAAAAAATTTTAAAAGTTAAAAAAAATTTTTTTTAAATAAAAAAAAATAAAAATGAAATATATATAATTGCGTTTGTTTATTCGGTGGAACATTTCCATCCTCTCGTATAAATTGCATTGTTGAATGAACTTCTTTCGAAAAAAACTAAAAAAACTAAAAAACTACTTGACCAATATGGACCAAAATCTAATCAGCTCTAAGTTACAGCGGGGCACATCGATTGCATCATTCATCATTCCGATCGCGTAGTTACTTTTTCTGAAAACGTTAACGAAAAATTTGATACCATAGAAACGGACATACGCACACACACACACACACACACACACACATACCGACATTTTGATAAAAATAGTCTAAAATGACTCCAATGACCATGAAACGTGAAGATCTGCTAAAAATTCGATTTTCGATTTTCGGGGTAATTACAGTAACTTCCCTATGAATCGGGAAGTTAATAACGTAATATGCAGTCTACCATTAAGAATACCTTATAATATAACGTAATATGCAGTGTATGAATGAAAATACCTTATAATATAACGTAATATGCAGTGTATCATTGAAAATACCTTATAATATATCGTAATATGCAGTGTATCATAGAAAATACCTTATACTATAACGTAATATGCAGTGTATCATTGGAAATACCTTATAATATAACGTAATATGCAGTGTATCATTAAAAATTCCTTATAATATATCATAATATGTAGTTTATCATTGAAAATAAATTATATCATAACGTAATATGCAGTGTATCATTGAAAATACCTTATAATATAACGTAATATGCAGTGTATCATTGAAAATAACTTATAATATAATGTAATATGCAGTGTATCATTGAAAATACCTTATAATATATCGTAATATGCAGTGTATCAATGAAAATACCTTATAATATAACGTAATATGCAGTGTGTCATTGAAAATACCTAATAATACTATGTAATATGCAGTGTATCATTGAATATACCTTATAATATAACGTAATAGGCAGTGTATCATTGAAAATACATTATAAAATAACGTAATATGCTGTCTACCATTAAGAATACCTTATAATATAACGTAATATGCAGTGTATGAATGAAAATACCTTATAATATAACGGAATATGCAGTGTATCATTGAAAATACCTTATAATATATCGTAATATGCAGTGTACCATTCAAAATTCCTTATAATGTAATGTAATATGCAGTGTATCATTGAAAATACCTTATAATGTAATGTAATATGCAGTGTATCATTGAAAATACCTTATAATATATCGTAATATGCAGTGTATCAATGAAAATACCTTATAATATAACGTAATATGCAGTGTGTCATTGAAAATACCTAATAATACTATGTAATATGCAGTGTATCATTGAATATACCTCATAATATAACGTAATAGGCAGTGTATCATTGAAAATACATTATAAAATAACGTAATATGCTGTCTACCATTAAGAATACCTTATAATATAACGTAATATGCAGTGTATGAATGAAAATACCTTATAATATAACGGAATATGCAGTGTATCATTGAAAATACCTTATAATATATCGTAATATGCAGTGTACCATTGAAAATTCCTTATAATGTAATGTAATATGCAGTGTATCATTGAAAATACCTTATAATGTAATGTAATATGCAGTGTATCATTGAAAATACCTTATAATATAACGTAATATGCAGTCTACCATTGAAAATACATTATAAAATAATGTAATATGCAGTCTGTCATTGAAAATACCTTATAATATAACGCAATATGTAGTGTATCATTGAAAATACCTTATAATATAACATAATATGCTGTGTATCATTGAAAATACCGTATAGTATAACGTAATATGCAGTGTATCATTGAAAATACCTTATAATATACCGTAATATGCAGTGTATCATTGATAATACCTTATTCAATAATGTAATATGCAGTGTATCATTGAAAGTACTTTATAATATAACGTAATATGATATATATCATTGAAAATACCTTTTATAATAACGTAGTATACAGTCTACCATTGAAAATACCTTATAATATAATGTAATATGCAGTCTACTGTCACGTCTGCTGACGTGTTGATGCTGCAAATTGCATCCGTAGATATTAATTATGCATGATTTATTAATTATATATTTTTATCTCTTTATTTTCTTGTATCTTATATATTTTCATCTTCGTATCCTCGTCTATCTCGCTTCCTCTTTCTCTTCTTTAATTTACCTTTCTCCTCTCTAGAACATAAGTACACATTTTTGTAACGCAGACATCGCTAATTTTAAGACCTCTCTTACCCTATACTTACCTGTTCTTCTTTATACTTACCTTCGCTTCGTTCTTCTATACTTACCTTTTCATACTTACCTTTTATACTTACCTATCTTCTTCTATACTTACCTTTCTTCTCATAGCTCCTTAAGTACACAACCATTGTAACGCAAACATTGCTAGATTTAAGGCTCCTACGTTTCCTCTTCTTTCCGTTTCTTATTTTCCATTAGCCGCTAAGTACACCAACCTGTAACATAGAACACCGTTAAAATTAATTCTCTATTCGTCTTTCAATTCTCTTTCACACTATATTAATTTCTAAGACGGTAATAGCATAATTGTATTTTTAAAATGTATATAACCATTTCAATAATTATAAAAGTGTGCGCGCGAGCTCCGATGACGCTCGCTAGTCCGCCGCCCGGGGATGCGCGCCTCACTCCATCGCCGTGCGCCCCACTCCGCCGGAGCCCCCACCAATGGGCGCTCCCCTCTCCGCAGTCGACCGCTGGAGAGCGCGGTCAAGCGAACGGCACTTCGTCTCGTGTCAGACTCCGACCAGTACGGTCGACTTCTAGCTCTGTTCCTGCAGAGCCATCATATTTCTAAATTCAGAGGTTCGAGCCCTCCACTCCAGCCGTGGGACTTGTCCCCTGCAGCTTTTCTATTGCGATTCTATTTCCAAACCCGTGCGTTTCTAATTCAATAGTGTATTCATATTCCTCATTTAAAATATAGTCTCCTGTCTTCATCGGCTTGCTAAATCGACGTTGATCCATAAATTATTAGCTTCAATCGTTGGTACGCAAAGTTCACCGTTTCAATTCATTCGCGACGCATTTCGTTTCGCGAACGTTCAATTAGAATAATAGAATCATTCGACAGTACGATCTTCCGCAGAAGATCGCCGTGTTCCCTTCTGGAAAATATCGGTAATAGTCGCGTTTGCGCCTCCTGTATTGGAGAGACCCATCATCAGAAGCAGCCTTCTTCGAGGACGAGAGAACGTGAGGATCGAGCAGGCTTCGAGTCTACCAGACTAGAAGGACCGTTTAGACGAGAAGCAGCCGTGCAGCCTTTCAACAGGATTTTCCAGCCTCGCTGTACTCCAGCAGGACTTTCCAGCCTTGCCGTAATTCAACAGGATCTTCCAGCCTCGCTGTAATTCAGCATTACATTCCAGCGTAGCAGAGACTGCAGTACTACTACAGGACCAAGCTGAGCTCATCAGGATTTGCCGCAGCCAACACCAG
Organism: Lasioglossum lativentre; assembly: GCA_916610255.1. Classification (NCBI taxonomy): domain Eukaryota; kingdom Metazoa; phylum Arthropoda; class Insecta; order Hymenoptera; family Halictidae; genus Lasioglossum; species Lasioglossum lativentre. Next base: position 455,117 of record CAKAJI010000261.1, on the reverse strand, counting down.
GACAGCAAACGTAGTTTTGCATTGCGTATTCGAGTTTCGAGGTCGGTGAGTGGGAAATCAAATCTACAATTCCGTCAGGCTCGCGAATTCCCGGTTAGACGCGGACGTATGCGCCGCGTGAACCTAAAAGCTATACGTTATTAGTTGCCTTTTTAGACTGTGGCCGTTGATTCGCGATTTCTTTTTATTTTTCGCGAATTCCGTCCCGGGACGTAACAAATTTGGTGGCAGCGGTGGGATAATATAGCCTTTCGCGATGTCCGACGGTCCCTCATGTAATACGCGTAAACGACCCGCGACAGACAAGATGACGCCCGACGAGTTAGCCGTTATGCAAGAATTTATTCGTGCTAGGGATATACGTTCGCGAAATGAAAACGACGCAATAGCTCGTGACCGCGCTTTATTAGAACAAGAGACCCGTGAAGCGAACGAAAGGAACGATGCTGAACGTGCCGAAATTCAGCGACAGCTCGCGCATTTAAAAGCCGAACGCGAGAAAATCGAATTAATGAAACGCGAAGAGAGTGCTTCCCGGTCAACCGAAATGGCCTCCGCGCGTGAAAATAGTGACACCCTCGTTTTAACCGAACCTAATAATCAACGCCGTCGCGAACCACCGATCGATAATTCAAACTGTACTCCTTCCGCAAATGATTTACGTCGTCAGGATAATTTTTCACGATCTGACGAGTTCTACAATGAAACCGTACGAACCGGGCGAGAACATAACCGCGATTATGAAGACTCAAAGTTAGTAATTCGTGCCGCAATAGATTCCGTTCCTACTTTCGATGGCGAAAATATGCATGTTTTAGAATTCACGCGCGCTTGCCAACGCGCTTTAGAATTGATTCCGCGACGTTCAGAAGGCACGTTGACTCAGTTAATCCGTTCTAAATTACGCGGTTTCGCTGATACAGCTGTTCAAGGAGGTTTTTACGAACGAGTACGCGACATTTCAAATCGACTAAAAGACGCTTTCGGCGAGGATCATACTGTAGATTTCTACCGCAGACAATTGACTGTAATTTACATGCGCGACGATGAACATATCTTTGAGTTTATTGGACGCGTAAAGGATTTACGTATAGCTATAATTGACTGCCATCGTACCAGATGTGACTTAGACGAAATCGACGACTTGACGCGACGACATTTCATTCGAGGTACCATTCCCGCATTACGATTCACTCTTGAACAGTACGACCGTTGTTCTCTAGAAACCATTTTCGCTAAAGCCGTAAAAGCATACAAAAGACTCGAAATTGACCGTCAACTTTACGGACGCAACGACCGACGGGATAGATTTTTAGAGACCGGAAATCAGTATCGCAACGACCGACATTCTTCGCCTTATAGATCCGATAATTCTCGACACCGCTCACAGGCGCCTTATTCAACGGATGTTTATAACCGTTCGACTTCACCGTACACTCGCGATAATCTCAATCGCTCTAGCTCATATTACGATAACGCCAACCTGTCGACACCCTCTTATCGCGCCGGAAACATAAATCGTTCACCGTCTCCATACCGTCAGGAGACACATCATATCAGCCGTAGATCAGATTACCAACGCGATAACGTGCAGCGAGCACGTACACCGGATTCCTCAGCACGATCATCGTCCGGCCGGGTTTACGACCAACCCGGAAATTATATTGCACCGCGTGACGATAGCTACGCGTCCCCTCGCTCCGGAACTTTTACGACCGCGCGCGACAACTCCCGCAATTCATACCGTTCCAACTCGAACAATGCGCGCTTCGACTCCCAATATAATAACCGTTCGACGTCAAATAGCCAACAAGACAATTACGTACCGCCTCAACGACGATACCAGAATAATAATTCCGATTCCGAAAGATTTTGCCGATATTGTAAAACGCCGGGACACGATATTCACGAATGTCGTAAAAGAGAATATAACAACCGTTCGTAGTCGGGAAACGGACCGACCCTCCCATCTCGCCTGAATCTCCGACGGGAGGATAAACTAATCGGTCAGGACAATGACGTTGACCGACGCAACCGAGACCGACGAGACTCAGACCAACGAAGCCGTACTCAACACGTTTCAGCCATTGTGCTAGACCCTAGCTCCGCGATACCCCATGTCCTAATGAAATTTCCCGAAGCGAGCCGAGCCACCAAAATTATGATCGACACTGGCTCGGAGCCAAATGTAATTAAACGTTCACTATTAAAAACGGACACAGCCATCAATACGCGCCAGAAGATTTTTATTACCGGCATAACCGAAGAAGCAATACCTTCGTTCGGCACTGCCTCATTAACTGTTTCCGGTATTCCCGTGTTGTTCCAAGTTGTCCCCGATTCTTTTTCGATTCCCGCTGACGGAATTTTGGGTTCTGCGTTCTTGGTCTCCGGCGCCGAAATTTCCTACGGGAGTCGCACGGTAGAGTGGCAAGGCACCGAATTCCACTTTCTTCGCAACGATAATTGCCATATCGGAAGTCGCTAGTCCGTCTGCGTCGCGTTGAATGCCACGGGCCCATCGGAAGGGTACCTACGACGGCAAGAAATTGCCCCGGAAATACTCGTCCCTGAATGTATAACTAGAATCTCCGACGGTCAAATATACGTACGTTGCTTTAATATTACGGACGAAGCCGTTGATATTCCTACGCCATGCGTAGAGACCGAAGAAATAGAGTAAACCGTACGCCCCGACGATATTGAATCACAACGGTTCTTCGCACTTTCGACTGGAACTAACCCCGCGAATTCACAAACGACCTCTTCAAGGCACCAGGAAATTTTAAACATTATTAATACCGACCACCTAATCGAAAAAGAAAAAGAACATGTTGACAACCTAGTTCGCGAGAATCACGACTTGTTTCATCTCCCGGGAGATCGTCTCGGAAAGATTAGCAAAGTCAAACGCAGCATTGTAACAACCGATAGCGTCCCCATTCACGTCAAACAATACCGGTACCCGCCAATCCACAGAGAGGAAATAGATAAGCAGATGAAGGAGTTGCTCGAGCAGGAGATAGTCACCCCTTCAGTCTCACCGTTTAATAGCCCTCTTTGGATTGTGCCTAAAAAGGCGGACGAGAACGGCAATAAGCGATGGCGCATGGTCATTGACTTTCGCGCACTGAACGAAAAATCGATTCCGGACGCCTATCCACTCCCCAGCATACTCGAGATTCTCGACCAGCTGGGTGGTGCAAAGTATTTTAGCGTTTTTGATTTGGCCAATGGATTCCATCAAATAGGGATGGATCCCCAAGATGCGGCCAAAACGGCGTTCTCAACGCCGTACGGCCATTACGAATTCACGCGCATGCCCTTCGGTTTGAGAAATGCGCCCGTGACTTTCCAAAGACTAATGGACAACGTTCTCACGGTCCTACAGGGCATTGAGTTGTGTGTTTACCTGGACGACATAGTAATTTACGCCATGAGTCTTTCGAAACATTTGTCAAAATTTAATAAATTAGCATACCGACCACGCGACGCCAACTTAAAATTACAACCCTCCAAATGCGGTTTTCTACATCGGGAAGTGGCATATCTAGGTCACATTATCGGTAAAGACGGCGTAAAACCCTGTCCAAAGAAAATCGCGGCCGTTAAGAATTTTCCGCGATCACAAAATGTTAAAGGAATCCGGGTATTCCTCGGTATGGCCGGATACTATAGACGATTCATACCCAAATTCTCGCATATTTCGAAGCCCCTTACTAACCTTTTGAAACGGGATCATAAATTCGATTGGAAACCAGAGCACGAGAAAACTTTCGACACGCTTCGTCAAATTCTAACCACGGAACCGCTATTGCAATACCCCGACTTCAGTAAAGAGTTTAATATCACTACAGACGCGTCCGGATACGCGTCGGCGGCATTCTTAGCCAGGATGAGCCGGGACAAGACCGCCCCATTGCCTACGCTTCTCGAGTGCTCCATGGGGCCGAGCTAAATTACTCGACCATAGAGAAGGAGTGCTTCGCAATAATTTATTGCACCCAATATTTTCGACCCTACGTTTACGGTCGCAAGTTTAACCTCATCACAGACCATCAGCCCCTGGTCTGGATGAACTCGGTGAAAGACCCTACCTCGCGCCTGCTACGATGGCGACTCAAACTCGCGGAATTTGATTACAAGGTAATCTACAGAGCGGGCAAAAGGAATGTGAACGCGTTCTACTAGTTCCGATTCGTCCAATATTTTCGACGATCCCAGAATCAAGAAAAGCCGAGAATACCAACCTTCACGAAAACTAACACCGACACCTTCTCCGCCGCGAACGACACCGCCCCAATCTCCTATTCCTCCCGACAACGACAACGAAGACTTAAACCCACAGACGACGTCAGACTCAGACGCACTTTTCGACGCCCCAAACGTACCTTGTTCACAGACGAAACGAACGTTAGTCCATACCCGAGACTGTCGGTATGATTGTCGCAACCGACGATGGTCGACAATTATGCGAGGATTGCAGCGCCACATATGGGAGAGCGGAAATCTGCCATATCCACACCGTACAGGAGGACATGTACAACAGGTGCCACGACTGCAACCGTCCCATGTGCAAGGCCATGTCCCCGATCTATTGCGTCGACTGCAGCGTGGAAATCGCAGAGATGGAGCTCTTCTTCAGGGAGATTATATACCGGGAGCAGCAGCAAGCAGCGAATCACGGAGCAACAACACCGGTGTAGCCCAAAAAGTGAGACCTCCCCCGCACCTCATTTTTGCACGCCATTTCCCCCCCAGAACCAGTGATTGTGCGCGTATCAGACATTTCGATCGCCCCAATTACCCCAAAGACGTTTCATACGCCCCAGTCGACTCTCCCCCGCAGATTTTGACGACGGAAAATAATTTGTGTCTCGTGTACAAAAATTATTTTTCCCTGGGGAGGGAGGTCTCACGTCTGCTGACGTGTTGATGCTGCGAATAGCATCCGTAGATGTTAATTATGCATGATTTATTAATTATATATTTTTATCTCTTTATTTTCTTCTATTTTATATATTTTCATCTTCGTATCCTCTTCTATCTCGCTTCCTCTTTCTCTTCTTTAATTTTCCTTTCTCCTCTCTATAACATCTCTCTCTTTACCTATCTCTTTACCTATCTCTTTACCTACCTTTATACTTACCCTATACTTACCTGTTCTTCTGTATACTTACCTTCGCTTCGTTCTTCTATACTTACCTTTTCATACTTACCTTTTCATACTTACCTTTTCATACTTACCTTTTCATACTTACCTTCTATACTTACCTTTTATACTTACCTATCTTCTTCTATACTTACCTTTCTTCTCATAGCTCCTTAAGTACACAACCATTGTAACGCAAACATTGCTAGATTTAAGGCTCCTACGTTTCTTCTTCTTTCCGTTTCTTATTTTCCATTAGCCGCTAAGTACACCAACCTGTAACATAGAACACCGTTAAAATTAAGTCTCTATTCGTCTTTCAATACTCTTTCACACTATATTAATTTCTAAGACGGTAATAGCATAATTGTATTTTTAAAATGTATATAACCATTTCAATAATTATAAAAGTGTGCGCGCGAGCTCCGATGACGCTCGCTAGTCCGCCGCCCGGGGATGCCGCTCCATCGCCGTGCGTCCCACTCCGCCGGAGCCCCCACCAATGGGCGCTCCCCTCTCCGCAGTCGACCGCTGGAGAGCGCGGTCAAGCGAACGGCACTTCGTCTCGTGTCAGACTCCGACCAGTACGGTCGACTTCTAGCTCTGTTCCTGCAGAGCCATCATATTTCTAAATTCAGAGGTTCGAGCCCTCCACTCCAGCCGTGGGACTTGTCCCCTGCAGCTTTTCTATTGCGATTCTATTTCCAAACCCGTGCGTTTCTAATTCAATAGTGTATTCATATTCCTCATTTAAAATATAGTTATCTTTATTATTAACCTTAATTCACTCACTATAATTATTTGCCTTCGATTCCTCTCCTGTCTTCATCGGCTTGCTAAATCGACGTTGATCGTTCGCGACGCATTTCGTTTCGCGAACGTTCAATTAGAATAATAGAATCATTCGACAGTACGATCTTCCGCAGAAGATCGCCGTGTTCCCTTCTGGAAAATATCGGTAATAGTCGCGTTTGCGCCTCCTGTATTGGAGAGACCCATCATCAGAAGCAGCCTTCTTCGAGGACGAGAGAACGTAAGGATCGAGCAGGCTTCGAGTCTACCGGACTAGAAGGACCGTTTACACGAGAAGCAGCCGTGCAGCCTTTCAACAGGATTTTCCAGCCTCGCTGTACTCCAGCAGGACTTTCCAGCCTTGCCGTAATTCAGCAGGACATTCCAGCGCAGCAGAGATTGCAGTACTACTACACGACCAAGCTGAGCTCATTAGGATTTGCCGCAGCCAACACCAGGACAGCAAACGTAGTTTTGCATTGCGTATTCGAGTTTCGAGGTCGGTGAGTGGGAAATCAAATCTACAAATTCGTCAGGCTCGCGACATCCCGGTTAGACGCGGACGTGTGCGCCGCGTGAAGCTAAAAGCCATACGTTATTAGTTGCGTTTTTAGACTGTGGCCGATGATTCGCGATTTCTTTATATTTTTCGCGAATTCCGTCCCGGGACGTAACACTACCATTGAAAATACCATATAAAATAATGTAATATGCAGTCTATCATTGAAAATACCATATAATATAACGTAATATGCAATGTATCATTGAAAATACCTTATAATATAATGTAATATGCAGTGTGTCATTGAAAATACCTTATAATATAACGTAATATGCAGTGTATCATTGAAAATACCTTATAATATATCGTAATTTGTAGTGTATCATTGAAAATTCCTTATAATATAACGTAATACGTAGTGAATCATTGGAAATACCTTATAACATAACGTTATATGCAGTCTATCATGGAAAATACCTTATAATATAACGTAATATGCAGTGTATCTTTGAAAATACCTTATAATATAATGTAATAGGCAGTGTATAATTGGAAATACATTATAATATAACTTAATGTGCAGTGTGGCATTGAAAATACCTTATAATATAACGTAATATGCAGTGTATCATAGAAAATACCTTATAAATGACGTAATATGCAGTCTATCATTGAAAATACCTTATAATATAAGGTAATATGCAGTGTATCATTGAAAATACCATATAATATAACGTAATATGCAGTGTATCATTGACAATACCTTATAATGTAATATAATATGCAGTGTATCATTGAAAATACGTTATAATATAACGTAATAAGCAGTGTATCATTGAAAATACATTATAATATAACGTAATATGCAGTGTATCATTGAAAATACCTTATAATATAATGTAATATGCAGTGTATCATTGAAAATACCTTATAATATAACGTGATATTTGCAGTCTATCATTGAAAATACCTTATTATATAAGGTAATATGCAGTCTATCAATGAAAATAACTTATAATATAACGTAATACGCAGTGTATCATTGAATATAGCTTATAATATAACGTAATATGCAGTGTATCATTGAAAATACCTTATAATATAACGTAATATGCAGTGTATCATTGAAAATACCTTATAATACAATGTAATATGCAGTCTATCATTGGAAATACCATATAATATAACGTAATATGCAGTCTATCATTGAAAATACCTTATAATATAACGTAATATGCAGTGATTCATTGAAAATTCCTTATAATATAACGTAATATGCTGTGTATCATTGAAAATACCTTATAATATAACGTAATATGCAGTGTATCATTGAAAATACCTTATAATATAACGTAATATGCAGTGTATCATTGAAAATACCTTATAATACAATGTAATATGCAGTCTATCATTGGAAATACCATATAATATAACGTAATATGCAGTCTATCATTGAAAATACCTTATAATATAACGTAATATGCAGTGATTCATTGAAAATTCCTTATAATATAACGTAATATGCTGTGTATCATTGAAAATACCTTATAATATAACGTAATATGCAGTGTATCATTGAAAATACCTTATAATATAACGTGATATTTGCAGTCTATCATTGAAAATACCTTATTATATAAGGTAATATGCAGTCTATCAATGAAAATAACTTATAATATAACGTAATACGCAGTGTATCATTGAATATAGCTTATAATATAACGTAATATGCAGTGTATCATTGAAAATACCTTATAATATAACGTGATATTTGCAGTCTATCATTGAAAATACCTTATTATATAAGGTAATATGCAGTCTATCAATGAAAATAACTTATAATATAACGTGATATTTGCAGTCTATCATTGAAAATACCTTATTATATAAGGTAATATGCAGTCTATCAATGAAAATAACTTATAATATAACGTAATACGCAGTGTATCATTGAAAATCCCTTATAATATAACGTAATATACAGTGTATCATTGAAAATACTTTAGAATATATCGTAATTGTAGTGTATCATTGAAAATACCTTATAATATAACGTAATATGCAGTGATTCATTGAAAATACCTTATAATATAACGTAATATGCTGTGTATCATTGAAAATACCTTATAATATAACGTAATATGCAGTGTATCATTGAAAATACCTTATAATGTAATGTAATATGTACTGTATCATTGAAAATACTTTATAATATATCGTAATTTGTAGTGTGTCATTGAAAATACCTTATAATATAACGTAATTTGTAGTGTATCATTGAAAATACCTTATAATGTAATGTAATATGCAGTGTATCATTGAAAATACCTTATAATATAACGTAATTTGTAGTGTATCATTGAAAATATATTATAATATAAAGTAAAATGCAGTGTATCATTGAAAATACTTTATAATATATCGTAATTTGTAGTGTGTCATTGAAAATACCTTATAATATAACGTAATTTGTAGTGTATCATTGAAAATACCTTATAATGTAATGTAATATGCAGTGTATCATTGAAAATACCTTATAATATAACGTAATATGCAGTGTATCATTGAAAATACCTTATAATATAACGTGATATTTGCAGTCTATCATTGAAAATACCTTATTATATAAGGTAATATGCAGTCTATCAATGAAAATAACTTATAATATAACGTAATACGCAGTGTATCATTGAATATAGCTTATAATATAACGTAATATGCAGTGTATCATTGAAAATACCTTATAATATAACGTGATATTTGCAGTCTATCATTGAAAATACCTTATTATATAAGGTAATATGCAGTCTATCAATGAAAATAACTTATAATATAACGTAATACGCAGTGTATCATTGAAAATACCTTATAATATAACGTAATATACAGTGTATCATTGAAAATACTTTAGAATATATCGTAATTGTAGTGTATCATTGAAAATACCTTATAATATAACGTAATATGCAATGTATCATTGAAAATACTTTATAATATATCGTAATTTGTAGTGTATCATTGAAAATACCTTATAATATAACGTAATTTGTAGTGTATCATTGAAAATATATTATAATATAAAGTAAAATTCAGTGTATCATTGAAAATACCTTATAATATAACGTAATATGCAGTGATTCATTGAAAATACCTTATCATATAACGTAATATGCTGTGTATCATTGAAAATACCTTATAATATAACGTAATATGCAGTGTATCATTGAAAATACCTTATAATGTAACGTAATATGCAGTGTATCAATGAAAATACTTTATAATATATCGTAATTTGTAGTGTATCATTGAAAATACCTTATAATATATCGTAGTGTATCATTGAAAATACCTTATAATATAACGTAATATTCAGTGTATCATTGAAAATAGCTTATAATATAACGTAATATGCAGTGATTCATTGAAAATACCTTATCATATAACGTGATATTTGCAGTCTATCATTGAAAATACCTTATAATATAACGTAATATGCAGTGTATCATTGAAAATACCTTATAATGTAACGTAATATACAGTGTATCATTGAAAATACTTTAGAATATATCGTAATTGTAGTGTATCATTGAAAATACCTTATAATATAACGTAATATGCAATGTATCATTGAAAATACTTTATAATATATCGTAATTTGTAGTGTATCATTGAAAATACCTTATAATATAACGTGATATTTGCAGTCTATCATTGAAAATACCTTATTATATAAGGTAATATGCAGTGTATCATTGAAAATACCTTATAATGTAACGTAATATGCAGTGTATCAATGAAAATAACTTATAATATATCGTAGTGTATCATTGAAAATACCTTATAATATAACGTAATATTCAGTGTATCATTGAAAATAGCTTATAATATAACGTAATATGCAGTGTATCATTGAAAATACCTTATAATATAACGTGATATTTGCAGTCTATCATTGAAAATACCTTATTATATAAGGTAATATGCAGTCTATCAATGAAAATAACTTATAATATAACGTAATACGCAGTGTATCATTGAAAATACCTTATAATATAACGTAATATACAGTGTATCATTGAAAATACTTTAGAATATATCGTAATTTGTAGTGTATCATTGAAAATACCTTATAATATAACGTAATTTGTAGTGTATTATTGAAAATACCTTATAATATAAAGTAATATGCAGTGTATCATTGAAAATAGCTTATAATATAACGTAATATGCAGTCTCCCATTGAAAATACATTATAAAATAATGTAATATGCAGTGTGTCATTGAAAATACCTGATAATGTAACGTAGTATGCAGTGTATCATTGAAAATACCTTATAATATTACGTAATATGCAGTGTATCATTGAAAATACCTTATAATATAACATAATATGCTGTGTGTTATTGAAATTACCTAATAATATATCGTAATATACAGTGTATCATTAATAATACCTTATAATATAGCATAATATGCAGTGTGTTATTGAAAATACCTTAGAATGTAATGTAATATGCAGTGTATCATTGAAAATACCTGATAATGTAACGTAGTATGCAGTGTATCATTGAAAATACCTCATAATATTACGTAATATGCAGTGTATCATTGAAAATACCTTATAATATAACATAATATGCTGTGTGTTATTGAAATTACCTAATAATATATCGTAATATGCAGTGTATCATTAATAATACCTTATAATATAGCATAATATGCAGTGTGTTATTGAAAATACCTTATAATGTAATGTAATATGCAGTGTATCATTGAAAATACCTTATAATGTAATGTAATATGCAGTGTATCATTGAAAATACCTTATAATATAACGTAATATGCAGTGTATCATTGAAAATACCTTATAATATATCGTAATTTGTAGTGTATCATTGAAAATACCTTATAATATAACGTAATTTGTAGTGTATTATTGAAAATACCTTATAATATAACGTAATATACAGTGTATCATTGAAAATACTTTAGAATATATCGTAATTGTAGTGTATTATTGAAAATACCTTATAATATAACGTAATATACAGTGTATCATTGAAAATACTTTAGAATATATAGTAATTGTAGTGTATCATTGAAAATACCTTATAATATAACGTAATATGCAGTGTATCATTGAAAATACCTTATAATATAACATAATATGCTGTGTGTTATTGAAATTACCTAATAATATATCGTAATATGCAGTGTATCATTGATAATACCTTATAATATAACGTAATATGCAGTGTATCATTGAAAATACCTTATAATATAACATAATATGCTGTGTGTTATTGAAATTACCTAATAATATATCGTAATATGCAGTGTATCATTGATAATACCTTATAATATAACGTAATATGCAGTGTATCATTGAAAATACCTTATAATATAACGTGATATTTGCAGTCTACCATTGAAAATACCTTATTATATAAGGTAATATGCAGTCTATCAATGAAAATAACTTATAATATAACGTAATACGCAGTGTATCATTGAAAATACCTTATAATATAACGTAATATGCAATGTATCATTAAAAATACTTTAGAATATATCGTAATTTGTAGTGTATCATTGAAAATAAATTATAATATAACGTAATTTGTAGTGTATCATTGAAAATATATTATAATATAACGTAATTTGTAGTGTATCATTGAAAATATATTATAATATAAAGTAAAATGCAGTGTATCATTGAAAATACCTTATAATATAACGTAATATGCAGTGATTCATTGAAAATACCTTATAATATAACGTAATATGCTGTGTATCATTGAAAATACCTTATAATATAACGTAATATGCTGTGTATCATTGAAAATACCTTATAATATAACGTAATATGCAGTGTATCATTGAAAATACCTTATAATGGAACGTAATATGCAATGAAAATAACTTATAATATATCGTAGTGTATCATTGAAAATACCTTATAATATAACGTAATATTCAGTGTATCATTGAAAATAGCTTATAATATAACGTAATATGCAGTGTATCATTGAAAATACCTTATAATATAACGTAATATACAGTGTATCATTGAAAATACTTTAGAATATATCGTAATTGTAGTGTATCATTGAAAATACCTTATAATATAACGTAATATGCAATGTATCATTGAAAATACTTTATAATATATCGTAATTTGTAGTGTATCATTGAAAATACCTTATAATATAACGTAATTTGTAGTGTATCATAGAAAATATATTATAATATAAAGTAAAATGCAGTGTATCATTGAAAATAGCTTATAATATAACGTAATATGCAGTGTATCATTGAAAATACCTTATAATATAACGTAATATGCAGTGTATCATTGAAAATATCTTATAATACAATGTAATATGCAGTCTATCATTGGAAATACCGTATAATATAACGTAATATGCAGTGTATCATTGAAAATACCTTATAATATAACGTAATATCCAGTCTATCACTGAAAATACCTTATAATATAACGTAATATGCAGTGTATCATTGAAAATACCTTATAATATAACGTAATATGCTGTGTATCATTGAAAATACCTTATAATATAACGTAATTTGCAGTGATTCATTGAAAATACCTTATAATATAACGTAATATTCAGTGTATCATTGAAAATACTTTAGAATATATCGTAATTTGTAGTGTATCATTGAAAATACCTTATAATATAACGTAATTTGTAGTGTATTATTGAAAATACCTTATAATATAAAGTAATATGCAGTGTATCATTGAAAATAGCTTATAATATAACGTAATATGCAGTCTCCCATTGAAAATACATTATAAAATAATGTAATATGCAGTGTATCATTGAAAATAACTTATCATATAATGTAATATGCAGTGTATCATTGAAAATACTTTATAATATAACGTAATATGCAGTGATTCATTGAAAATACCTTATAATGTAATGTAATATGCAGTGTATCATTGAAAATACCTGATAATGTAACGTAGTATGCAGTGTATCATTGAAAATACCTTATAATATTACGTAATATGCAGTGTATCATTGAAAATACCTTATAATATAACATAATATGCTGTGTGTTATTGAAATTACCTAATAATATATCGTAATATGCAGTGTATCATTAATAATACCTTATAATATAGCATAATATGCAGTGTGTTATTGAAAATACCTTATAATGTAATGTAATATGCAGTGTATCATTGAAAATACCTTATAATGTAATGTAATATGCAGTGTATCATTGAAAATACCTTATAATATAACGTAATATGCAGTGTATCATTGAAAATACCTTATAATATAACGTGATATTTGCAGTCTATCATTGAAAATACCTTATTATATATAGTAGTTTATCATTGAAAATACCTAATATATCGTAATATGCAGTGTATCATTAATAATACCTTATAATATAACATAATATGCAGTGTGTTATTGAAAATACCTTATAATGTAATGTAATATGCAGTGTATCATTGAAAATACCTTATAATATATCGTAATTTGTAGTGTATCATTGAAAATAGCTTATAATATAACGTAATATGCAGTATCCCATTGAAAATACATTATAAAATAATGTAATATGCAGTGTATCATTGAAAATAACTTATAATATAATGTAATATGCAGTGTATCATTGAAAATACCTTATAATGTAACATAATATGCTGTGCGTTATTGAAAATACCTTATAATGTAATATGCAGTGTATCATTGAAAATACCTTATAGTGTAATGTAATATGCAGTGTATCATTGAAAATACCTTATAATATAACGTAATATGCTGTGTATCATTGAAAATACCTTATAATATAACGTAATATGCAGTGTATCATTGAAAATACCTTATAATGTAATGTAATATGTACTGTATCATTGAAAATACTTTATAATATATTGTAATTTGTAGTGTGTCATTGAAAATACCTTATAATATAACGTAATTTGTAGTGTATCATTGAAAATACCTTATAATGTAATGTAATATGCAGTGTATCATTGAAAATACCTTATAATATAACGTAATATGCAGTGTATCATTGAAAACACATTATAATATGACGTGATATTTGCAGTCTATCATTGAAAATACCTTATTATATAAGGTAATATGCAGTCTATCAATGAAAATAACTTATAATATAACGTAATACGCAGTGTATCATTGAATATAGCTTATAATATAACGTAATATGCAGTGTATCATTGAAAATACCTTATAATATAACGTGATATTTGCAGTCTATCATTGAAAATACCTTATTATATAAGGTAATATGCAGTCTATCAATGAAAATAACTTATAATATAACGTAATACGCAGTGTATCATTGAAAATACCTTATAATGTAATGTAATATGTACTGTATCATTGAAAATACTTTATAATATATCGTAATTTGTAGTGTGTCATTGAAAATACCTTATAATATAACGTAATTTGTAGTGTATCATTGAAAATACCTTATAATGTAATGTAATATGCAGTGTATCATTGAAAATACCTTATAATATAACGTAATATGCAGTGTATCATTGAAAACACATTATAATATGACGTGATATTTGCAGTCTATCATTGAAAATACCTTATTATATAAGGTAATATGCAGTCTATCAATGAAAATAACTTATAATATAACGTAATACGCAGTGTATCATTGAATATAGCTTTTAATATAACGTAATATGCAGTGTATCATTGAAAATACCTTATAATATAACGTGATATTTGCAGTCTATCATTGAAAATACCTTATTATATAAGGTAATATGCAGTCTATCAATGAAAATAACTTATAATATAACTTAATACGCAGTGTATCATTGAAAATACCTTATAATATAACGTAATATACAGTGTATCATTGAAAATACTTTAGAATATATCGTAATTGTAGTGTATCATTGAAAATACCTTATAATATAACGTAATATGCAATGTATCATTGAAAATACTTTATAATATATCGTAATTTGTAGTGTATCATTGAAAATACCTTATAATATAACGTAATTTGTAGTGTATCATTGAAAATATATTATAATATAAAGTAAAATGCAGTGTATCATTGAAAATACCTTATAATATAACGTAATATGCAGTGATTCATTGAAAATACCTTATCATATAACGTAATATGCTGTGTATCATTGAAAATACCTTATAATATAACGTAATATGCAGTGTATCATTGAAAATACCTTATAATGTAACGTAATATGCAGTGTATCAATGAAAATACTTTATAATATATCGTAATTTGTAGTGTATCATTGAAAATACCTTATAATATAACGTAATTTGTAGTGTATCATTGAAAATATATTATAATATAAAGTAAAATGCAGTGTATCATAGAAAATACCTTATAATATAACGTAATATGCAGTGATTCATTGAAAATACCTTATAATATAACGTAATATGCTGTGTATCATTGAAAATACATTATAATATAACGTAATATGCTGTGTATCATTGAAAATACCTTATAATATAACGTAATATGCAGTGTATCATTGAAAATACCTTATAATGTAACGTAATATGCAGTGTATCAATGAAAATAACTTATAATATATCGTAGTGTATCATTGAAAATACCTTATAATATAACGTAATTTTCAGTGTATCATTGAAAATAGCTTATAATATAACGTAATATGCAGTGTATCATTGAAAATACCTTATAATATAACGTGATATTTGCAGTCTATCATTGACAATACCTTATTATATAAGGTAATATGCAGTCTATCAATGAAAATAACTTATAATATAACGTAATACGCAGTGTATCATTGAAAATACCTTATAATATAACGTAATATACAGTGTATCATTGAAAATACTTTAGAATATATCGTAATTGTAGTGTATCATTGAAAATACCTTATAATATAACGTAATATGCAATGTATCATTGAAAATACTTTATAATATATCGTAATTTGTAGTGTATCATTGAAAATACCTTATAATATAACGTAATTTGTAGTGTATCATTGAAAATACCTTATAATATAATGTAATATGTACTGTATCATTTAAAATTCCTTATAATATAACGTAATATGCAGTGTATCATTGAAAATAGCTTATAATATAACGTAATATGCAGTCTCCCATTGAAAATACATTATAAAATAATGTAATATGCAGTGTATCATTGAAAATAACTTATAATATAATGTAATATGCAGTGTATCATTGAAAATACTTTATAATATAACGTAATATGCAGTGATTCATTGAAAATACATTATAATGAAACGTAATATTTGCAGTCTGTCATTGAAAATACCTTATAATGTAATGTAATATGCAGTGTATCATTGAAAATACCTGATAATGTAACGTAGTATGCAGTGTATCATTGAAAATACCTTATAATATTACGTAATATGCAGTGTATCATTGAAAATACCTTATAATATAACATAATATGCAGTGTGTTATTGAAAATACCTTATAATGTAATGTAATATGCAGTGTATCATTGAAAATACCTTATAATGTAATGTAATATGCAGTGTATCATTGAAAATACCTTATAATATAACGTAATATGCAGTGTATCATTGAAAATATCTTATAATATAACGTGATATTTGCAGTCTATCATTGAAAATACCTTATTATATGTAGTAGTTTATCATTGAAAATACCTAATATATCGTAATATGCAGTGTATCATTAATAATACCTTATAATATAACATAATATGCAGTGTGTTATTGAAAATACCTTATAATGTAATGTAATATGCAGTGTATCATTGAAAATACCTTATAATATATCGTAATTTGTAGTGTATCATTGAAAATACCTTATAATATAACGTAATTTGTAGTGTATTATTGAAAATATCTTATAATATAACGTAATATACAGTGTATCATTGAAAATACTTTAGAATATATCGTAATTGTAGTGTATTATTGAAAATACCTTATAATATAACGTAATATACAGTGTATCATTGAAAATACTTTAGAATATATCGTAATTGTAGTGTATCATTGAAAATACCTTATAATATAACGTAATATGCAGTGTATCATTGAAAATACCTTATAATATAACATAATATGCTGTGTGTTATTGAAATTACCTAATAATATATCGTAATATGCAGTATATCATTAATAATACCTTATAATATAGCATAATATGCAGTGTGTTATTGAAAATACCTTATAATGTAATGTAATATGCAGTGTATCATTGAAAATACCTTATAATGTAATGTAATATGCAGTGTATCATTGAAAATACCTTATAATATAACGTGATATTTGCAGTCTATCATTGAAAATACCTTATTATATAAGGTAATATGCAGTCTATCAATGAAAATAACTTATAATATAACGTAATACGCAGTGTATCATTGAAAATACCTTATAATATAACGTAATATGCAATGTATCATTGAAAATACTTTAGAATATATCGTAATTTGTAGTGTATCATTGAAAATAAATTATAATATAACGTAATTTGTAGTGTATCATTGAAAATATATTATAATATAAAGTAAAATGCAGTGTATCATTGAAAATACCTTATAATATAACGTAATATGCAGTGATTCATTGAAAATACCTTATAATATAACGTAATATGCTGTGTATCATTGAAAATACCTTATAATATAACGTAATATGCAGTGTATCATTGAAAATACCTTATAATGTAACGTAATATGCAGTGTATCAATGAAAATACTTTATAATATATCGTAATTTGTAGTGTATCATTGAAAATACCTTATAATATAACGTAATTTGTAGTGTATCATTGAAAATACCTTATTATATAAGGTAATATGCAGTCTATCAATGAAAATAACTTATAATATAACGTAATACGCAGTGTATCATTGAAAATAGCTTATAATATAACGTAATATGCAGTGTATCATTGAAAATACCTTATAATATAACGTGATATTTGCAGTCTATCATTGACAATACCTTATTATATAAGGTAATATGCAGTCTATCAATGAAAATAACTTATAATATAACGTAATACGCAGTGTATCATTGAAAATACCTTATAATATAACGTAATATACAGTGTATCATTGAAAATACTTTAGAATATATCGTAATTGTAGTGTATCATTGAAAATACCTTATAATATAACGTAATATGCAATGTATCATTGAAAATACTTTATAATATATCGTAATTTGTAGTGTATCATTGAAAATACCTTATAATATAACGTAATTTGTAGTGTATCATTGAAAATACCTTATAATATAATGTAATATGTACTGTATCATTTAAAATTCCTTATAATATAACGTAATATGCAGTGTATCATTGAAAATAGCTTATAATATAACGTAATATGCAGTCTCCCATTGAAAATACATTATAAAATAATGTAATATGCAGTGTATCATTGAAAATAACTTATAATATAATGTAATATGCAGTGTATCATTGAAAATACTTTATAATATAACGTAATATGCAGTGATTCATTGAAAATACATTATAATGAAACGTAATATTTGCAGTCTGTCATTGAAAATACCTTATAATGGTAATGTAATATGCAGTGTATCATTGAAAATACCTGATAATGTAACGTAGTATGCAGTGTATCATTGAAAATACCTTATAATATTACGTAATATGCAGTGTATCATTGAAAATACCTTATAATATAACATAATATGCAGTGTGTCATTGAAAATACCTATAATGTAATGTAATATGCAATCTATCATTGAAATACCTTATAATGTAATGTAATATGCAGTCTATCATTGAAAATACCTTATAATATAACGTAATATGCAGTGTAATCATTGAAAATATCTTATAATATAACGTGATATTTGCAGTCTATCATTGAAAATACCTTATTATATGTAGTAGTTTATCATTGAAAATTACCTAATATATCGTAATATGCAGTGTATCATTAATAATACCTTATAATATAACATAATATGCAGTGTGTTATTGAAAATACCTTATAATGTAATGTAATATGCAGTGTATCATTGAAATACCTTATAATATATCGTAATTTGTAGTGTATCATTGAAAATACCTTATAATATAACGTAATTTGTAGTGTATTATTGAAAATATCTTATAATATAACGTAATATACAGTGTATCATTGAAAATACTTTAGAATATATCGTAATTGTAGTGTATTATTGAAAATACTTATAATATAACGTATATATACAGTGTATCATTGAAAATACTTTAGAATATATCGTAATTGTAGTGTATCATTGAAAATACCTTATAATATAACGTAATATGCAGTGTATCATTGAAAATACCTTATAATATAACATAATATGCTGTGTGTTATTGAAAAATTACCTAATAATATATCGTAATATGCAGTATATCATTAATAATACCTTATAATATAACATAATATGCAGTGTGTTATTGAAAATACCTTATAATGTAATGTAATATGCAGTGTATCATTGAAAATACCTATAATGTATGTAATATGCAGTGTATCATTGAAAATACCTTATAATATAACGTGGATATTTGCAGTCTATCATTGAAAATACCTTATTATATAAGGTAATATGCAGTCTATCAATGAAAATAACTTATAATATAACGTAATACGCAGTGTATCATTGAAAATACCTTATAATATAACGTAATATGCAATGTATCATTGAAAATACTTTAGAATATATCGTAATTTGTAGTGTATCATTGAAAATAACTTATAATATAACGTAATATGTAGTGTATCATTGAAAATATATTATAATATAAAAGTAAAATGCAGTGTATCATTGAAAATACCTTATAATATAACGTAATATGCAGTGATTCATTGAAAATACCTTATAATATAACGTAATATGCTGTGTATCATTGAAAATACCTTATAATGTAACGTAATATGCAGTGTATCATTGAAAATACCTTATAATGTAACGTAATATGCAGTGTATCAATGAAAATACTTTATAATATATCGTAATTTGTAGTGTATCATTGAAAATACCTTATAATATAACGTAATTTGTAGTGTATCATTGAAAATACCTTATTATATAAGGTAATATGCAGTCTATCAATGAAAATAACTTATAATATAACGTAATACGCAGTGTATCATTGAATATAGCTTATAATATAACGTAATATGCAGTGTATCATTGAAAATACCTTTATAATATAACGTGATATTTGCAGTCTATCATTGGAAATACCTTATTATATAAGGTAATATGCAGTCTATCAATGAAAATAACTTATAATATAACGTAATACGCAGTGTATCATTGAAAATACCTTATAATATAACGTAATATACAGTGTATCATTGAAAATACTTTAGAATATATCGTAATTGTAGTGTATCATTGAAAATACCTTATAATATAACGTAATATGCAATGTATCATTGAAAATACTTTATAATATATCGTAATTTGTAGTGTATCATTGAAAATACCTTATAATATAATGTAATTTGTAGTGTATCATTGAAAATATATTATAATATAAAGTAAAATGCAGTGTATCATTGAAAATAACTTATAATATAACGTAATATGCAGTGATTCATTGAAAATACCTTATAATGTAACATAATATGCTGTGTGTTATTGAAAATACCTTATAATGTAATATGCAGTGTATCATTGAAAATACCTTATAATATAACGTAATATGCAGTGTATCATTGAAAATACCTTATAATATAACGTGATATTTGCAGTCTATCATTGAAAATACCTTATTATATATAGTAGTTTATCATTGAAAATACCTAATATATCGTAATATGCAGTGTATCATTAATAATACCTTATAATATAACATAATATGCAGTGTGTTATTGAAAATACCTTATAATGTAATGTAATATGCAGTGTATCATTGAAAATACCTTATAATATATCGTAATTTGTAGTGTATCATTGAAAATAGCTTATAATATAACGTAATATGCAGTCTCCCATTGAAAATACATTATAAAATAATGTAATATGCAGTGTATCATTGAAAATAACTTAAAATATAATGTAATATGCAGTGTATCATTGAAAATACCTTATAATGTAACATAATATGCTGTGTGTTATTGAAAATACCTTATAATGTAATATGCAGTGTATCATTGAAAATACCTTATAATGTAATGTAATATGCAGTGTATCATTGAAAACACCTTATAATATAACGTAATATGCTGTGTATCATTGAAAATACCTTATAATATAACGTAATATGCAGTGTATCATTGAAAA
This sequence comes from Lasioglossum lativentre, assembly GCA_916610255.1. Taxonomy (NCBI): domain Eukaryota; kingdom Metazoa; phylum Arthropoda; class Insecta; order Hymenoptera; family Halictidae; genus Lasioglossum; species Lasioglossum lativentre. The sequence goes on along the minus strand of CAKAJI010000261.1, from coordinate 433,367 downwards.
TACCTTATAATGTAATGTAATATGTACTGTATCATTGAAAATACTTTATAATATATCGTAATTTGTAGTGTGTCATTGAAAATACCTTATAATATAACGTAATTTGTAGTGTATCATTGAAAATACCTTATAATGTAATGTAATATGCAGTGTATCATTGAAAATACCTTATAATATAACGTAATATGCAGTGTATCATTGAAAACACATTATAATATGACGTGATATTTGCAGTCTATCATTGAAAATACCTTATTATATAAGGTAATATGCAGTCTATCAATGAAAATAACTTATAATATAACGTAATACGCAGTGTATCATTGAATATAGCTTATAATATAACGTAATATGCAGTGTATCATTGAAAATACCTTATAATATAACGTGATATTTGCAGTCTATCATTGAAAATACCTTATTATATAAGGTAATATGCAGTCTATCAATGAAAATAACTTATAATATAACGTAATACGCAGTGTATCATTGAAAATACCTTATAATATAACGTAATATACAGTGTATCATTGAAAATACTTTAGAATATATCGTAATTGTAGTGTATCATTGAAAATACCTTATAATATAACGTAATATGCAATGTATCATTGAAAATACTTTATAATATATCGTAATTTGTAGTGTATCATTGAAAATACCTTATAATATAACGTAATTTGTAGTGTATCATTGAAAATATATTATAATATAAAGTAAAATGCAGTGTATCATTGAAAATACCTTATAATATAACGTAATATGCAGTGATTCATTGAAAATACCTTATCATATAACGTAATATGCAGTGTATCATTGAAAATACCTTATAATATAACGTAATATCCAGTCTATCACTGAAAATACCTTATAATATAACGTAATATGCAGTGTATCATTGAAAATACCTTATAATATAACGTAATATGCTGTTTATCATTGAAAATACCTTATAATATAACGTAATATGCAGTGATTCATTGAAAATACCTTATAATATAACGTAATATTCAGTGTATCATTGAAAATACTTTAGAATATATCGTAATTTGTAGTGTATCATTGAAAATACCTTATAATATAACGTAATTTGTAGTGTATTATTGAAAATACCTTATAATATAAAGTAATATGCAGTGTATCATTGAAAATAGCTTATAATATAACGTAATATGCAGTCTCCCATTGAAAATACATTATAAAATAATGTAATATGCAGTGTATCATTGAAAATACCTTATAATATAACGTGATATTTGCAGTCTATCATTGAAAATACCTTATAATATAACGTAATATGCAATGTATCATTGAAAATACTTTATAATATATCGTAATTTGTAGTGTATCATTGAAAATACCTTATAATATAACGTAATTTGTAGTGTATCATTGAAAATATATTATAATATAAAGTAAAATGCAGTGTATCATTGAAAATAACTTATAATATAACGTAATATGCAGTGATTCATTGAAAATACCTTATCATATAACGTAATATGCTGTGTATCATTGAAAATACCTTATAATATAACGTAATATGCAGTGTATCATTGAAAATACCTTATAATGTAACGTAATATGCAGTGTATCAATGAAAATACTTTATAATATATCGTAATTTGTAGTGTATCATTGAAAATACCTTATAATATAACGTAATATGCAGTGTATCATTGAAAATAGCTTATAATATAACGTAATATGCAGTCTCCCATTGAAAATACATTATAAAATAATGTAATATGCAGTGTATCATTGAAAATACCTTATAATATAACGTGATATTTGCAGTCTATCATTGAAAATACCTTATAATATAACGTAATATGCAATGTATCATTGAAAATACTTTATAATATATCGTAATTTGTAGTGTATCATTGAAAATACCTTATAATATAACGTAATTTGTAGTGTATCATTGAAAATATATTATAATATAAAGTAAAATGCAGTGTATCATTGAAAATAACTTATAATATAACGTAATATGCAGTGATTCATTGAAAATACCTTATCATATAACGTAATATGCTGTGTATCATTGAAAATACCTTATAATATAACGTAATATGCAGTGTATCATTGAAAATACCTTATAATGTAACGTAATATGCAGTGTATCAATGAAAATACTTTATAATATATCGTAATTTGTAGTGTATCATTGAAAATACCTTATAATATAACGTAATTTGTAGTGTATCATTGAAAATATATTATAATATAAAGTAAAATGCAGTGTATCATTGAAAATACCTTATAATATAACGTAATATGCAGTGATTCATTGAAAATACCTTATAATATAACGTAATATGCTGTGTATCATTGAAAATACCTTATAATATAACGTAATATGCTGTGTATCATTGAAAATACCTGATAATGTAACGTAGTATGCAGTGTATCATTGAAAATACCTTATAATATTACGTAATATGCAGTGTATCATTGAAAATACCTTATAATATAACATAATATGCTGTGTGTTATTGAAATTACCTAATAATATATCGTAATATGCAGTATATCATTAATAATACCTTATAATATAGCATAATATGCAGTGTGTTATTGAAAATACCTTATAATGTAATGTAATATGCAGTGTATCATTGAAAATACCTTATAATGTAATGTAATATGCAGTGTATCATTGAAAATACCTTATAATATAACGTAATATGCAGTGTATCATTGAAAATACCTTATAATATAACGTGATATTTGCAGTCTATCATTGAAAATACCTTATTATATAAGGTAATATGCAGTCTATCAATGAAAATAACTTATAATATAACGTGATATTTGCAGTCTATCATTGAAAATACCTTATTATATAAGGTAATATGCAGTCTATCAATGAAAATAACTTATAATATAACGTAATACGCAGTGTATCATTGAAAATACCTTATAATATAACGTAATATACAGTGTATCATTGAAAATACTTTAGAATATATCGTAATTGTAGTGTATCATTGAAAATACCTTATAATATAACGTAATATGCAGTGATTCATTGAAAATACCTTATAATATAACGTAATATGCTGTGTATCATTGAAAATACCTTATAATATAACGTAATATGCAGTGTATCATTGAAAATACCTTATAATGTAATGTAATATGTACTGTATCATTGAAAATACTTTATAATATATCGTAATTTGTAGTGTGTCATTGAAAATACCTTATAATATAACGTAATTTGTAGTGTATCATTGAAAATACCTTATAATGTAATGTAATATGCAGTGTATCATTGAAAATACCTTATAATATAACGTAATATGCAGTGTATCATTGAAAACACATTATAATATGACGTGATATTTGCAGTCTATCATTGAAAATTCCTTATTATATAAGGTAATATGCAGTCTATCAATGAAAATAACTTATAATATAACGTAATACGCAGTGTATCATTGAAAATACCTTATAATATAACGTAATATACAGTGTATCATTGAAAATACTTTAGAATATATCGTAATTGTAGTGTATCATTGAAAATACCTTATAATATAACGTAATATGCAATGTATCATTGAAAATACTTTATAATATATCGTAATTTGTAGTGTATCATTGAAAATACCTTATAATATAACGTAATTTGTAGTGTATCATTGAAAATATATTATAATATAAAGTAAAATGCAGTGTATCATTGAAAATAACTTATAATATAACGTAATATGCAGTGATTCATTGAAAATACCTTATCATATAACGTAATATGCTGTGTATCATTGAAAATACCTTATAATATAACGTAATATGCAGTGTATCATTGAAAATACCTTATAATGTAACGTAATATGCAGTGTATCAATGAAAATACTTTATAATATATCGTAATTTGTAGTGTATCATTGAAAATACCTTATAATATAACGTAATTTGTAGTGTATCATTGAAAATATATTATAATATAAAGTAAAATGCAGTGTATCATTGAAAATACCTTATAATATAACGTAATATGCAGTGATTCATTGAAAATACCTTATAATATAACGTAATATGCAGTGTATCATTGAAAATACCTTATAATATAACGTAATATGCTGTGTATCATTGAAAATACCTGATAATGTAACGTAGTATGCAGTGTATCATTGAAAATACCTTATAATATTACGTAATATGCAGTGTATCATTGAAAATACCTTATAATATAACATAATATGCTGTGTGTTATTGAAATTACCTAATAATATATCGTAATATGCAGTATATCATTAATAATACCTTATAATATAGCATAATATGCAGTGTGTTATTGAAAATACCTTATAATGTAATGTAATATGCAGTGTATCATTGAAAATACCTTATAATGTAATGTAATATGCAGTGTATCATTGAAAATACCTTATAATATAACGTAATATGCAGTGTATCATTGAAAATACCTTATAATATAACGTGATATTTGCAGTCTATCATTGAAAATACCTTATTATATAAGGTAATATGCAGTCTATCAATGAAAATAACTTATAATATAACGTGATATTTGCAGTCTATCATTGAAAATACCTTATTATATAAGGTAATATGCAGTCTATCAATGAAAATAACTTATAATATAACGTAATACGCAGTGTATCATTGAAAATACCTTATAATATAACGTAATATGCAGTGATTCATTGAAAATACCTTATAATATAACGTAATATGCTGTGTATCATTGAAAATACCTTATAATATAACGCAATATGTAGTGTATCATTGATAATACCTTATAATATAACATAATATGCTGTGAATCATTGAAAATACCTTATAATATAACATAATATGCTGTGTGTTATTGAAATTACCTTATAATATATCGTAATATGCAGTGTATCATTGATAATACCTTATAATACAATGTAATATGCAGTGTATCATTGAAAATACCTTATAATGTAATGTAATATGTACTGTATCATTGAAAATACTTTATAATATATCGTAATTTGTAGTGTGTCATTGAAAATACCTTATAATATAACGTAATTTGTAGTGTATCATTGAAAATACCTTATAATGTAATGTAATATGCAGTGTATCATTGAAAATACCTTATAATATAACGTAATATGCAGTGTATCATTGAAAATACCTTATAATATGACGTGATATTTGCAGTCTATCATTGAAAATACCTTATTATATAAGGTAATATGCAGTCTATCAATGAAAATAACTTATAATATAACGTAATACGCAGTGTATCATTGAATATAGCTTATAATATAACGTAATATGCAGTGTATCATTGAAAATACCTTATAATATAACGTGATATTTGCAGTCTATCATTGGAAATACCTTATTATATAAGGTAATATGCAGTCTATCAATGAAAATAACTTATAATATAACGTAATACGCAGTGTATCATTGAAAATACCTTATAATATAACGTAATATACAGTGTATCATTGAAAATACTTTAGAATATATCGTAATTTGTAGTGTGTCATTGAAAATACCTTATAATATAACGTAATTTGTAGTGTATCATTGAAAATACCTTATAATGTAATGTAATATGCAGTGTATCATTGAAAATACCTTATAATATAACGTAATATGCAGTGTATCATTGAAAACACATTATAATATGACGTGATATTTGCAGTCTATCATTGAAAATACCTTATTATATAAGGTAATATGCAGTCTATCAATGAAAATAACTTATAATATAACGTAATACGCAGTGTATCATTGAATATAGCTTATAATATAACGTAATATGCAGTGTATCATTGAAAATACCTTATAATATAACGTGATATTTGCAGTCTATCATTGAAAATACCTTATTATATAAGGTAATATGCAGTGATTCATTGAAAATACCTTATAATATAACGTAATATCCAGTCTATCACTGAAAATACCTTATAATATAACGTAATATGCAGTGTATCATTGAAAATACCTTATAATATAACGTAATATGCTGTTTATCATTGAAAATACCTTATAATATAACGTAATATGCAGTGATTCATTGAAAATACCTTATAATATAACGTAATATTCAGTGTATCATTGAAAATACTTTAGAATATATCGTAATTTGTAGTGTATCATTGAAAATACCTTATAATATAACGTAATTTGTAGTGTATTATTGAAAATACCTTATAATATAAAGTAATATGCAGTGTATCATTGAAAATAGCTTATAATATAACGTAATATGCAGTCTCCCATTGAAAATACATTATAAAATAATGTAATATGCAGTGTATCATTGAAAATACCTTATAATATAACGTGATATTTGCAGTCTATCATTGAAAATACCTTATTATATAAGGTAATATGCAGTCTATCAATGAAAATAACTTATAATATAACGTGATATTTGCAGTCTATCATTGAAAATACCTTATTATATAAGGTAATATGCAGTCTATCAATGAAAATAACTTATAATATAACGTAATACGCAGTGTATCATTGAAAATACCTTATAATATAACGTAATATACAGTGTATCATTGAAAATACTTTAGAATATATCGTAATTGTAGTGTATCATTGAAAATACCTTATAATATAACGTAATATGCAGTGATTCATTGAAAATACCTTATAATATAACGTAATATGCTGTGTATCATTGAAAATACCTTATAATATAACGTAATATGCAGTGTATCATTGAAAATACCTTATAATGTAATGTAATATGTACTGTATCATTGAAAATACTTTATAATATATCGTAATTTGTAGTGTGTCATTGAAAATACCTTATAATATAACGTAATTTGTAGTGTATCATTGAAAATACCTTATAATGTAATGTAATATGCAGTGTATCATTGAAAATACCTTATAATATAACGTAATTTGTAGTGTATCATTGAAAATATATTATAATATAAAGTAAAATGCAGTGTATCATTGAAAATACCTTATAATATAACGTAATATGCAGTGATTCATTGAAAATACCTTATAATATAACGTAATATGCTGTGTATCATTGAAAATACCTTATAATATAACGTAATATGCTGTGTATCATTGAAAATACCTGATAATGTAACGTAGTATGCAGTGTATCATTGAAAATACCTTATAATATTACGTAATATGCAGTGTATCATTGAAAATACCTTATAATATAACATAATATGGTGTGTGTTATTGAAATTACCTAATAATATATCGTAATATGCAGTGTATCATTAATAATACCTTATAATATAGCATAATATGCAGTGTGTTATTGAAAATACCTTATAATGTAATGTAATATGCAGTGTATCATTGAAAATACCTTATAATGTAATGTAATATGCAGTGTATCATTGAAAATACCTTATAATATAACGTAATATGCAGTGTATCATTGAAAATACCTTATAATATAACGTGATATTTGCAGTCTATCATTGAAAATACCTTATTATATAAGGTAATATGCAGTCTATCAATGAAAATAACTTATAATATAACGTGATATTTGCAGTCTATCATTGAAAATACCTTATTATATAAGGTAATATGCAGTCTATCAATGAAAATAACTTATAATATAACGTAATACGCAGTGTATCATTGAAAATACCTTATAATATAACGTAATATACAGTGTATCATTGAAAATACTTTAGAATATATCGTAATTGTAGTGTATCATTGAAAATACCTTATAATATAACGTAATATGCAGTGATTCATTGAAAATACCTTATAATATAACGTAATATGCTGTGTATCATTGAAAATACCTTATAATATAACGTAATATGCAGTGTATCATTGAAAATACCTTATAATGTAATGTAATATGTACTGTATCATTGAAAATACTTTATAATATATCGTAATTTGTAGTGTGTCATTGAAAATAACTTATAATATAATGTAATATGCAGTGTATCATTGAAAATACTTTATAATATAACGTAATATGCAGTGATTCATTGAAAATACATTATAATGAAACGTAATATTTGCAGTCTGTCATTGAAAATACCTTATAATGTAATGTAATATGCAGTGTATCATTGAAAATACCTGATAATGTAACGTAGTATGCAGTGTATCATTGAAAATACCTTATAATATAACGTGATATTTGCAGTCTATCATTGAAAATACCTTATTATATATAGTAGTTTATCATTGAAAATACCTAATATATCGTAATATGCAGTGTATCATTAATAATACCTTATAATATAACATAATATGCAGTGTGTTATTGAAAATACCTTATAATGTAATGTAATATGCAGTGTATCATTGAAAATACCTTATAATATATCGTAATTTGTAGTGTATCATTGAAAATAGCTTATAATATAACGTAATATGCAGTCTCCCATTGAAAATACATTATAAAATAACGTAATATGCAGTGTATCATTGAAAATACCTTATAATATAACGTAATTTGTAGTGTATTATTGAAAATACCTTATAATATAAAGTAATATGCAGTGTATCATTGAAAATAGCTTATAATATAACGTAATATGCAGTCTCCCATTGAAAATACATTATAAAATAATGTAATATGCAGTGTATCATTGAAAATAACTTATAATATAATGTAATATGCAGTGTATCATTGAAAATACTTTATAATATAACGTAATATGCAGTGTATCATTGAAAATACATTATAATGAAACGTAATATTTGCAGTCCGTCATTGAAAATACCTTATAATGTAATGTAATATGCAGTGTATCATTGAAAATACCTGATAATGTAACGTAGTATGCAGTGTATTATTGAAAATACCTTATAATATTACGTAATATGCAGTGTATCATTGAAAATACCTTATAATATAACATAATATGCTGTGTGTTATTGAAATTACCTAATAATATATCGTAATATGCAGTGTATCATTGATAATACCTTATAATATAACGTAATATGCAGTGTATCATTGAAAATACTTTATAATATAACATAATATGCTGTGTGTTATTGAAATTACCTAATAATATATCGTAATATGCAGTGTATCATTGATAATACCTTATAATATAACATAATATGCAGTGTGTTATTGAAAATACCTTATAATGTAATGCAATATGCAGTGTATCATTGAAGATACCTTATAATGTAATGTAATATGCAGTGTATCATTGAAAATACCTTATAATATAACGTGATATTTGCAGTCTATCATTGAAAATACCTCATTATATAAGGTAATATGCAGTCTATCAATGAAAATAACTTATAATATAACGTAATACGCAGTGTATCATTGAAAATACCTTATAATATAACGTAATATACAGTGTATCATTGAAAATACTTTAGAATATATCGTAATTGTAGTGTATCATTGAAAATACCTTATAATATAACGTAATATGCAATGTATCATTGAAAATACTTTATAATATATCGTAATTTGTAGTGTATCATTGAAAATACCTTATAATATAACGTAATTTGTAGTGTATCATTGAAAATATATTATAATATAAAGTAAAATGCAGTGTATCATTGAAAATAGCTTATAATATAACGTAATATGCAGTGTATCATTGAAAATAGCTTATAATATAACGTAATATGCAGTGTATCATTGAAAATACCTTATAATATAACGTGATATTTGCAGTCTATCATTGAAAATACCTAATTATATAAGGTAATATGCAGTCTATCAATGAAAATAACTTATAATATAACGTAATACGCAGTGTATCATTGAAAATACCTTATAATATAACGTAATATACAGTGTATCATTGAAAATACCTTATAATATAACGTAATATGCAGTGTATCATTGAAAATATCTTATAATACAATGTAATATGCAGTCTATCATTGGAAATACCGTATAATATAACGTAATATGCAGTGATTCATTGAAAATACTTTAGAATATATCGTAATTGTAGTGTATCATTGAAAATACCTTATAATATAACGTAATATGCAATGTATCATTGAAAATACTTTATAATATATCGTAATTTGTAGTGTATCATTGAAAATACCTTATAATATAACGTAATTTGTAGTGTATCATTGAAAATATATTATAATATAAAGTAAAATGCAGTGTATCATTGAAAATAGCTTATAATATAACGTAATATGCAGTGTATCATTGAAAATACCTTATAATATAACGTGATATTTGCAGTCTATCATTGAAAATACCTTATTATATAAGGTAATATGCAGTCTATCAATGAAAATAACTTATAATATAACGTAATACGCAGTGTATCATTGAAAATACCTTATAATATATCGTAATTTGTAGTGTATCATTGAAAATAGCTTATAATAAAACGTAATATGCAGTCTTCCATTGAAAATACATTATAAAATAATGTAATATGCAGTGTATCATTGAAAGTAACTTATAATATAATGAAATATGCAGTGTATCATTGAAAATACCTTATAATGTAACATAATATGCTGTGTGTTATTGAAAATACCTTATAATATAACGTAATATACAGTGTATCATTGAAAATACTTTATAATAAGTAGGTAGGCTAGGGGGATTCTGGACCAAGTTCATTGACCTTTCGAGGCAGACCTAACCCGGGGGGGCTCCCCCCCTCCCCCTCCCTCCCCCTCCCCTGTGGGGAGGGGTTTTTTCGGGGGTCACCCCCAGACCGAACCCAGCGGTCTTTTTCGGGGGTCACCCCCAGACCGAACCGAGCGGTCTTTTTCGGGGGTCACCCCCAGACCGAACCGAGCGGTCTTTTTCGGGGGTCACCCCCAGACCGAACCGGGCGGTCTTTTTCGGGGGTCACCCCCAGACCGAACCGAGCGGTCTTTTTCGGGAGTCACCCCCAGACCGAACCTAGCGGTCTTTTTCGGGGGTCACCCCCAGACCGAACCGGGCGGTCTTTTTCGGGGGTCACCCCCAGACCGAACCGAGCGGTCTTTTTCGGGAGTCACCCCCAGACCTAACCGGGGCGGTCTTTTTCGGGGGTCACCCCCAGGCGCCATCTTTTTTTTCGGGGTCACCCGCGGTCTTTTTTTCGGGGGGTCCGCGGGGGGATCGCGAATTTTTTCGGGGGTCAAGTCCTGATTTTTTCGCGAATGTTTTTCGGGAGAGTGACGTCACAAAGGATAGGAGTGGAGGTAGGTGGATTTTTGTGACGTCACAGCGGTATCCTCTCGCGCACGAACCGCATACTTTGGCGATCTAACCGAGAATGATGGAACAGACGCCTCTCAGACCCCGCCCGTTCTTTCCTGCAGTGGTGGTGGGGGAAGTCGTTTTGCAGAGTAATCAGTTTGTATGCCCCTTTGACATCAGGGAATCTCGCATTTTTTTGCAACCCAGCACTTTGCTGAGTAATCAGTTTGTTATACCCCCCTTTGAAATCTCGGCAAACACACCCGACCAAATATTATAACTTCTTTTAAGACGCTATTTTATTGACCCTGACATTTTTTTATGTAATATGATACCCCTTGGGAACGAATAGGAATCTCGGGGACAGGAAATGTAAATCATGCATTAAATGTCAAAGAAATATCCTTTTGAAATTATTATAACTTCTTTTAAGACGTTATAAATATATTTACATATGTTTAAAGATGTCAGTCTCTAGCGAGAATGTATTCACGAGAAACCAATCGCAGATCGTGATTTTGTTTAATACAATTTTAAATCTCTTTTGTTCAAATCCTGAACATGAGCAAAGAGAAGACGCAATTAGTGGAGGAACTGCATGCTCCCGCCAGACGGATTTTTCCACGACGTCGAGTTTTAGTGCATGGGTATGACGATCTGTGGCAAGCCGATCTCGTAGATATGCAGCCTCATGCGCGTATAAATGGCGGTAACAAGTACATATTAACGGTTATCGATGTGCTATCCAAATATGCTTGGGGCATGCCACTCAAGACTAAAAGTGGAGGTGAGGTAGCTAAAGCGTTCACAAAGATATTTCGCAATCGTTGTCCAAAAAATTTGCAAACCGATCAAGGAAAGGAATTTTATAACAATGAGGTGCAAAAACTCTTGACGAAACACGGTATTAGGCATTATTCTACGTATTTGATTATGAAGGCTTCCTTCGTAGAACGGTTCAATCGTACATTGAAGAATACCATGTGGAAAGAGTTTACACTTAATGGAACCTATAAATGGGTCGATGCGCTACCGCGACTAGTTGCAAAGTACAATGCGCAAAAGCACAGAACTATTGGAATGCGACCGTGTGATGTCACCCCTGCCATTTCCGACAGGCTCTTAGACACCGTATATAACAACATAAAGATTGCCGCGCCGGCGAAATTCAGTGTGGGTCAGTCTGTACGCGTCAGCAAATTTAAAACCGTTTTTGATAAAGGTTACACACCAAATTGGACCACTGAGGTGTTCAAGATAGTCAAGGTACAAGCAACTAATCCGGCGACATATCTGCTGCAAGATTCCCGTGGAAACCCCGTTGCTGGAGGATTCTACGAATATGAGCTGCATCGCGTTGCCGATCCAGATGTATACTTAGTGGAGAAAGTGTTGCGCAGAAAAGGAAATAAGGTGTATGTAAAATGGCTAGGATTGAGTAATGTGAACAATTCGTGGATAAACAAAGACAATTTATTATAAACAACTTAGCCTGTTCAAATAAAAAACACAATCTTCTATTTACATTGAATATTAACAATTTTTATAGTTACAAAGGAATCCGATAATGACCCCATGGTAGCGTTTCCGTCGAGTTGGGTATGATATACCGTTTGTCATCGTATGGACTCAGAGCAATTTTTCGTTCTGATACTTATTTTTACAAGACAATTGGTAAAAAATTAAAATAATACTTTTTCCAGTGGTGCGGTCTCCTTTTTTATCCTGTTTAAAAAATATTTTCAATTAATAAATATTACAAAAACGTTTTTATTCATCTTTCTTTAAAAAAATTTTTTTACCTCGATTTCCGCACACGTCTGTACCTCATTGATGGAAATATTGATCAGCATGTATCTTTTAAATAATCGATTAACCATGTACGAAATGTTTGGATTTCGCGGAGACAACAATGGCGTGGTTTTGTAGTGTGTCGTTTTGCGTAACAGTGAAGTCGACACGGTATGTCAGCAATTTGGTACACGGGATCGCGAACTAATACATCATATTTTGGACAACCAAAATTTTCTAAATTTATTGATGTTATGTCTAATTTTCCAAGAATGTCTCTCTCGAAACACCCGCCTTTGTACGCTACGACGGGGTTCGATTGATCGCGCACAAAATTTTTTATGACATTGACTACGTCGTCCTGTTGATATCTTTCAAAACCAAAATCCGTAAATGGAATCCCATGTACGAAATTGCTGACATACCATGCCGACTTTTTGTCCGCCTCGCTTAAACGATGAAAGTTTTTCCCCAGATGAAATTCGGCGAGTTCGAATGAGCCGTCGCAAACATTAATAATGGCTAATTCTTTGGGGAAAAATTTCTTTTCGACAACGAATCCATCCATATCGATTATTTGTGTGATTTGATGAGCCATCTAAAAAATGTTTCCAACCACTGATTTCGTTTTAAAAAATTTTTTAAAATTTATTGTACTTACGATTGAGTGTACTATAAATCCGCAGACGGTGATATAACTTAGCATGGGACTGCGAAGAGCATTTTATAACAAACTTCACATCCCTACTCGATACAATTACTACCACAGCGACTCTGTTAAAAGTGCAAACATTGTTGTCCGGATAGATTTCGGTAGTAGAGATAATGTGCCAGTCGACACATCTGCATACGATATATTTCATTACATAAAAAAATGTCAGGGTCAATCAAATAACGTCTTAAATGCTGTTTTAAAAGAAGTTGTAATATTTCGCCGGATGTGTCGAGATTCCCTGACTCCTATCATTACAAAAACTGATTACTCAGCAAACTTATTTCTTAGCTTAAAAGAAGTTATAATATTTAACCCGCAAGTACTCCGGCTAAAAAAGTAAAAAACTGGTTTTGAAATTAAAAAATTGTATATTTTTTCATTTATTTATTAAAAATCTTAATTGTCATTTCCATGCACAATATAATCATGTAAAAATATTGATATTCGGGTCTTGCGCGCGTCACTGCCGAGTCAAATTTAATTCGACGTAACCTTGCAATTTATGGACTTCAGCCATTATTTCTCGCCGCAGCTTCGAACACATGACGTCACATTTTTTTTCTGCTTCATTAGACATTTTTAAAATTGTTTTACGTGTTTCCTTGAAGATGCGCTCCTCCAATCGATTTAATGTTTTCAGAATATGCGCCATTTCCTTGTCCAAGCATGCCTTATTCACTGCATCGGCATCGTTCGTCGGGTATGCCAAACCTCCAAGCTTTCGGTCTCTCGCGTCGAAAGCGTCGCCATTGAGACAAAGCGCACTCCGTCTCACGTAATTCTTGCATGTTACATCATCCTTATTTGACTCGTTTCGCAATGTAACACCGAACTTGTTGATTGACATCGTGAAACTGTTGAACACGTTCAAAACCATCTTTAATTTATAATCAGACCCGCTTCTCGGAGCTCCTCTATGATTAACATGATTTCGTTATCATGGCCTGTATGTCCAGCAGCTCGCGATGACGCAAGCAATCTTATTCTATCCACTAACTCGTTGGGATCATCCCAATGTACATAATCAATCGCATTATCGGTAACCATCATGTTCTCCGGTAATGTATTCATCAAAGTTGACTTGGGGGCAAACCCTCTTCCTGTGCGAGGTCGTGTTTCAAGCAGTGATGCAATTACATGTTTATACTTGTATCCTTTGTTACTCAATGGGGGATTTGCAGCACTATGGTTGCGCCTGTGCGCATTTGTCGTCAGCAGAATACTCTTATATTTCTGTTTGTCAGCATCGGTGTATATCGTATCGTCGGGCATTCTCTTGAAAATTAGTTCGAAAAGGCCAGGCGTTCCTCTGTATTTTACATTATCGATGATTATATTATCTTCCATGTCTACGTCGAAATTCTTATCCCCAAGCATCAATGTATTTTTATCATAGTACACACCATACACGTGGTCAACCTGTTTTTTCTTATCCGTGATAAATAAGTTCAAATATTCCTGCGACAGCGGTCCTAGATTTTGAGTCAAATATGTAGTGGCTTCATCATGCTGTTCGGGATTCTCAACAATCTCACGCATTGTCGTTTCGAGAATATTTTGTTCAAGTGTTTCTGCTTCGTCTGTCCATACTTCTTCTGCAGGAGGTTCGGAATCTGGGCAAAGTCGTTTCGATAATCGATGAGGTGTTGGTTTTAAAGGTGTTTCCGCACGTAATCTTTTCAATCCGCGATACCGAGGCGTAGCGTTTAGCGGCTTTAATCCGCAATATTGGAGTGCAGCGTTAAGCACGGGCGGCTGATGCAATGGGGACTCTGAAGAGGTCTCTCCATGATATTCAGGTGTAACGTTAATCACGGGCAATTGCTGTTTGGATGTCGACTCTGAAGATGTCTCTTCAGGAATTGGGCTGGGAAATGGTTTTGTGTTTTCAATCAATTCTTTCAAGGGTCTTATCACAGGTTGCAAGCTATGTTCCAACACCGCATCGGTATCCATTTTTCCGACCTTTAGCGCTAAGTATTTTTTTCGTATAGCTTCGCTCGTCTTGGCAATCTCTTTTGTTAACACTTCTTTTTCCATCTTTTGTTCAACAGAATTTCGACCCATGCTCGATTAGAAACGTTTTAACACTGTTCTACAACCGTTCGATCTCGTTCAATGCCCGTTCGACAACCGTTCGATGTCGTTCAATGCCCGTTCGACAACCGTTCTACGTTGAACGTGCACGTTCAACACCCCGTTCGACAACCGTTCAATGCCGTTCGACACCCGTTTGATGTTCGTTCGATGCCGTTCGACAACTGTTCGACACCCGTTCGATGCCCGTTCAATGTTGTTCGACAACCGTTCGACACCCGTTCAATCACGTCACAGGTTGGCAGCCGAATGATGTAGTTATAATACGACATAGTCATTAAATCCTCGTCGATAGCGACCTCTATGCATAGGACTATCCTTGTCTATAACCACAAATCCATAGTTTTGTTGCCAACATTTTGCACACAGTTTGTTAAATTGTCCAAACGTCATATCGGTATTTACGTGATCGTCATACACATGGCGTAAATTCATGTTGTCCTGTTTGAATAGTAGTAAGAGATTGGTATTATCGCGAATCAGGTGCTTTGGAATTCTTGCATACGATTGGCATAGATACAGACTGTCCACTTTTGAATGTCTACCCATGGAAAAGTACTCTCTAATCACATCCTGCTTATCGCACGCCACATCATCAAATATAAATATAGAATTTGGTAGAGCTTCATTAGGTGGAACGACGTCGCTATTGTTTGAAAAAGGAAAGTAGCCAACATTCTCTACGGATGAGAGCAGCTTTTCCAAATATTGGTATTTTGGCTGTTGCAGCGATTTTGAATATACATACACGTTTTCGAATCGCATACCATTAGGGCTTTCCAACAAGCTAATGACGACATTAGTTTTCCCACAATTGGAAGGGCCACACACTATACCGCGTACAGTGTTAGGTAATAATGGTCCATGTCTCAGAACATGATGCATAATATTATCAAACTTTCTGTCTGAAAACACTCGAATTTTCACAGGCTGCCTTACGAACCGCATCGCAGCTGTTGCAACAATAACATATAAGCGGGGTATGGGAAATATTTATACAAACGCGATCCAGAGATATCAATCAGTCCATAAATGACTTTCGTACTGGCGACACATTGACGGACCACCTATGAAACAGGATCGTTACTCGCGCATACGGCGGCAGGGAGCAGGACTTCTAAATACCCTAATAAATAAATTGCCGTTTGAGTTACATATACCAGGATATCAATTTTGTGGGCCCGGCACAAGTTTGCAGGAACGCTTGGCTCGCGGCGATTGTGGCATAAATCCATTAGACTCGGCCTGTAGAGAACACGACATTGCATACTATCAAAACAAAGATTTGACGAATCGTCACAAGGCAGATCAAATTTTAGCTGATCGAGGACGTCAACGCATAACTGCGAAGGACGCTACGTTAGGCGAGAAGACTGTTGCGACAGCTGTTTGGGCTGCGATGAAAGCTAAGTCGAAGCTTGGGATGGGGCTCAAGAAAAAAAAGGATAGTGGTAAGAAGAAGAAGACGCGAGTTCTACCGATAGCAAAGCGAGGTGGTTTCCTACCGTTCCTCTTACCTGCATTGTCAGCTATAGGGGCGTTGACGGGCGGTGCTGCTGGCGTAGCGAAGGCTGTGAACGATGCCAAGGCTGCGCGAAAACAGTTGGAGGAATTGCAACGTCATAACCATGCTATGGAAGGTCGCGGAATTTATCTCGCACCCTACAAGAAGGGTACCGGTTTAAGGAAAAAAAAAAGTTCAATCCATGAAAAACTAGGGACACAGCCGATGACAAATGTTCAGCTTGAGGATATAGGAAGAAAGAATATACCATATTTTCGCGGAGTATACATGCGCGATAGTCTTCCGGCGAGAGCAAATGTAAATGAGAGCGGTATAGTAAACTTGGACGATAGTATCGGTCCGGGAACACATTGGGTCGCATACGTGAAACGCAATCGTACCGTAAAATATTTTGATAGCTTTGGTAATCTACGTCCACCTGTGGAACTTATTGCATACTTTGGATCATCCGCAACAATTACTTACAATCATGCACGTTTTCAAAATTTCGATCAAACCATATGCGGGCAACTGTGTGTAAAATTTCTCGAGGAAAACTCATTATAAATGCACATTACCGACAAGTACAATTTCATTACATTCTTTACCCCTTTCGCATAAACATGACGCCCTCGTCGTTGACACTGACGTTAACGGGTAAGAGCAGCATGCTCGCAGTCCAATACTTTCCCGCGATAGATTTGAGTGGTCATGAATACGAACTAGGTCTCGTGGATTTTGAAACGTTTAACACGATAGCGAACGTCGATGCTCGCAACAATAAATTTTATTTTGGTGAAAATGACGAAGAAATTGTCATTCCCGAAGGATCTTACGAACTGGATGCAATCGATAAGTACTTGAAACGGGAAATACTGCGAAGATATCCCAACAGGCATGATTCGGGGAACGATGAATACCCTCTCGTCATACGTGCTAATAATAATACGATGAAGAGTGAAATATACTGCTCCTATAAGATTAATTTTGAGAAACCTAATAACATAGGATCGCTACTTGGATTTTCTGCAAACCGTATTCTCCCACGTAAAATGTGGCATGAGTCTAACGCTCCTGTGAACATCATAAGCATCAACGTGATCAGAGTGGAATGCAGCATAACAGCTGGTTCGTACAGTAATGACAAACCTGTACACATTATTCACGAATTTTCACCTAGGGTTCCTCCAGGATATAAGATCTCAGAAACGCCACCGCGAGTCATTTACCTTCCTATCGTCGTGCGGATAATAGACGATTTAGAAATACGTCTGCTTGACCAAAATAATCGTCTGATCGATTTTCGTGGAGAAGAAATCACTGTTAGACTACATGTAAGACGGCGAGATCCCCGCTCCTACGAATAAGTGTTGTATTATGCTTGTGTATAACAAAGCAAACGAACCTCTAATTCCGACTGCTGCAACAAATACATTCATCGACACAGTAAGTCGGGCAAATTATCGTGTCACACCATCGTCGAGGAGGAACCTGCTGAGCTTGCAGAACGTGCGTTTTCTACAATCGTTGGGATTTGTTGTAAAGCAATAATGTCTGACATTCTGGCCATTGGCAATACACCGACCTCCGATAATCGTATAACCAAGATAGAAGTGCACACGTATAATCCCTATGCAAATACTACTCTCGGAAATAGCGATGAAATAAGAATACCGATACAGCAGCAAGATCTGTATACGCTACCGTGCGAGAGTTTCTTGTACATTGAAGGAAAAGTTATTTTAGCAGAGGCTCCACCTGAAGGAACAAGCAACAATGTTACTCTCGATACCAATTGTGCTGCTTTCATGTTTGATGAAATTCGATATGAACTAAATGGCGTTGAAATAGATCGCTGTAAAAATCCTGGAATAACGACTGCGTTAAAAACACACGTGTCCATCTCCCCCGGAAGAAGTAAAGCATTGGCCACCGCTGGCTGGTATCGTAAACTGGATGGCGCAGATTTCAATTTCTGTATACCATTCAATATGCTCTTTGGCTTCGGTGAAGATTATAACAAGATAACCGTTAATGTGCGTCAAGAGTTGGTCTTAATTCGATCACGAAACGATCTAAACGCGTTGAATGGTTCTAGTATTTTAAGACCTAAAATCGAATTATTCAAAGTTCAGTGGCGAATGCCGCACATAAGTCTTGAAGAAGTAACCAAATTGTCGTTACTACGCATTCTCGAGAGAGGACAAATGATACCTATGAGTTTTCGCTCTTGGGATCTATACGAATATCCACATTTACAAACAACGACGATGCATACGTGGGCCATCAAGACTGTAACACAACTAGAGAAACCACGCTTCATCATATTCGCATTGCAGAATGATAGGAAGAATCAATTGCATAAGACTGCTAATCAATTCGACGATTGTAAACTGTCAAACATACGTTTGTACCTAAATTCGGAATCATACCCATACGATGACCTAAACTTGGACTTTGAAAAAAATAAGTATGCGGTACTTTACGATATGTACGCAAAATTTCAAAACTCGTATTATGGTGATCGATGCAGTGAGCCGCTATTGGACGAATTAGAGTTCTTATCACGTGGCCCATTTGTGGTCATAGACTGCTCTCGTCAAAACGAGTCTGTTAAAAGTGCTACAATTGATGTCCGCATAGATTTCGAATGCAGAGATAATGTGCCAGTCAACACAGCTGCATACTGCTTGATTATACATGATCGTATAGTCGAGTACAGCCCGTTGACCAACGTAGTGCACAGAATACTTTAACAAGCGGCGATGGTTCATCTAACGTTTGTCGATGTACAAGGGTTCAAAATCGAGTCAAACGAATTCATTGTAAAAGAAGCGGCCATTTTACGGGATGGAAATAAACTATTGCACTGGATATTCGAGCCACCATTTCGGTTCCACTGATTGACTGCTGCCGAAACACGTCAGGTTCGATGGCTAACAAGAAAACATCATGGAATCGGGTGGATGGACGGATATGTTCCATACAAAGAAGCTGGAAGCTGTTTGAAACTAGCCCTGGAAAATACACAGCAGGTCATTGTCAAGGATTGGAAAAGAAAAAATGGCTGTGGAAATTAACTGGAATCGAGGCTCTTGATGTTGATCTAGAGATCCTAGGATCCAAGATTGTCGATGTTGCAAAAGGGGCTGCATAGATGTGCATTCCATACTGGCGTATGTGCCGTGGAAAATGTATTTAAACTGTGTAAAATATATAATGATCAATAAGAACCATATTTTTGAATAAAGAATATTATTTAACAAAATTTTTTTCCGTATTTCTTAAAATGGTATAATATTTCACCCAATGTTGCCGACAAAATGCGCAGTTTGTGGTATAACATTACAAAAAATGATTACTCGGCAATAAGAATTTTTGGTATCATATTTCACCGGATGTGTTTGCCTCGTGCCGAGATTCCTTGCTGTGTTTGCATTTTTTCAAAAAGGGAAGGGGGGGGGGGTAGAGAGAGGCTATAAAACGCCATTGTTGGTTGGATCGACAAAGTATCAACTATGTGGTCCGCAACCGTCAACTCTCGCGCTACGCTGCAGAATAATGAGTTCAATCCTCCGCAATTACACACACAGTAAGTACTCTGGCTACCGCTAAAAATGCTATTCAGTATTGTTTCTTTGCAACTGAAAAAAAATGCATTTCATAATTGCTTCTTTTCTTATCAGCGCTGATAATTCGGAACAGAGGATCGTGCGCGCGGTGCGTATATTGGGCAGGAGATATCCCTTGACGAATACATTCTACAAATACCTTGACATTGGAGTCCGAATTGGTGGTTGCTGTCACGTCGAGTTGGCTATAGGAGACAATCACGGCAATGAAATTCAACTGTCTATGGCTACCTGGAAAGATCTTCTTCGAAAGAAGGAAGACATTCTGTGGAACATTATCAACTCAGGGAATGCTGTGCATGTTGGTGATATAACTGTGGAGTTTTGTCAGTTAAACGATGATGTAAAGCTTGTAAAATTATCAAATTCGACTAAGTGCATACAGATTGCCCAGAAAACGATGAGAAGATTGTTTGATTTAGAATTTTGTATCGATCACATATAGTCTTGGCTATCCGAGAACCTATTCTGTGTACAAACTAAATATTGTAAGTTTATGTGTAAGAATAATATAAGTATGCATGTCATGTGACTGAATGTGAGTGTGCATGTATGTTTAACTGTTATATATGTTTTTATTGATTTATATGTTATATATATTTTTATTGATTTACGTTGTGTTAATGTTTTGTCAGATGAATGTTCTACACGTTGTGATTTTGTTAAAATAAAAATAGTCCTCTACGAGCGATCGACGAAATATCACGTCGTGTCAATTCCGTGTCATTTCTGTATTTCTGTGTCAACTCCTTACAATTTTCAGAAGTGGGATAAAGACAGCTATTTAGTAATTTCAATTTCAAACGGTTTTCTGCGAAGTTACGCGAAGTTACGCGACGTTTGTGTAAAATTTCATACCGTATCGTTTTAAAATGAGTTGTTCTCTTACGGTACCGGAACTAAAAGAGAAGCTGAAAGCCAAGAATTTGCAATCGACCGGTACGAAGGCCGAACTGATAAAACGTTTGTTGGGTGCTGGTGCCACACTGGAAGAATTAGCTATGACGGATAACGGCTGCACGGAATCGGTTCCCGGGACGAGCGAGCTGGTAGATGAGATTACTGTACGCGAATTAGATGTTATGAGGAGAGAACGAGATATTGTTGCACGAGAGAACGAATTGCTTAGGAGAGAATTGGCGTTATTACGGACGACGCCAAACTCGGAAACAAGCACGGGACGGACGAGAGTGAAAAAATGGCAAGAGTTGAAAGACATAGTGGGTGAGTTTGGTGGAAACAGCAAGGACTTCGACCGTTGGGAGAAACAGGTGAGAGGACTCCTGTCGACGTACGAGTTGGACAACCACCAAGCGAAAGCTCTAGTCTGTAGCAGGTTGACGGGTCGTGCATTGAAATGGTATCACTCGAGAATCGACTGCGTAGAATTAGGCACCGATGAGCTTTTGAAGGAGTTGAAGAGATTGTACGGGCAACAACTCGATCTTTTATGTTTGAGACGCGAGCTCGAAGCCAGGAAGTGGGTAGTGGAAGAATCTTTTGCCGATTACGTACACGACAAGACAATCCTTGCAAACCGAGTACCAGTTTCGGGAACAGAATTACTTAGCTACATCGTCGACGGTATACCAAATAGGGAGTTGCAAATACAAGCTAAGGTGCAATGTTACGAGTCCGTGGACGAAATACTGACGGCTTTCACGAACGTTAAATTACCACCTGGACGACCGCGACTATCCGAGGGAATTTCGCTCTCGAGAAAAATCACACCGTCCGATAGATCCAGTATACCTTTAACAGACCCTTTGGCAGTCGGATCGCGAAGATCACCCCCGACGGAGGGACGAGAATCAACGAACACCGAGCGAAGATGGGGACGAGAATCAACGAACACCGAGCGAAGATGTTTCAACTGTAACGAGCCAGGTCACTTCTCAGCTAATTGTATGAGGCCAGCAAGAGAGAGGGGATCCTGTTTCACATGCGGACAGATGGGTCATCGAGCGAGTCAATGCAACAAACAGACAACGAAGGGCGACGTCGACGTCAATTGTATCGCACACAGACGAAAAGAAGACGATGACTTTCGGCGAGCGGTAGAAGTACAGATAAGTAGCAAAATCGGTAGTGTCAGTACAAAACTAAACGCACTTATTGATTCGGGGAGCCCGATTTGTTTTATTAAAGAGAGTTGCATTCCGAGAGCGTGTTTTACAACTGATCGTGATTCAGATAGATTTCATGGAATTAACGGTAGCGACTTAAATGTATTAGGAAAGACCCAAGCCACAATTATTTATGATGCAGAAAAATATTATGTTACGTTAAGAATTGTACCGGATGAAACAATGAAAAACCCATTAATTTTAGGACGCGATTTCATGAAAATTGCCAAATTATCGTTGAGTAGAGAAGAAACGGTGGAACACAACGATATAACTGACATTATGAACATTGAGGTAGATCAGGATAACACGGGTATTAGTGCCGACGACATGCGTTTCGACGAAAACCTTTCGACCGAAATAAAGACACGACTTCGGGAATTGTTTAATAAAACGTACATTAACGTACAGAGACCAGCAAAACCAAACGTAGAAAACACGATGAAATTAACAATTACGAGTGACAAACCTTTTTCATTTTCACCTCGTAGATTATCATATGATGAGAAAAATAAATTGCGTTGTATCCTCGACGGACTATTAGAAAGAGGGATAATTAGGGAGAGCATGTCCGAGTACGCGTCTCCTATCGTTCTAACGAAGAAGAAGAACGGAGAAATTAGAATGTGCGTAGACTTCCGCACATTGAATAAAATCACGCTCCGCGATAATTTTCCATTGCCATTGATCGAAGACCAATTAGATTTACTCGAGGGGAAAAAGTATTTCACGACGCTCGATTTAAAAGATGGATTTTTCCATATTAAGATGGACGAAACCTCAGTTAAATTTACATCTTTCGTAACGCCTTTCGGACAATACGAATACACCAGGATGCCATTCGGGTTAAAAGGCGCACCTCTTAAATTTCAACGCTACGTCACTGAGATCTTTAAAGACCTAATCAACGAAGGAGAAATATCTGTTTATCTCGACGATTTCCTGATCGCGACAGAGACTATAGAAAAGCATTTTGAAATCTTAGGGAAAGTATTTAAATTACTCACAGCAAATCTTTTGAATTTACGCTTAGATAAATGCAGATTTCTTCAAACCAAACTAGATTATTTGGGTTACACGGTAACAAGTGAGGGAATCAGGCCAACGGAACAAGGCCTCGAGGCAGTAAAAAAATTCCCTCTACCACGAAACATTCGAGAGGTACAAGGATTTTTAGGTCTGTGTTCATATTTTCGGAAATTCGTTGAAGGCTTTTCCATCCTTGCGAAGCCCTTGTACGATTTGACGAGGAAAGATACGAAGTTTCAATTAGGCGAGAAAGAAACACAAGCGTTTGAGACGCTTAAGACTCGATTATTAAGCGCGCCGATATTAAGTATTTATTCTCCTCGAGACGAGACCGAGTTGCATTGTGATGCGAGCGCGTCGGGGTTCGGTGCTATCCTATTACAAAGGAAAACCGATAAAAAGCTACATCCAGTCTTTTATTTTTCTAAACGAACGACCGAGATTGAATCGCGCTATCACAGTTTCGAGTTAGAGACTCTAGCAATCGTTTCTGCCCTCCGCCGTTTCCGAACGTATTTACTAGGAATAAAATTTAAGATACTTACAGACTGTCAAGCCCTTAGTCTAACGTTAAATAAAAAAGAAACCAATCCTCGAATAGCACGATGGGTGCTTGAAATGCAAAATTACGACTATGTGCTAGAACATAGGGCCGGCTCGCGTATGCTCCACGTAGACTCCTTAAGTCGTCAGATTTTGGTGATTGAAGACAATTCATTCGATAGAAACTTAGCGCTATGCCAAGACGACGATAAAGAAATCGAGAAAATCCGTACGGAGCTAGAAACCTCGGAAAGTAAATTGTACGAAATGAGGAACGGTCTGGTGTATCGAAAGCATCAGGATAAAATTTTGTTTTACGTACCGAGTATTTTAGAATCGAGCATTATGTATAAATATCACAACGAGATGGGACACGTCGGAATTGAGAAAACACTTCGAAACATTACAGATAGTTATTGGTTCCCAAATATGAAATCCAAAATCGAGAAACACATTCGCGGCTGTTTGAAATGTATCGCATATACGCCGAACTACGGAAAGTTAGAAGGTACCTTATACTGTATACCGAAAGGGGATACACCCTTTGATACGTTGCATGTCGATCATTTAGCTCCTGTTTCGAGATCGCACAAATCGCGTTACAATTATATATTTGTTATAGTCGACGCGTTTACCAAATATATAAAGATATATCCCACTAAAACAACAAATACCACCGACCTTATAAAATGTCTTAAGTCGTATTTCGAGCATTATAGTCGACCACTGCGTATCATTTCGGACAGAGGAAGTTGTTTTACATCCCGAGAATTCGAAGAGTTCATAAAAGAATATAATATAAGACACGTTGTAATTGCGACCGCTTCCCCTCAGGCGAACGGGCAGGTAGAAAGATATAACCGCACAATTTTGCCGATGATCGCTAAATTAATGAGTGAGCGTGGTGTGGTATGGCACAATGTATTACGAGATGTTGAATTTGCGTGCAATAATACTGTTTGTAAGTCTACCGACAAGAGTCCGAGTGTGTTGCTATTTGGTATGCAACAGCGTGGTGAGGTCGTAGATGGGTTGCGCGATATCTTGGAAATCAGTGGAAAGATTAGTATTATTTCCCGAGATTTGAACAGGCTCCGAAAAGAAGCTAGTGAACAGATTCGAAAAAATCAGGAGTCGCAAAAACGCACTTTCGATAAAAAACATAAGGCCCCAAATAAATATAGGGTTGGAGATAAGGTACTTATCAGGAATTACGACTCCACTCCAGGAGTATCATTAAAAATGATTCCGCGATTCAAAGGACCGTACGAGATCGATCGCGTATTGCGAAACGATCGATATATAATCAAAGAAGTAGAGGGCTTCCAGTTATCACAAACGCCATATCATGGGACATGGGAAGCCGCTAACATGCGACAGTGGCGACCATCACATTAAATTTCCACTTTGTACGTTATTTTTATGTTCGGAATTGTTCTACTTTAAAATAATTAACATTATATTTTCAGTTATATGCGTTATGTTCATGTTTAGAATTGTTCTATTTTACATCAAGTGTAATTAGCGAGTATCTTTAAGACACAGGATTTCGATAAATCGAGACGATTTGTCATCAGGATGGCCGAGGTGGCCATCAAGGTGGCCATCAAGGTGGTGCGGGAAATTCGGGATACATGGTGTAAGGTTGTAAACTGTAAATAGCTGTAAAAGTTGTAAACTGTAAATCGACAGTCCGCAGGTATTATATTTTTCGTGTTGCGCCATCCGATATATTTGTTATACATATTCCAATAAATCGGGACGATTTGTCGTCAGGACGGCCGAATTGTAAGAATAATATAAGTATGCATGTCATGTGACTGAATGTGATTGTGCATGTATGTTTAACTGTTATATATGTTTTTATTGATTTATATGTTATATATATTTTTATTGATTTACGTTGTGTTAATGTTTTGTCAAATGAATGTTCTACACGTTGTGATTTTGTTAAAATAAAGATAGTCCTCTACGAGCGATCGACGAAATATCACGTCGTGTCAATTCCGTGTCATTTCTGTATTTCTGTGTCAACTCCTTACAAATATAAAGTAATATGCAGTGTATCATTGAAAATACCTTATAATATAACGCAATATGCAGTGTATCATTGAAAATACCTTATAATATAACGTAATATGCAATGTATCATTGAAAATACTTTATAATATATCGTAATTTGTAGTGTATCATTGAAAATACCTTATAATATAACGTAATATGCAGTGTATCATTGAAAATACCTTATAATATAACATAATATGCTATGTGTTATTGAAATTACCTTATAATATATCGTAATATGCAGTGTATCATTGATAATACCTTATAATATAACGTAATATGCAGTGTATCATTGAAAATACCTTATAATACAATGTAATATGCAGTGTATCATTGAAAATACCTTATAATGTATTGTAATATGCAGTGTATCATTGAAAATACCTTAAAATAAAGCGGAGTATAAAGTGTATCATTGAAAATACTTTATAATATAACGTAATATGCAGTGTATCATTGAAATTACCTTATAATATATCGTAATATGCAGTGTATCATTGAAAATACCTTATAATATAACGTAATATGCAGTGTATCATTGAAAATACCTTATAATATAACGTAATATGCAGTGTATCATTGGATATACCATATAATATATCGTAATATGCAGTGTATCATTGAAAATACCTTATAATGTATTGTAATATGCAGTGTATCATTGAAAATACCTTATAATATAACGGAATATGCAGTCTACCATTGAAAATACATTATGAGATAATGTAATATGCAGTCTGTCATTGAAAATACCTTATAATATAACGCAATATGTAGTGTATCATTGATAATACCTTATAATATAACATAATATGCTGTGAATCATTGAAAATACCTTATAATATAACGTAATATGCAGTGTATCATTGAAAATACCTTATAATATAACATAATATGCTGTGTGTTATTGAAATTACCTTATAATATATCGTAATATGCAGTGTATCATTGATAATACCTTATAATATAACGTAATATGCAGTGTATCATTGAAAATACCTTATAATACAATGTAATAAGCAGTGTATCATTGAAAATACCTTATAATGTATTGTAATATGCAGTGTATCATTGAAAATACCTTAAAATATAACGTAATATGCAGTGTATCATTGAAAATACCTTAAAATATAACGTAATATAAAGTGTATCATTGAAAATACCTTATAATATAACGTAATATACAGTGTATCATTGGAAATACCATATAATATATCGTAATATGCAGTGTATCATTGAAAATACCTTGTAATATAAAGTAATATGCAGTGTATCATTGAAAATACCTTATAATATAACGCAATATGCAGTGTATCATTGAAAATACCTTATAATATAACGTAATATGCAATGTATCATTGAAAATACTTTATAATATATCGTAATTTGTAGTGTATCATTGAAAATACCTTATAATGTAATGTAATATGCAGTGTATCATTGAAAATACCTTATAATATATCGTAATTTGTAGTGTATCATTGAAAATAGCTTATAATATAACGTAATATGCAGTCTCCCATTGAAAATACCTTATAATGTATTGTAATATGCAGTGTATCATTGAAAATACCTTATAATATATCGTAATTTGTAGTGTATCATTGAAAATACCTTATAATATAACGTAATTTGTAGTGTATCATTGAAAATATATTATAATATAAAGTAATATGCAGTGTATCATTGAAAATAGCTTATAATATAACGTAATATGCAGTGTATCATTGAAAATACCTTATAATATAAGGTAATATGCAGTGTATCATTGAAAATACCTTATAATACAATGTAATATGCAGTCTATCATTGGAAATACCATATAATATAACGTAATATGCAGTCTATCATTGAAAATACCTTATAATATAACGTAATATGCAATGTACCATTGAAAATACTTTATAATATATCGTAATTTGTAGTGTATCATTGAAAATACCTTATAATATAACGTAATTTGTAGTGTATCATTGAAAATACCTTATAATATAAAGTAATATGCAGTGTATCATTGAAAATAGCTTATAATATAACGTAATATGCAGTGTATCATTGAAAATACCTTATAATATAACGTGATATTTGCAGTCTATCATTGAAAATACCTTATTATATAAGGTAATATGCAGTCTATCAATGAAAATAACTTATAATATAACGTAATACGCAGAGTATCATTGAAAATACCTTATAATATATCGTAATTTGTAGTGTATCATTGAAAATAGCTTATAATATAACGTAATATGCAGTCTCCCATTGAAAATACCTTATAATGTATTGTAATATGCAGTGTATCATTGAAAATACCTTAAAATATAACGTAATATGCAGTGTATCATTGAAAATACCTTATAATATAACGTAATATGCAGTCTCCCATTGAAAATACATTATAACATAATGTAATATGCAGTGTATCATTGAAAATAACTTATAATATTATGTAATATGCAGTGTATCATTGAAAATACCTTATAATGTAACATAATATGCTGTGTGTTATTGAAAATACCTTATAATGTAATATGCAGTCTCCCATTGAAAATACATTATAATGTAATGTAATATGCAGTGTATCATTGAAAATACCTGATAATGTAACGTAGTATGCAGTGTATCATTGAAAATACCTTAAAATATAACGTAATATGCAGTGTATCATTGAAAATACCTTATAATATAACGCAATATGCAGTGTATCATTGAAAATACCTTATAATATAACGTAATATAAAGTGTATCATTGAAAATACCTTAAAATATAACGTAATATGCAGTGTATCAATGAAAATACCTTAAAATATAACGTAATATGCAGTGTATCATTGAAAATACCTTATAATATAACGTAATATGCAGTGTATCATTGAAAATACCTTAAAATATAACGTAATATGCAGTGTATCATTGAAAATACCTTAAAGTATAACGTAATATACAGTGTATCATTGAAAATACTTTATAATATAACGTAATATGCAGTGTATCATTGAAATTACCATATAATATATCGTAATATGCAGTGTATCATTGAAAATACCTTATAATATAACGTAATATGCAGTGTATCATTGAAAATACCTTATAATATAACGTAATATGCAGTGTATCATTGGAAATACCATATTATATATCGTAATATGCAGTGTATCATTGAAAATACCTTATAATGTATTGTAATATGCAGTGTATCATTGAAAATACCTTATAATATAACGGAATATGCAGTCTACCATTGAAAATACATTATGAGATAATGTAATATGCAGTCTGTCATTGAAAATACCTTATAATATAACGCAATATGTAGTGTATCATTGATAATACCTTATAATATAACATAATATGCTGTGAATCATTGAAAATACCTTATAATATAACATAATATGCTGTGTGTTATTGAAATTACCTTATAATATATCGTAATATGCAGTGTATCATTGATAATACCTTATAATACAATGTAATAAGCAGTGTATCATTGAAAATACCTTATAATGTATTGTAATATGCAGTGTATCATTGAAAATACCTTATAATATAACGTAATATGCAATGTACCATTGAAAATACTTTATAATATATCGTAATTTGTAGTGTATCATTGAAAATACCTTATAATATAACGTAATTTGTAGTGTATCATTGAAAATACCTTATAATATAAAGTAATATGCAGTGTATCATTGAAAATAGCTTATAATATAACGTAATATGCAGTGTATCATTGAAAATACCTTATAATATAACGTAATATGCAATGTATCATTGAAAATACTTTATAATATATCGTAATTTGTAGTGTATCATTGAAAATACCTTATAATGTAATGTAATATGCAGTGTATCATTGAAAATACCTTATAATATATCGTAATTTGTAGTGTATCATTGAAAATACCTTAAAATATAACGTAATATAAAGTGTATCATTGAAAATACCTTATAATATAACGTAATATACAGTGTATCATTGGAAATACCATATAATATATCGTAATATGCAGTGTATCATTGAAAATACCTTATAATATAAAGTAATATGCAGTGTATCATTGAAAATACCTTATAATATAACGCAATATGCAGTGTATCATTGAAAATACCTTATAATATAACGTAATATGCAATGTATCATTGAAAATACTTTATAATATATCGTAATTTGTAGTGTATCATTGAAAATACCTTATAATGTATTGTAATATGCAGTGTATCATTGAAAATACCTTAAAATATAACGTAATATGCAGTGTATCATTGAAAATACCTTAAAATATAACGTAATATAAAGTGTATCATTGAAAATACCTTATAATATAACGTAATATACAGTGTATCATTGGAAATACCATATAATATATCGTAATATGCAGTGTATCATTGAAAATACCTTATAATATAAAGTAATATGCAGTGTATCATTGAAAATACCTTATAATATAACGCAATATGCAGTGTATCATTGAAAATACCTTATAATATAACGTAATATGCAATGTATCATTGAAAATACTTTATAATATATCGTAATTTGTAGTGTATCATTGAAAATACCTTATAATGTAATGTAATATGCAGTGTATCATTGAAAATACCTTATAATATATCGTAATTTGTAGTGTATCATTGAAAATAGCTTATAATATAACGTAATATGCAGTCTCCCATTGAAAATACCTTATAATGTATTGTAATATGCAGTGTATCATTGAAAATACCTTATAATATAACGTGATATTTGCAGTCTATCATTGAAAATACCTTATTATATAAGGTAATATGCAGTGTATCATTGAAAATACCTTATAATATAACATAATATGCTGTGTGTTATTGAAATTACCTTATAATATATCGTAATATGCAGTGTATCATTGATAATACCTTATAATATAACGTAATATGCAGTGTATCATTGAAAATACCTTATAATACAATGTAATATGCAGTGTATCATTGAAAATACCTTATAATGTATTGTAATATGCAGTGTATCATTGAAAATACCTTAAAATATAACGTAATATGCAGTGTATCATTGAAAATACCTTAAAATAAAACGTAATATGCAGTGTATCATTGAAAATAACTTATAATATAATGTAATATGCAGTGTATCATTGAAAATACCTTATAATGTAACATAATATGCTGTGTGTTATTGAAAATACCTTATAATGTAATATGCAGTCTCCCATTGAAAATACATTATAATGTAATGTAATATGCAGTGTATCATTGAAAATACCTGATAATGTAACGTAGTATGCAGTGTATCATTGAAAATACTTTATAATATAACGTAGTATGCAGTGTATCATTGAAATTACCATATAATATATCGTAATATGCAGTGTATCATTGAAAATACCTTATAATATAACGTAATATGCAGTGTATCATTGAAAATACCTTATAATATAACGTAATATGCAGTGTATCATTGGAAATACCATATTATATATCGTAATATGCAGTGTATCATTGAAAATACCTTATAATGTATTGTAATATGCAGTGTATCATTGAAAATACCTTATAATTTAACGGAATATGCAGTCTACCATTGAAAATACATTATGAGATAATGTAATATGCAGTCTGTCATTGAAAATACCTTATAATATAACGCAATATGTAGTGTATCATTGATAATACCTTATAATATAACATAATATGCTGTGAATCATTGAAAATACCTTATAATATAACATAATATGCTGTGTGTTATTGAAATTACCTTATAATATATCGTAATATGCAGTGTATCATTGATAATACCTTATAATACAATGTAATAAGCAGTGTATCATTGAAAATACCTTATAATGTATTGTAATATGCAGTGTATCATTGAAAATACCTTAAAATATAACGTAATATGCAGTGTATCATTGAAAATACCTTAAAATATAACGTAATATAAAGTGTATCATTGAAAATACCTTATAATATAACGTAATATACAGTGTATCATTGGAAATACCATATAATATATCGTAATATGCAGTGTATCATTGAAAATACCTTATAATATAAAGTAATATGCAGTGTATCATTGAAAATACCTTATAATATAACGCAATATGCAGTGTATCATTGAAAATACCTTATAATATAACGTAATATGCAATGTATCATTGAAAATACTTTATAATATATCGTAATTTGTAGTGTATCATTGAAAATACCTTATAATGTAATGTAATATGCAGTGTATCATTGAAAATACCTTATAATGTATTGTAATATGCAGTGTATCATTGAAAATACCTTAAAATATAACGTAATATGCAGTGTATCATTGAAAATACCTTAAAATATAACGTAATATAAAGTGTATCATTGAAAATACCTTATAATACAATGTAATATGCAGTGTATCATTGAAAATACCTTATAATGTATTGTAATATGCAGTGTATCATTGAAAATACCTTAAAATATAACGTAATATGCAGTGTATCATTGAAAATACCTTAAAATAAAACGTAATATAAAGTGTATCATTGAAAATACTTTATAATATAACGTAAAATGCAGTGTATCATTGAAATTACCTTATAATATATCGTAATATGCAGTGTATCATTGAAAATACCTTATAATATAACGTAATATGCAGTGTATCATTGAAAATACCTTATAATATAACGTAATATGCAGTGTATCATTGGATATACCATATAATATATCGTAATATGCAGTGTATCATTGAAAATACCTTATAATGTATTGTAATATGCAGTGTATCATTGAAAATACCTTATAATATAACGGAATATGCAGTCTACCATTGAAAATACATTATGAGATAATGTAATATGCAGTCTGTCATTGAAAATACCTTATAATATAACGTAATATGCAGTGTATCATTGAAAATACCTTATAATATAACGTAATATGCAGTGTATCATTGGATATACCATATAATATATCGTAATATGCAGTGTATCATTGAAAATACCTTATAATGTATTGTAATATGCAGTGTATCATTGAAAATACCTTATAATATAACGGAATATGCAGTCTACCATTGAAAATACATTATGAGATAATGTAATATGCAGTCTGTCATTGAAAATACCTTATAATATAACGCAATATGTAGTGTATCATTGATAATACCTTATAATATAACATAATATGCTGTGAATCATTGAAAATACCTTATAATATAAGGTAATATGCAGTGTATCATTGAAAATACCTTATAATATAACATAATATGCTGTGTGTTATTGAAATTACCTTATAATATATCGTAATATGCAGTGTATCATTGATAATACCTTATAATATAACGTAATATGCAGTGTATCATTGAAAATACCTTATAATACAATGTAATAAGCAGTGTATCATTGAAAATACCTTATAATGTATTGTAATATGCAGTGTATCATTGAAAATACCTTAAAATATAACGTAATATGCAGTGTATCATTGAAAATACCTTAAAATATAACGTAATATAAAGTGTATCATTGAAAATACCTTATAATATAACGTAATATACAGTGTATCATTGGAAATACCATATAATATATCGTAATATGCAGTGTATCATTGAAAATACCTTGTAATATAAAGTAGTATGCAGTGTATCATTGAAAATACCTTATAATATAACGCAATATGCAGTGTATCATTGAAAATACCTTATAATATAACGTAATATGCAATGTATCATTGAAAATACTTTATAATATATCGTAATTTGTAGTGTATCATTGAAAATACCTTATAATGTAATGTAATATGCAGTGTATCATTGAAAATACCTTATAATATATCGTAATTTGTAGTGTATCATTGAAAATAGCTTATAATATAACGTAATTTGTAGTGTATCATTGGAAATACCATATTATATATCGTAATATGCAGTGTATCATTGAAAATACCTTATAATGTATTGTAATATGCAGTGTATCATTGAAAATACCTTATAATATAACGGAATATGCAGTCTACCATTGAAAATACATTATGAGATAATGTAATATGCAGTCTGTCATTGAAAATACCTTATAATATAACGCAATATGTAGTGTATCATTGATAATACCTTATAATATAACATAATATGCTGTGAATCATTGAAAATACCTTATAATATAACATAATATGCTGTGTGTTATTGAAATTACCTTATAATATATCGTAATATGCAGTGTATCATTGATAATACCTTATAATACAATGTAATAAGCAGTGTATCATTGAAAATACCTTATAATGTATCGTAATATGCAGTGTATCATTGAAAATACCTTAAAATATAACGTAATATGCAGTGTATCATTGAAAATACCTTAAAATATAACGTAATATAAAGTGTATCATTGAAAATACCTTATAATATAACGTAATATACAGTGTATCATTGGAAATACCATATAATATATCGTAATATGCAGTGTATCATTGAAAATACCTTATAATATAAAGTAATATGCAGTGTATCATTGAAAATACCTTATAATATAACGCAATATGCAGTGTATCATTGAAAATACCTTATAATATAACGTAATATGCAATGTATCATTGAAAATACTTTATAATATATCGTAATTTGTAGTGTATCATTGAAAATACCTTATAATGTAATGTAATATGCAGTGTATCATTGAAAATACCTGATAATGTAACGTAGTATGCAGTGTATCATTGAAAATACCTTAAAATATAACGTAATATGCAGTGTATCATTGAAAATACCTTATAATATAACGCAATATGCAGTGTATCATTGAAAATACCTTATAATATAACGTAATATAAAGTGTATCATTGAAAATACCTTAAAATATAACGTAATATGCAGTGTATCAATGAAAATACCTTAAAATATAACGTAATATGCAGTGTATCATTGAAAATACCTTATAATATAACGTAATATGCAGTGTATCATTGAAAATACTTTATAATATATCGTAATTTGTAGTGTATCATTGAAAATACCTTATAATATAACGTAATTTGTAGTGTATCATTGGAAATACCATATAATATATCGTAATATGCAGTGTATCATTGAAAATACCTTATAATGTATTGTAATATGCAGTGTATCATTGAAAATACCTTATAATATAACGTAATATGCAGTGTATCATTGAAAATACCTTATAATATAACGTAATATGCAGTGTATCATTGGACATACCATATTATATATCGTAATATGCAGTGTATCATTGAAAATACCTTATAATGTATTGTAATATGCAGTGTATCATTGAAAATACCTTATAATATAACGGAATATGCAGTCTAACATTGAAAATACATTATGAGATAATGTAATATGCAGTCTGTCATTGAAAATACCTTATAATATAACGCAATATGTAGTGTATCATTGATAATACCTTATAATATAACATAATATGCTGTGAATCATTGAAAATACCTTATAATATAACATAATATGCTGTGTGTTATTGAAATTACCTTATAGTATATCGTAATATGCAGTGTATCATTGATAATACCTTATAATACAATGTAATAAGCAGTGTATCATTGAAAATACCTTATAATGTATTGTAATATGCAGTGTATCATTGAAAATACCTTAAAATATAACGTAATATGCAGTGTATCATTGAAAATACCTTAAAATATAACGTAATATAAAGTGTATCATTGAAAATACCTTATAATATAACGTAATATACAGTGTATCATTGGAAATACCATATAATATATCGTAATATGCAGTGTATCATTGAAAATACCTTATAATATAAAGTAATATGCAGTGTATCATTGAAAATACCTTATAATATAACGCAATATGCAGTGTATCATTGAAAATACCTTATAATATAACGTAATATGCAATGTATCATTGAAAATACTTTATAATATATCGTAATTTGTAGTGTATCATTGAAAATACCTTATAATGTAATGTAATATGCAGTGTATCATTGAAAATACCTTATAATATATCGTAATTTGTAGTGTATCATTGAAAATACCTTATAATGTAATGTAATACGCAGAGTATCATTGAAAATACCTTAAAATATAACGTAATATGCAGTGTATCATTGAAAATACCTTAATATAAAACGTAATATAAAGTGTATCATTGAAAATACTTTATAATATAACGTAAAATGCAGTGTATCATTGAAATTACCTTATAATATATCGTAATATGCAGTGTATCATTGAAAATACCTTATAATATAACGTAATATGCAGTGTATCATTGAAAATACCTTATAATATAACGTAATATGCAGTGTATCATTGGATATACCATATAATATATCGTAATATGCAGTGTATCATTGAAAATACCTTATAATGTATTGTAATATGCAGTGTATCATTGAAAATACCTTATAATATAACGGAATATGCAGTCTACCATTGAAAATACATTATGAGATAATGTAATATGCAGTCTGTCATTGAAAATACCTTATAATATAACGTAATATGCAGTGTATCATTGAAAATACCTTATAATATAACGTAATATGCAGTGTATCATTGGATATACCATATAATATATCGTAATATGCAGTGTATCATTGAAAATACCTTATAATGTATTGTAATATGCAGTGTATCATTGAAAATACCTTATAATATAACGGAATATGCAGTCTACCATTGAAAATACATTATGAGATAATGTAATATGCAGTCTGTCATTGAAAATACCTTATAATATAACGCAATATGTAGTGTATCATTGATAATACCTTATAATATAACATAATATGCTGTGAATCATTGAAAATACCTTATAATATAACGTAATATGCAGTGTATCATTGAAAATACCTTATAATATAACATAATATGCTGTGTGTTATTGAAATTACCTTCTAATATATCGTAATATGCAGTGTATCATTGATAATACCTTATAATATAACGTAATATGCAGTGTATCATTGAAAATACCTTATAATACAATGTAATAAGCAGTGTATCATTGAAAATACCTTATAATGTATTGTAATATGCAGTGTATCATTGAAAATACCTTAAAATATAACGTAATATGCAGTGTATCATTGAAAATACCTTAAAATATAACGTAATATAAAGTGTATCATTGAAAATACCTTATAATATAACGTAATATACAGTGTATCATTGGAAATACCATATAATATATCGTAATATGCAGTGTATCATTGAAAATACCTTGTAATATAAAGTAATATGCAGTGTATCATTGAAAATACCTTATAATATAACGCAATATGCAGTGTATCATTGAAAATACCTTATAATATAACGTAATATGCAATGTATCATTGAAAATACTTTATAATATATCGTAATTTGTAGTGTATCATTGAAAATACCTTATAATGTAATGTAATATGCAGTGTATCATTGAAAATACCTTATAATATATCGTAATTTGTAGTGTATCATTGAAAATAGCTTATAATATAACGTAATATGCAGTGTATCATTGAAAATACCTTATAATATAAGGTAATATGCAGTGTATCATTGAAAATACCTTATAATACAATGTAATATGCAGTCTATCATTGGAAATACCATATAATATAACGTAATATGCAGTCTATCATTGAAAATACCTTATAATATAACGTAATATGCAATGTACCATTGAAAATACTTTATAATATATCGTAATTTGTAGTGTATCATTGAAAATACCTTATAATATAACGTAATTTGTAGTGTATCATTGGAAATACCATATTATATATCGTAATATGCAGTGTATCATTGAAAATACCTTATAATGTATTGTAATATGCAGTGTATCATTGAAAATACCTTATAATGTATTGTAATATGCAGTGTATCATTGAAAATACCTTATAATACAATGTAATATGCAGTCTATCATTGGAAATACCATATAATATAACGTAATATGCAGTCTATCATTGAAAATACCTTATAATATAACGTAATATGCAATGTACCATTGAAAATACTTTATAATATATCGTAATTTGTAGTGTATCATTGAAAATACCTTATAATATAACGTAATTTGTAGTGTATCATTGGAAATACCATATTATATATCGTAATATGCAGTGTATCATTGAAAATACCTTATAATGTATTGTAATATGCAGTGTATCATTGAAAATACCTTATAATATAACGGAATATGCAGTCTACCATTGAAAATACATTATGAGATAATGTAATATGCAGTCTGTCATTGAAAATACCTTATAATATAACGCAATATGTAGTGTATCATTGATAATACCTTATAATATAACATAATATGCTGTGAATCATTGAAAATACCTTATAATATAACATAATATGCTGTGTGTTATTGAAATTACCTTATAATATATCGTAATATGCAGTGTATCATTGATAATACCTTATAATACAATGTAATAAGCAGTGTATCATTGAAAATACCTTATAATGTATTGTAATATGCAGTGTATCATTGAAAATACCTTAAAATATAACGTAATATGCAGTGTATCATTGAAAATACCTTAAAATATAACGTAATATAAAGTGTATCATTGAAAATACCTTATAATATAACGTAATATACAGTGTATCATTGGAAATACCATATAATATATCGTAATATGCAGTGTATCATTGAAAATACCTTATAATATAAAGTAATATGCAGTGTATCATTGAAAATACCTTATAATATAACGCAATATGCAGTGTATCATTGAAAATACCTTATAATATAACGTAATATGCAATGTATCATTGAAAATACTTTATAATATATCGTAATTTGTAGTGTATCATTGAAAATACCTTATAATGTAATGTAATATGCAGTGTATCATTGAAAATACCTGATAATGTAACGTAGTATGCAGTGTATCATTGAAAATACCTTAAAATATAACGTAATATGCAGTGTATCATTGAAAATACCTTATAATATAACGCAATATGCAGTGTATCATTGAAAATACCTTATAATATAACGTAATATAAAGTGTATCATTGAAAATACCTTAAAATATAACGTAATATGCAGTGTATCAATGAAAATACCTTAAAATATAACGTAATATGCAGTGTATCATTGAAAATACCTTATAATATAACGTAATATGCAGTGTATCATTGAAAATACTTTATAATATATCGTAATTTGTAGTGTATCATTGAAAATACCTTATAATATAACGTAATTTGTAGTGTATCATTGGAAATACCATATTATATATCGTAATATGCAGTGTATCATTGAAAATACCTTATAATGTATTGTAATATGCAGTGTATCATTGAAAATACCTTATAATATAACGTAATATGCAGTGTATCATTGAAAATACCTTATAATATAACGTAATATGCAGTGTATCATTGGACATACCATATTATATATCGTAATATGCAGTGTATCATTGAAAATACCTTATAATGTATTGTAATATGCAGTGTATCATTGAAAATACCTTATAATATAACGGAATATGCAGTCTAACATTGAAAATACATTATGAGATAATGTAATATGCAGTCTGTCATTGAAAATACCTTATAATATAACGCAATATGTAGTGTATCATTGATAATACCTTATAATATAACATAATATGCTGTGAATCATTGAAAATACCTTATAATATAACATAATATGCTGTGTGTTATTGAAATTACCTTATAATATATCGTAATATGCAGTGTATCATTGATAATACCTTATAATACAATGTAATAAGCAGTGTATCATTGAAAATACCTTATAATGTATTGTAATATGCAGTGTATCATTGAAAATACCTTAAAATATAACGTAATATGCAGTGTATCATTGAAAATACCTTAAAATATAACGCAATATGTAGTGTATCATTGATAATACCTTATAATATAACATAATATGCTGTGAATCATTGAAAATACCTTATAATATAACATAATATGCTGTGTGTTATTGAAATTACCTTATAATATATCGTAATTTGTAGTGTATCATTGAAAATACCTTATAATGTAATGTAATATGCAGTGTATCATTGAAAATACCTTATAATATATCGTAATTTGTAGTGTATCATTGAAAATACCTTATAATGTAATGTA
Organism: Lasioglossum lativentre; assembly: GCA_916610255.1. Classification (NCBI taxonomy): domain Eukaryota; kingdom Metazoa; phylum Arthropoda; class Insecta; order Hymenoptera; family Halictidae; genus Lasioglossum; species Lasioglossum lativentre. Next base: position 392,635 of record CAKAJI010000261.1, on the reverse strand, counting down.
ATACGCAGAGTATCATTGAAAATACCTTATAATATATCGTAATTTGTAGTGTATCATTGAAAATAGCTTATAATATAACGTAATATGCAGTCTCCCATTGAAAATACCTTATAATGTATTGTAATATGCAGTGTATCATTGAAAATACCTTAAAATATAACGTAATATGCAGTGTATCATTGAAAATACCTTATAATATAACGTAATATGCAGTCTCCCATTGAAAATACATTATAATATAATGTAATATGCAGTGTATCATTGAAAATAACTTATAATATAATGTAATATGCAGTGTATCATTGAAAATACCTTATAATGTAACATAATATGCTGTGTGTTATTGAAAATACCTTATAATGTAATATGCAGTCTCCCATTGAAAATACATTATAATGTAATGTAATATGCAGTGTATCATTGAAAATACCTGATAATGTAACGTAGTATGCAGTGTATCATTGAAAATACCTTAAAATATAACGTAATATGCAGTGTATCATTGAAAATACCTTATAATATAACGCAATATGCAGTGTATCATTGAAAATACCTTATAATATAACGTAATATAAAGTGTATCATTGAAAATACCTTAAAATATAACGTAATATGCAGTGTATCAATGAAAATACCTTAAAATATAACGTAATATGCAGTGTATCATTGAAAATACCTTATAATATAACGTAATATGCAGTGTATCATTGAAAATACCTTAAAATATAACGTAATATGCAGTGTATCATTGAAAATACCTTAAAATATAACGTAATATGCAGTGTATCATTGAAAATACTTTATAATATAACGTAATATGCAGTGTATCATTGAAATTACCATATAATATATCGTAATATGCAGTGTATCATTGAAAATACCTTATAATATAACGTAATATGCAGTGTATCATTGAAAATACCTTATAATATAACGTAATATGCAGTGTATCATTGGAAATACCATATTATATATCGTAATATGCAGTGTATCATTGAAAATACCTTATAATGTATTGTAATATGCAGTGTATCATTGAAAATACCTTATAATATAACGGAATATGCAGTCTACCATTGAAAATACATTATGAGATAATGTAATATGCAGTCTGTCATTGAAAATACCTTATAATATAACGCAATATGTAGTGTATCATTGATAATACCTTATAATATAACATAATATGCTGTGAATCATTGAAAATACCTTATAATATAACGTAATATGCAGTGTATCATTGAAAATACCTTATAATATAACATAATATGCTGTGTGTTATTGAAATTACCTTATAATATATCGTAATATGCAGTGTATCATTGATAATACCTTATAATATAACGTAATATGCAGTGTATCATTGAAAATACCTTATAATACAATGTAATAAGCAGTGTATCATTGAAAATACCTTATAATGTATTGTAATATGCAGTGTATCATTGAAAATACCTTAAAATATAACGTAATATGCAGTGTATCATTGAAAATACCTTAAAATATAACGTAATATAAAGTGTATCATTGAAAATACCTTATAATATAACGTAATATACAGTGTATCATTGGAAATACCATATAATATATCGTAATATGCAGTGTATCATTGAAAATACCTTATAATATAAAGTAATATGCAGTGTATCATTGAAAATACCTTATAATATAAGGTAATATGCAGTGTATCATTGAAAATACCTTATAATACAATGTAATATGCAGTCTATCATTGAAAATACCTTATTATATAAGGTAATATGCAGTCTATCAATGAAAATAACGTATAATATAACGTAATACGCAGAGTATCATTGAAAATACCTTATAATATATCGTAATTTGTAGTGTATCATTGAAAATAGCTTATAATATAACGTAATATGCAGTCTCCCATTGAAAATACCTTATAATGTATTGTAATATGCAGTGTATCATTGAAAATACCTTAAAATATAACGTAATATGCAGTGTATCATTGAAAAAGCTTATAATATAACGTAATATGCAGTGTATCATTGAAAATACCTGATAATGTAACGTAGTATGCAGTGTATCATTGAAAATACCTTAAAATATAACGTAATATGCAGTGTATCATTGAAAATACCTTATAATATAACGCAATATGCAGTGTATCATTGAAAATACCTTATAATATAACGTAATTTGTAGTGTATCATTGAAAATATATTATAATATAAAGTAATATGCAGTGTATCATTGAAAATAGCTTATAATATAACGTAATATGCAGTGTATCATTGAATATACCTTATAATATAACATAATATGCAGTGTATCATTGAAAATACCTTATAATACAATGTAATATGCAGTCTATCATTGGAAATACCATATAATATAACGTAATATGCAGTGTATCATTGAAAATACTGTATAATATAACGTAATATGCAGTGTATCATTGAAATTACCATGTAATATATCGTAATATGCAGTGTATCATTGAAAATACCTTATTATATTACGTAATATAAAGTTTATCATTGAAAATACCTTAAAATATAAGGTAATATGCAGTGTATCAATGAAAATACCTTAAAAAATAACGTAATATGCAGTGTATCATTGAAAATACCTTATAATATAACGTAATACGCAGAGTATCATTGAAAATACCTTAGAATATATCGTAATTTGTAGTGTATCATTGAAAATAGCTTATAATATAACGTAATATGCAGTCTCCCATTGAAAATAGCTTATAATATAACGTGATATTTGCAGTCTATCATTTAAAATACCTTAAAATATAACGTAATATGCAGTCTATCATTGAAAATACCTTATAATATAACGTAATATGCAGTCTCCCATTGAAAATACATTATAGAATAATGTAATATGCAGTGTATCATTGAAAATAACTTATAATATAATGTAATATGCAGTGTATCATTGAAAATACCTTATAATGTAACATAATATGCTGTGTGTTATTGAAAATACCTTATAATGTAATATGCAGTCTCCCATTGAAAATACATTATAATGTAATGTAATATGCAGTGTATCATTGAAAATACCTGATAATGTAACGTAGTATGCAGTGTATCATTGAAAATACCTTAAAATATAACGTAATATGCAGTGTATCATTGAAAATACCTTATAATATAACGCAATATGCAGTGTATCATTGAAAATACCTTATAATATAACGTAATATAAAGTGTATCATTGAAAATACCTTAAAATATAACGTAATATGCAGTGTATCATTGAAAATACCTTATAATATAACGTAATATGCAGTGTATCATTGAAAATACCTTATAATATAACGTAATATGCAGTGTATCATTGAAAATACCTTATAATATAACATAATATGCTGTGTGTTATTGAAATTATCTTATAATATATCGTAATATGCAGTGTATCATTGATAATACCTTATAATATAACGTAATATGCAGTGTATCATTGAAAATACCTTATAATACAATGTAATATGCAGTGTATCATTGAAAATACCTTATAATGTATTGTAATATGCAGTGTATCATTGAAAATACCTTAAAATATAACGTAATATGCAGTGTATCATTGAAATTACCATGTAATATATCGTAATATGCAGTGTATCATTGAAAATACCTTATAATATAACGTAATATAAAGTGTATCATTGAAAATACCTTAAAATATAACGTAATATGCGGTGTATCATTGAAAATACCTTATAATATAACGTACTATGCAGTGTATCATTGAAAATACCTTGTAATATATAGTAGTTTATCGTTGAAAATACCTTATAATATAACGTAATATTCTGTGTATCATTGAAAATACCTTATAATATAACGTAATATGCAATGTATCATTGAAAATACATTATAATATATCGTAAGTTGTAGTGTATCATTGAAAATACCTTATAATATAACGTAATTTGTAGTGTATCATTGAAAATATATTATAATATAAAGTAATATGCAGTGTATCATTGAAAATACCTTATAATATAACGTAATATGCAGTGTATCATTGAAAATACCTTATAATATAACGTAATATGCAGTGTATCATTGAAAATACCTTATAATACAATGTAATATGCAGTCTATCATTGGAAATACAATATAATATAACGTAATATGCAGTGTATCATTGAAATTACTTTATAATATAACGTAATATGCAGTGTATCATTGAAATTACCATGTAATATATCGTAATATGCAGTGTATCATTGAAAATACCTTATAATATAACGTAATATAAAGTGTATCATTGAAAATACCTTAAAATATAAGGTAATATGCAGTGTATCAATGAAAATACCTTAAAATATAACGTAATATGCAGTGTATCATTGAAAATACCTTATAATATAACGTAATATGCAGTGTATCATTGAAAATACCTTATAATATAACATAATATGCTGTGTGTTATTGAAAATACCTTATAATATAAAGTAATATGCAGTGTATCATTGAAAATACCTTATAATATAACGTAATATGCAGTGTATCATTGAAAATACCTTATAATATAACGTGATATTTGCAGTCTATCATTGAAAATACCTTATTATATAAGGTAATATGCAGTCTATCAATGAAAATAACTTATAATATAACGTAATACGCAGAGTATCATTGAAAATACCTTATAATATATCGTAATTTGTAGTGTATCATTGAAAATAGCTTATAATATAACGTAATATGCAGTCTCCCATTGAAAATACATTATAGAATAATGTAATATGCAGTGTATCATTGAAAATAACTTATAATATAATGTAATATGCAGTGTATCATTGAAAATACCTTATAATGTAACATAATATGCTGTGTGTTATTGAAAATACCTTATAATGTAATATGCAGTCTCCCATTGAAAATACATTATAATGTAATGTAATATGCAGTGTATCATTGAAAATACCTGATAATGTAACGTAGTATGCAGTGTATCATTGAAAATACCTTAAAATATAACGTAATATGCAGTGTATCATTGAAAATACCTTATAATATAACGTAATATGCAGTGTATCATTGAAAATACCTTATAATATAACGTAATATAAAGTGTATCATTGAAAATACCTTAAAATATAACGTAATATGCAGTGTATCAATGAAAATACCTTAAAATATAACGTAATATGCAGTGTATCATTGAAAATACCTTATAATATAACGTAATATGCAGTGTATCATTGAAAATACCTTATAATATAACATAATATGCTGTGTGTTATTGAAATTATCTTATAATATATCGTAATATGCAGTGTATCATTGATAATACCTTATAATATAACGTAATATGCAGTGTATCATTGAAAATACCTTATAATACAATGTAATATGCAGTGTATCATTGAAAATACCTTATAATGTATTGTAATATGCAGTGTATCATTGAAAATACCTTAAAATATAACGTAATATGCAGTGTATCATTGGAAATACCATATTATATATCGTAATATGCAGTGTATCATTGAAAATACCTTATAATATAACGTAATATGCAGTGTATCATTGAAAATACCTTATAATACAATGTAATATGCAGTGTATCATTGAAAATACCTTATAATGTATTGTAATATGCAGTGTATCATTGAAAATACCTTAAAATATAACGTAATATGCAGTGTATCATTGAAAATACCTTAAAATAAAACGTAATATAAAGTGTATCATTGAAAATACTTTATAATATAACGTAATATGCAGTGTATCATTGAAATTACCTTATAATATATCGTAATATGCAGTGTATCATTGAAAATACCTTATAATATAACGTAATATGCAGTGTATCATTGAAAATACCTTATAATATAACGTAATATGCAGTGTATCATTGGATATACCATATAATATATCGTAATATGCAGTGTATCATTGAAAATACCTTATAATGTATTGGAATATGCAGTGTATCATTGATAATACCTTATAATATAACATAATATGCTGTGAATCATTGAAAATACCTTATAATATAACGTAATATGCAGTGTATCATTGAAAATACCTTATAATATAACATAATATGCTGTGTGTTATTGAAATTACCTTATAATATATCGTAATATGCAGTGTATCATTGATAATACCTTATAATATAACGTAATATGCAGTGTATCATTGAAAATACCTTATAATACAATGTAATAAGCAGTGTATCATTGAAAATACCTTATAATGTATTGTAATATGCAGTGTATCATTGAAAATACCTTAAAATATAACGTAATATAAAGTGTATCATTGAAAATACCTTATAATATAACGTAATATACAGTGTATCATTGGAAATACCATATAATATATCGTAATATGCAGTGTATCATTGAAAATACCTTATAATATAAAGTAATATGCAGTGTATCATTGAAAATACCTTATAATATAACGCAATATGCAGTGTATCATTGAAAATACCTTATAATATAACGTAATATGCAATGTATCATTGAAAATACTTTATAATATATCGTAATTTGTAGTGTATCATTGAAAATACCTTATAATGTAATGTAATATGCAGTGTATCATTGAAAATACCTTATAATATATCGTAATTTGTAGTGTATCATTGAAAATAGCTTATAATATAACGTAATATGCAGTCTCCCATTGAAAATAGCTTATAATATAACGTGATATTTGCAGTCTATCATTTAAAATACCTTAAAATATAACGTAATATGCAGTCTATCATTGAAAATACCTTATAATATAACGTAATATGCAGTCTCCCATTGAAAATACATTATAGAATAATGTAATATGCAGTGTATCATTGAAAATAACTTATAATATAATGTAATATGCAGTGTATCATTGAAAATACCTTATAATGTAACATAATATGCTGTGTGTTATTGAAAATACCTTATAATGTAATATGCAGTCTCCCATTGAAAATACATTATAATGTAATGTAATATGCAGTGTATCATTGAAAATACCTGATAATGTAACGTAGTATGCAGTGTATCATTGAAAATACCTTAAAATATAACGTAATATGCAGTGTATCATTGAAAATACCTTATAATATAACGCAATATGCAGTGTATCATTGAAAATACCTTATAATATAACGTAATATAAAGTGTATCATTGAAAATACCTTAAAATATAACGTAATATGCAGTGTATCAATGAAAATACCTTAAAATATAACGTAATATGCAGTGTATCATTGAAAATACCTTATAATATAACGTAATATGCAGTGTATCATTGAAAATACCTTATAATATAACATAATATGCTGTGTGTTATTGAAATTATCTTATAATATATCGTAATATGCAGTGTATCATTGATAATACCTTATAATATAACGTAATATGCAGTGTATCATTGAAAATACCTTATAATACAATGTAATATGCAGTGTATCATTGAAAATACCTTATAATGTATTGTAATATGCAGTGTATCATTGAAAATACCTTAAAATATAACGTAATATGCAGTGTATCATTGAAATTACCATGTAATATATCGTAATATGCAGTGTATCATTGAAAATACCTTATAATATAACGTAATATAAAGTGTATCATTGAAAATACCTTAAAATATAACGTAATATGCGGTGTATCATTGAAAATACCTTATAATATAACGTACTATGCAGTGTATCATTGAAAATACCTTGTAATATATAGTAGTTTATCGTTGAAAATACCTTATAATATAACGTAATATTCTGTGTATCATTGAAAATACCTTATAATATAACGTAATATGCAATGTATCATTGAAAATACATTATAATATATCGTAAGTTGTAGTGTATCATTGAAAATACCTTATAATATAACGTAATTTGTAGTGTATCATTGAAAATATATTATAATATAAAGTAATATGCAGTGTATCATTGAAAATAGCTTATAATATAACGTAATATGCAGTGTATCATTGAAAATACCTTATAATATAACGTAATATGCAGTGTATCATTGAAAATACCTTATAATACAATGTAATATGCAGTCTATCATTGGAAATACAATATAATATAACGTAATATGCAGTGTATCATTGAAATTACTTTATAATATAACGTAATATGCAGTGTATCATTGAAATTACCATGTAATATATCGTAATATGCAGTGTATCATTGAAAATACCTTATAATATAACGTAATATAAAGTGTATCATTGAAAATACCTTAAAATATAAGGTAATATGCAGTGTATCAATGAAAATACCTTAAAATATAACGTAATATGCAGTGTATCATTGAAAATACCTTATAATATAACGTAATATGCAGTGTATCATTGAAAATACCTTATAATATAACATAATATGCTGTGTGTTATTGAAAATACCTTATAATATAAAGTAATATGCAGTGTATCATTGAAAATAGCTTATAATATAACGTAATATGCAGTGTATCATTGAAAATACCTTATAATATAACGTGATATTTGCAGTCTATCATTGAAAATACCTTATTATATAAGGTAATATGCAGTCTATCAATGAAAATAACTTATAATATAACGTAATACGCAGAGTATCATTGAAAATACCTTATAATATATCGTAATTTGTAGTGTATCATTGAAAATAGCTTATAATATAACGTAATATGCAGTCTCCCATTGAAAATACATTATAGAATAATGTAATATGCAGTGTATCATTGAAAATAACTTATAATATAATGTAATATGCAGTGTATCATTGAAAATACCTTATAATGTAACATAATATGCTGTGTGTTATTGAAAATACCTTATAATGTAATATGCAGTCTCCCATTGAAAATACATTATAATGTATTGTAATATGCAGTGTATCATTGAAAATACCTGATAATGTAACGTAGTATGCAGTGTATCATTGAAAATACCTTAAAATATAACGTAATATGCAGTGTATCATTGAAAATACCTTATAATATAACGCAATATGCAGTGTATCATTGAAAATACCTTATAATATAACGTAATATAAAGTGTATCATTGAAAATACCTTAAAATATAACGTAATATGCAGTGTATCAATGAAAATACCTTAAAATATAACGTAATATGCAGTGTATCATTGAAAATACCTTATAATATAACGTAATATGCAGTGTATCATTGAAAATACCTTATAATATAACATAATATGCTGTGTGTTATTGAAATTATCTTATAATATATCGTAATATGCAGTGTATCATTGATAATACCTTATAATATAACGTAATATGCAGTGTATCATTGAAAATACCTTATAATACAATGTAATATGCAGTGTATCATTGAAAATACCTTATAATGTATTGTAATATGCAGTGTATCATTGAAAATACCTTAAAATATAACGTAATATGCAGTGTGTCATTGGAAATACCATATTATATATCGTAATATGCAGTGTATCATTGAAAATACCTTATAATATAACGTAATATGCAGTGTATCATTGAAAATACCTTATAATACAATGTAATATGCAGTGTATCATTGAAAATACCTTATAATGTATTGTAATATGCAGTGTATCATTGAAAATACCTTAAAATATAACGTAATATGCAGTGTATCATTGAAAATACCTTAAAATAAAACGTAATATAAAGTGTATCATTGAAAATACTTTATAATATAACGTAATATGCAGTGTATCATTGAAATTACCTTATAATATATCGTAATATGCAGTGTATCATTGAAAATACCTTATAATATAACGTAATATGCAGTGTATCATTGAAAATACCTTATAATATAACGTAATATGCAGTGTATCATTGGATATACCATATAATATATCGTAATATGCAGTGTATCATTGAAAATACCTTATAATGTATTGGAATATGCAGTGTATCATTGATAATACCTTATAATATAACATAATATGCTGTGAATCATTGAAAATACCTTATAATATAACGTAATATGCAGTGTATCATTGAAAATACCTTATAATATAACATAATATGCTGTGTGTTATTGAAATTACCTTATAATATATCGTAATATGCAGTGTATCATTGATAATACCTTATAATATAACGTAATATGCAGTGTATCATTGAAAATACCTTATAATACAATGTAATAAGCAGTGTATCATTGAAAATACCTTATAATGTATTGTAATATGCAGTGTATCATTGAAAATACCTTAAAATATAACGTAATATAAAGTGTATCATTGAAAATACCTTATAATATAACGTAATATACAGTGTATCATTGGAAATACCATATAATATATCGTAATATGCAGTGTATCATTGAAAATACCTTATAATATAAAGTAATATGCAGTGTATCATTGAAAATACCTTATAATATAACGCAATATGCAGTGTATCATTGAAAATACCTTATAATATAACGTAATATGCAATGTATCATTGAAAATACTTTATAATATATCGTAATTTGTAGTGTATCATTGAAAATACCTTATAATGTAATGTAATATGCAGTGTATCATTGAAAATACCTTATAATATATCGTAATTTGTAGTGTATCATTGAAAATAGCTTATAATATAACGTAATATGCAGTCTCCCATTGAAAATACCTTATAATGTATTGTAATATGCAGTGTATCATTGAAAATACCTTATAATATAACGTGATATTTGCAGTCTATCATTGAAAATACCTTATTATATAAGGTAATATGCAGTCTATAAATGAAAATACCTTATAATATATCGTAATTTGTAGTGTATCATTGAAAATACCTTATAATATAACGTAATTTGTAGTGTATCATTGAAAATATATTATAATATAAAGTAATATGCAGTGTATCATTGAAAATAGCTTATAATATAACGTAATATGCAGTGTATCATTAAAAATACCTTATAATATAAGGTAATATGCAGTGTATCATTGAAAATACCTTATAATACAATGTAATATGCAGTCTATCATTGGAAATACCATATAATATAACGTAATATGCAGTCTATCATTGAAAATACCTTATAATATAACGTAATATGCAATGTACCATTGAAAATACTTTATAATATATCGTAATTTGTAGTGTATCATTGAAAATACCTTATAATATAACGTAATTTGTAGTGTATCATTGAAAATACCTTATAATATAAAGTAATATGCTGTGAATCATTGAAAATACCTTATAATATAACGTAATATGCAGTGTATCATTGGATATACCATATAATATATCGTAATATGCAGTGTATCATTGATAATACCTTATAATATAACGTAATATGCAGTGTATCATTGAAAATACCTTATAATACATTGTAATATGCAGTGTATCATTGAAAATACCTTATAATGTATTGTAATATGCAGTGTATCATTGAAAATACCTTATAATATTACGGAATATGCAGTCTACCATTGAAAATACATTATGAGATAATGGAATATGCAGTCTGTCATTGAAAATACCTTATAATATAACGCAATATGTAGTGTATCATTGATAATACCTTATAATATAACATAATATGCTGTGAATCATTGAAAATACCTTATAATATAACGTAATATGCAGTGTATCATTGAAAATACCTTATAATATAACATAATATGCTGTGTGTTATTGAAATTACCTTATAATATATCGTAATATGCAGTGTATCATTGATAATACCTTATAATATAACGTAATATGCAGTGTATCATTGAAAATACCTTATAATACAATGTAATAAGCAGTGTATCATTGAAAATACCTTATAATGTATTGTAATATGCAGTGTATCATTGAAAATACCTTAAAATATAACGTAATATGCAGTGTATCATTGAAAATACCTTAAAATATAACGTAATATAAAGTGTATCATTGAAAATACCTTATAATATAACGTAATATACAGTGTATCATTGGAAATACCATATAATATATCGTAATATGCAGTGTATCATTGAAAATACCTTATAATATAAAGTAATATGCAGTGTATCATTGAAAATACCTTATAATATATCGTAATTTGTAGTGTATCATTGAAAATAGCTTATAATATAACATAATATGCAGTCTCCCATTGAAAATACCTTATAATGTATTGGAATATGCAGTGTATCATTGAAAATACCTTATAATATAACGTGATATTTGCAGTCTATCATTGAAAATACCTTATTATATAAGGTAATATGCAGTCTATCAATGAAAATAACTTATAATATAACGTAATACGCAGTGTATCATTGAAAATACCTTATAATATAAAGTAATATGCAGTGTATCATTGAAAATAGCTTATAATATAACGTAATATGCAGTGTATCATTGAAAATACCTTATAATATAACGTGATATTTGCAGTCTATCATTGAAAATACCTTATTATATAAGGTAATATGCAGTCTATCAATGAAAATAACTTATAATATAACGTAATACGCAGAGTATCATTGAAAATACCTTATAATATATCGTAATTTGTAGTGTATCATTGAAAATAGCTTATAATATAACGTAATATGCAGTGTATCATTGGATATACCATATAATATATCGTAATATGCAGTGTATCATTGATAATACTTTATAATATAACGTAATATGCAGTGTATCATTGAAAATACCTTATAATACATTGTAATATGCAGTGTATCATTGAAAATACCTTATAATGTATTGTAATATGCAGTGTATCATTGAAAATACCTTATAATATTACGGAATATGCAGTCTACCATTGAAAATACCTTATAATATATCGTAATTTGTAGTGTATCATTGAAAATACCTTATAATATATGGTAATATGCAGTGTATCATTGGAAATACCTTATAATATATCGAAATTTTTTAGTGTATCATTGAAAATACCTTATAATATATGGTAATTTGTAGTATATCAATGAAAATACCTTATAATATAACGTAATATGCAGTGTATCATTGAAAATACCTTATAATATATCGTAATTTGTAGTGTATCATTGAAAATACCTTATAATATTTAGTAGTTTATCATTGAAAATACCTTATTATAAAACGTAATATTGTGTGTATCATTGAAAATACCTTATAATATAACGTAATATGCAGTGTATCATTGAAAATACCTTATAATATGACGTAATATGCAGTGTATCATTGAGAATACCTTATAATAAAACGTAATATGCAGTGTATCATTGAAAATACCTTATAATATAACGTAATATGCAGTGTATCATTGAAAATACCTTATAATATGTAGTAGTTTATCATTGAAAATACCTTATAATATAACGTAATATTCTGTGTATCATTGAAAATACCTTATAATATAACGTAATATGCAGTGTATCATTGAAAATGCCTTATAATATAACGTAATATGCAGTGTATCATTGAAAATACCTTATAATATAACGTAATATGCAGTGTATCATTGAAAATACCTTATAATATAACGTAATATGCAGTGTATCATTGAAAATACCTTGTAATATATCGTAATTTGTAGTGTATCATTGGAAATACCTTATAATATTTAGTAGTTTATCATTGAAAATACCTTATTATAAAACGTAATATTGTGTGTATCATTGAAAATACCTTATAATATAACGTAATATGCAGTGTATCATTGAAAATACCTTATAATATGACGTAATATGCAGTGTATCATTGAGAATACCTTATAATAAAACGTAATATGCAGTGTATCATTGAAAATACCTTATAATATAACGTAATATGCAGTGTATCATTGAAAATACATTATAATATAACGTAATATGCGGTGTATCATTGAAAATACCTTATAATATATCGTAATTTGTAGTGTATCATTGAAAATACCTTATAATATATGGTAATTTGTAGTGCATCAATGAAAATACCTTATAATATAACGTAATATGCAGTGTATCATTGAAAATACCTTATAATATAACGTAATATGCAGTGTATCATTGAAAATACCTTATAATATAACGTAATATGCAGTGTATCATTGAAAATACCTTAGAATATATGGTAATTGTAGTCTATCAATGAAAATACCTTATAATATAACGTAATATGCAGTGTATCAGTGAAAATACCTTATAATATATCGTAATTTGTAGTGTATCATTGAAAATACCTTATAATATATAGTAGTTTATCATTGAAAATACCTTATAATATATAGTAGTTTATCATTGAAAATACCTTATAATATAACGTAATATGCTGTGTATCATTGAAAATACCTTATAATATATCGTAATTTGTAGTGTATCAATGAAAATACCTTATAATATAAAGTAATATGCAGTGTATCATTGAAAATACCTTATAATATATCGTAATTTGTAGTGTATCATTGAAAATACCTTATAATATATGGTAAGTAATATGCAGTGTATCATTGAGAATACCTTATAATAAAACGTAATATGCAGTGTATCATTGAAAATACCTTATAATATAACGTAATATGCAGTGTATCATTGAAAATACCTTATAATATAACGTAATATGCAGTGTATCATTGAAAATACCTTATAATATAACGTAATATGCAGTGTATCATTGAAAATACCTTATAATATAACGTAATATGCAGTGTATCATTGAAAATACCTTGTAATATATCGTAATTTGTAGTGTATCATTGGAAATACCTTATAATATTTAGTAGTTTATCATTGAAAATACCTTATTATAAAACGTAATATTGTGTGTATCATTGAAAATACCTTATAATATAACGTAATATGCAGTGTATCATTGAAAATACCTTATAATATGACGTAATATGCAGTGTATCATTGAAAATACCTTATAATAAATCGTAATATGCAGTGTATCATTGAGAATACCTTATAATAAAACGTAATATGCAGTGTATCATTGAAAATACCTTATAATATAACGTAATATGCAGTGTATCATTGAAAATACATTATAATATAACGTAATATGCGGTGTATCATTGAAAATACCTTATAATATATCGTAATTTGTAGTGTATCATTGAAAATACCTTATAATATATGGTAATTTGTAGTGCATCAATGAAAATACCTTATAATATAACGTAATATGCAGTGTATCATTGAAAATACCTTATAATATAACGTAATATGCAGTGTATCATTGAAAATACCTTATAATATAACGTAATATGCAGTGTATCATTGAAAATACCTTAGAATATAACGTAATATGCAGTGTATCATTGAAAATACCTTATAATATGACGTAATATGCAGTGTATCATTGAGAATACCTTATAATAAAACGTAATATGCAGTGTATCATTGAAAATACCTTATAATATAACGTAATATGCAGTGTATCATTGAAAATACATTATAATATAACGTAATATGCGGTGTATCATTGAAAATACCTTATAATATATCGTAATTTGTAGTGTATCATTGAAAATACCTTATAATATATGGTAATTTGTAGTGCATCAATGAAAATACCTTATAATATAACGTAATATGCAGTGTATCATTGAAAATACCTTATAATATAACGTAATATGCAGTGTATCATTGAAAATACCTTATAATATAACGTAATATGCAGTGTATCATTGAAAATACCTTAGAATATATGGTAATTGTAGTCTATCAATGAAAATACCTTATAATATAACGTAATATGCAGTGTATCAGTGAAAATACCTTATAATATATCGTAATTTGTAGTGTATCATTGAAAATACCTTATAATATATAGTAGTTTATCATTGAAAATACCTTATAATATATAGTAGTTTATCATTGAAAATACCTTATAATATAACGTAATATGCTGTGTATCATTGAAAATACCTTATAATATATCGTAATTTGTAGTGTATCAATGAAAATACCTTATAATATAAAGTAATATGCAGTGTATCATTGAAAATACCTTATAATATATCGTAATTTGTAGTGTATCATTGAAAATACCTTATAATATATGGTAATATGCAGTGTATCATTGAGAATACCTTATAATAAAACGTAATATGCAGTGTATCATTGAAAATACCTTATAATATAACGTAATATGCAGTGTATCATTGAAAATACCTTATAATATAACGTAATATGCAGTGTATCATTGAAAATACCTTATAATATAACGTAATATGCAGTGTATCATTGAAAATACCTTATAATATAACGTAATATGCAGTGTATCATTGAAAATACCTTGTAATATATCGTAATTTGTAGTGTATCATTGGAAATACCTTATAATATTTAGTAGTTTATCATTGAAAATACCTTATTATAAAACGTAATATTGTGTGTATCATTGAAAATACCTTATAATATAACGTAATATGCAGTGTATCATTGAAAATACCTTATAATATGACGTAATATGCAGTGTATCATTGAAAATACCTTATAATAAATCGTAATATGCAGTGTATCATTGAGAATACCTTATAATAAAACGTAATATGCAGTGTATCATTGAAAATACCTTATAATATAACGTAATATGCAGTGTATCATTGAAAATACATTATAATATAACGTAATATGCGGTGTATCATTGAAAATACCTTATAATATATCGTAATTTGTAGTGTATCATTGAAAATACCTTATAATATATGGTAATTTGTAGTGCATCAATGAAAATACCTTATAATATAACGTAATATGCAGTGTATCATTGAAAATACCTTATAATATAACGTAATATGCAGTGTATCATTGAAAATACCTTATAATATAACGTAATATGCAGTGTATCATTGAAAATACCTTAGAATATATGGTAATTGTAGTCTATCAATGAAAATACCTTATAATATAACGTAATATGCAGTGTATCAGTGAAAATACCTTATAATATATCGTAATTTGTAGTGTATCATTGAAAATACCTTATAATATATAGTAGTTTATCATTGAAAATACCTTATAATATATAGTAGTTTATCATTGAAAATACCTTATAATATAACGTAATATGCTGTGTATCATTGAAAATACCTTATAATATATCGTAATTTGTAGTGTATCAATGAAAATACCTTATAATATAAAGTAATATGCAGTGTATCATTGAAAATACCTTATAATATATCGTAATTTGTAGTGTATCATTGAAAATACCTTATAATATATGGTAATATGCAGTGTATCATTGGAAATACCTTATAATATATCGAAATTTTTTAGTGTATCATTGAAAATACCTTATAATATAACGTAATATGCAGTGTATCATTGAAAATACCTTATAATATAACGTAATATGCAGTGTATCATTGAAAATACCTTATAATATAACGTAATATGCAGTGTATCATTGAAAATACCTTAGAATATATGGTAATTGTAGTCTATCAATGAAAATACCTTATAATATAACGTAATATGCAGTGTATCAGTGAGAATACCTTATAATATATCGTAATTTGTAGTGTATCATTGAAAATACCTTATAATATATAGTAGTTTATCATTGAAAATACCTTATAATATATAGTAGTTTATCATTGAAAATACCTTATAATATATAGTAGTTTATCATTGAAAATACCTTATAATATAACGTAATATGCTGTGTATCATTGAAAATACCTTATAATATATCGTAATTTGTAGTGTATCAATGAAAATACCTTATAATATAAAGTAATATGCAGTGTATCATTGAAAATACCTTATAATATATCGTAATTTGTAGTGTATCATTGAAAATACCTTATAATATATGGTAATATGCAGTGTATCATTGAGAATACCTTATAATAAAACGTAATATGCAGTGTATCATTGAAAATACCTTATAATATAACGTAATATGCAGTGTATCATTGAAAATACCTTATAATATAACGTAATATGCAGTGTATCATTGAAAATACCTTATAATATAACGTAATATGCAGTGTATCATTGAAAATACCTTATAATATAACGTAATATGCAGTGTATCATTGAAAATACCTTGTAATATATCGTAATTTGTAGTGTATCATTGGAAATACCTTATAATATTTAGTAGTTTATCATTGAAAATACCTTATTATAAAACGTAATATTGTGTGTATCATTGAAAATACCTTATAATATAACGTAATATGCAGTGTATCATTGAAAATACCTTATAATATGACGTAATATGCAGTGTATCATTGAAAATACCTTATAATAAATCGTAATATGCAGTGTATCATTGAGAATACCTTATAATAAAACGTAATATGCAGTGTATCATTGAAAATACCTTATAATATAACGTAATATGCAGTGTATCATTGAAAATACATTATAATATAACGTAATATGCGGTGTATCATTGAAAATACCTTATAATATATCGTAATTTGTAGTGTATCATTGAAAATACCTTATAATATATGGTAATTTGTAGTGCATCAATGAAAATACCTTATAATATAACGTAATATGCAGTGTATCATTGAAAATACCTTATAATATAACGTAATATGCAGTGTATCATTGAAAATACCTTATAATATAACGTAATATGCAGTGTATCATTGAAAATACCTTAGAATATATGGTAATTGTAGTCTATCAATGAAAATACCTTATAATATAACGTAATATGCAGTGTATCAGTGAGAATACCTTATAATATATCGTAATTTGTAGTGTATCATTGAAAATACCTTATAATATATAGTAGTTTATCATTGAAAATACCTTATAATATATAGTAGTTTATCATTGAAAATACCTTATAATATAACGTAATATGCAGTGTATCATTGAAAATACCTTATAATATAACGTAATATGCAGTGTATCATTGAAAATACCTTATAATATAACGTAATATGCAGTGTATCATTGAAAATACCTTATAATATATAGTAGTTTATCATTGAAAATACCTTATAATATAACGTAATATTCTGTGTATCATTGAAAATACCTTATAATATAACGTAATATGCAGTGTATCATTGAAAATACCTTGTAATATATCGTAATTTGTAGTGTATCATTGGATATACCGTATAATATTTAGTAGTTTATCATTGAAAATACCTTATTATAAAACGTAATATTGTGTGTATCATTGAAAATACCTTATAATATAACGTAATATGCAGTGTATCATTGAAAATACCTTATAATATGACGTAATATGCTGTGTATCATTGAAAATACCTTATAATATATCGTAATATGCAGTGTATCAATGAAAATACCTTATAATATAAAGTAATATGCAGTGTATCATTGAAAATACCTTATAATATATCGTAATTTGTAGTGTATCATTGAAAATACCTTATAATATATGGTAATATGCAGTGTATCATTGGAAATACCTTATAATATATCGAAATTTTTTAGTGTATCTTTGAAAATACCTTATAATATATGGTAATTTGTAGTGTATCAATGAAAATACCTTATAATATAAAGTAATATGCAGTGTATCATTGAAAATACCTTATAATATATCGTAATTTGTAGTGTATCATTGAAAATACCTTATAATATATGGTAATATGCAGTGTATCATTGGTAATACCTTATAATATATCGAAATTTTTTAGTGTATCATTGAAAATACCTTATAATATATGGTAATTTGTAGTGTATCAATGAAAATACCTTATAATATAACGTAATATGCAGTGTATCATTGAAAATACCTTATAATATATCGTAATTTGTAGTGTATCATTGAAAATACCTTGTAATATATAGTAGTTTATCAATGAAAATACCTTATAATATATCGTAATATGCAGTGTATCATTGGAAATACCTTATAATATATCGAAATTTTTTAGTGTATCATTGAAAATACCTTATAATATATGGTAATTTGTAGTGTATCAATGAAAATACCTTATAATATAAAGTAATATGCAGTGTATCATTGAAAATACCTTATAATATATCGTAATTTGTAGTGTATCATTGAAAATACCTTATAATATATGGTAATATGCAGTGTATCATTGGTAATACCTTATAATATATCGAAATTTTTTAGTGTATCATTGAAAATACCTTATAATATATGGTAATTTGTAGTGTATCAATGAAAATACCTTATAATATAACGTAATATGCAGTGTATCATTGAAAATACCTTATAATATGACGTAATATGCTGTGTATCATTGAAAATACCTTATAATATATCGTAATATGCAGTGTATCAATGAAAATACCTTATAATATAAAGTAATATGCAGTGTATCATTGAAAATACCTTATAATATATCGTAATTTGTAGTGTATCATTGAAAATACCTTATAATATATGGTAATATGCAGTGTATCATTGGAAATACCTTATAATATATCGAAATTTTTTAGTGTATCATTGAAAATACCTTATAATATATGGTAATTTGTAGTGTATCAATGAAAATACCTTATAATATAAAGTAATATGCAGTGTATCATTGAAAATACCTTATAATATATCGTAATTTGTAGTGTATCATTGAAAATACCTTATAATATATGGTAATATGCAGTGTATCATTGGTAATACCTTATAATATATCGAAATTTTTTAGTGTATCATTGAAAATACCTTATAATATATGGTAATTTGTAGTGTATCAATGAAAATACCTTATAATATAACGTAATATGCAGTGTATCATTGAAAATACCTTATAATATATCGTAATTTGTAGTGTATCATTGAAAATACCTTGTAATATATAGTAGTTTATCAATGAAAATACCTTATAATATATCGTAATATGCAGTGTATCAGTGAAAATACCTTATAATATATCGTAATTTGTAGTGTATCATTGAAAATACCTTATAATATATAGTAGTTTATCATTGAAAATACCTTATAATATATAGTAGTTTATCATTGAAAATACCTTATAATATAACGTAATCTGCTGTGTATCATTGAAAATACCTTATAATATATCGCAATTTGTAGTGTATCAATGAAAATACCGTATAATATAACGTAATATGCAGTGTATCATTGAAAATACCTTATAATATAACGTAATATGCAGTGTATCATTGAAAATACCTTATAATATAACGTAATATGCAGTGTATCATTGAAAATACCTTATAATATAACGTAATATGCAGTGTATCATTGAAAATACCTTAGAATATATGGTAATTCTAGTCTATCAATGAAAATACCTTATAATATATCGCAATTTGTAGTGTATCAGTGAAAATACCTTATAATATATCGTAATTTGTAGTGTATCAATGAAAATACCTTATAATATAACGTAATATTCTGTGTATCATTGAAAATACCTTATAATAAAACGTAATATGCAGTGTATCATTGAAAATACCTTATAATATAACGTAATATGCAGTGTATCATTGAAAATACCTTAGAATATATGGTAATTCTAGTCTATCAATGAAAATACCTTATAATATATCGCAATTTGTAGTGTATCATTGAAAATACCTTATAATATATTGTAATTTGTAGTGTATCAATGAAAATACCTTATAATATAACGTAATATGCAGTGTATCATTGAAAATACCTTATAATATAACGTAATCTGCTGTGTATCATTGAAAATACCTTATAATATATCGCAATTTGTAGTGTATCAATGAAAATACAGTATAATATAACGTAATATGCAGTGTATCATTGAAAATACCTTATAATATAACGTAATATGCAGTGTATCATTGAAAATACCTTATAATATAACGCAATTTGTAGTGTATCATTGAAAATACCTTATAATATATTGTAATTTGTAGTGTATCAATGAAAATACCTTATAATATAACGTAATATTCTGTGTATCATTGAAAATACCTTATAATAAAACGTAATATGCAGTGTATCATTGAAAATACCTTATAATATAACGTAATATGCAGTGTATCATTGAAAATACCTTAGAATATATGGTAATTCTAGTCTATCAATGAAAATACCTTATAATATATCGCAATTTGTAGTGTATCATTGAAAATACCTTATAATATATTGTAATTTGTAGTGTATCAATGAAAATACCTTATAATATAACGTAATATGCAGTGTATCATTGAAAATACCTTATAATATAACGTAATATGCGGTGTATCATTGAAAATACCTTATAATATATCGTAATTTGTAGTGTATCATTGAAAATACCTTATAATATATGGTAATTTGTAGTGCATCAATGAAAATACCTTATAATATAACGTAATATGCAGTGTATCATTGAAAATACCTTATAATATAACGTAATATGCAGTGTATCATTGAAAATACCTTATAATATAACGTAATATGCAGTGTATCATTGAAAATACCTTAGAATATATGGTAATTGTAGTCTATCAATGAAAATACCTTATAATATAACGTAATATGCAGTGTATCAGTGAAAATACCTTATAATATATCGTAATTTGTAGTGTATCATTGAAAATACCTTATAATATATAGTAGTTTATCATTGAAAATACCTTATAATATATAGTAGTTTATCATTGAAAATACCTTATAATATAACGTAATATGCTGTGTATCATTGAAAATACATTATAATATAATGTAATTTGTAGTGTATCAATGAAAATACCTTATAATATAAAGTAATATGCAGTGTATCATTGAAAATACCTTATAATATATCGTAATTTGTAGTGTATCATTGAAAATACCTTATAATATATGGTAATATGCAGTGTATCATTGGAAATACCTTATAATATATCGAAATTTTTTAGTGTATCATTGAAAATACCTTATAATATATGGTAATTTGTAGTGTATCAATGAAAATACCTTATAATATAACGTAATATGCAGTGTATCATTGAAAATACCTTATAATATATCGTAATTTGTAGTGTATCATTGAAAATACCTTGTAATATATAGTAGTTTATCATTGAAAATACCTTATAATATAACGTAATATGCAGTGTATCTTTGAAAATACCTTATAATATAACGTAATATGCAGTGTATCATTGAAAATACCTTATAATATAACGTAATATGCAGTGTATCATTGAAAATACCTTATAATATAGCGTAATATGCAGTGTATCATTGAAAATACCTTATAATATAACGTAATATGCAGTGTATCATTGAAAATACCTTATAATATAACGTAATATGCAGTGTATCATTGAAAATACCTTGGAATATATGGTAATTCTAGTCTATCAATGAAAATACCTTATAATATAACGTAATATGCAGTGTATCATTGAAAATACCTTATAATATATCGTAATTTGTAGCGTATCATTGAAAATACCTTATAATATATAGCACTTTATCATTGAGAATACCTTGTAATATATAGTAGTTTATCATTGAAAATACCTTATAATATAACGTAATATGCTGTGTATCATTGAAAATACCTTATAATATATCGTAATTTGTAGTGTATCAATGAAAATACCTTATAATATAAAGTAATATGCAGTGTATCATTGAAAATACCTTATAATATATCGTAATTTGTAGTGTATCATTGAAAATACCTTATAATATAACGTAATATGCAGTGTATCAGTGAAAATACCTTATAATATATCGTAATTTGTAGTGTATCATTGAAAATACCTTATAATATATAGTAGTTTATCATTGAAAATACCTTGTAATATATAGTAGTTTATCATTGAAAATACCTTATAATATATCGTAATTTGTAGTGTATCATTGAAAATACCTTATAATATATAGTAGTTTATCATTGAAAATACCTTATAATATAACGTAATCTGCTGTGTATCATTGAAAATACCTTATAATATATCGCAATTTGTAGTGTATCAATGAAAATACCTTATAATATAACGTAATATGCAGTGTATCATTGAAAATACCTTATAATATAACGTAATATGCAGTGTATCATTGAAAATACCTTATAATATAACGTAATATGCAGTGTATCATTGAAAATACCTTATAATATATGGTAATATGCAGTGTATCATTGGAAATACCTTATAATATATCGAAATTTTTTAGTGTATCATTGAAAATACCTTATAATATAACGTAATATGCAGTGTATCATTGAAAATACCTTATAATATAACGCAATTTGTAGTGTATCATTGAAAATACCTTATAATATATTGTAATTTGTAGTGTATCAATGAAAATACCTTATAATATAACGTAATATTCTGTGTATCATTGAAAATACCTTATAATAAAACGTAATATGCAGTGTATCATTGAAAATACCTTATAATATAACGTAATATGCAGTGTATCATTGAAAATACCTTAGAATATATGGTAATTCTAGTCTATCAATGAAAATACCTTATAATATATCGCAATTTGTAGTGTATCATTGAAAATACCTTATAATATATTGTAATTTGTAGTGTATCAATGAAAATACCTTATAATATAACGTAATATGCAGTGTATCATTGAAAATACCTTATAATATAACGTAATATGCGGTGTATCATTGAAAATACCTTATAATATATCGTAATTTGTAGTGTATCATTGAAAATACCTTATAATATATGGTAATTTGTAGTGCATCAATGAAAATACCTTATAATATAACGTAATATGCAGTGTATCATTGAAAATACCTTATAATATAACGTAATATGCAGTGTATCATTGAAAATACCTTATAATATAACGTAATATGCAGTGTATCATTGAAAATACCTTAGAATATATGGTAATTGTAGTCTATCAATGAAAATACCTTATAATATAACGTAATATGCAGTGTATCAGTGAAAATACCTTATAATATATCGTAATTTGTAGTGTATCATTGAAAATACCTTATAATATATAGTAGTTTATCATTGAAAATACCTTAGAATATATAGTAGTTTATCATTGAAAATACCTTATAATATAACGTAATATGCTGTGTATCATTGAAAATACCTTATAATATATCGTAATTTGTAGTGTATCAATGAAAATACCTTATAATATAAAGTAATATGCAGTGTATCATTGAAAATACCTTATAATATATCGTAATTTGTAGTGTATCATTGAAAATACCTTATAATATATGGTAATATGCAGTGTATCATTGGAAATACCTTATAATATATCGAAATTTTTTAGTGTATCATTGAAAATACCTTATAATATATGGTAATTTGTAGTGTATCAATGAAAATACCTTATAATATAACGTAATATGCAGTGTATCATTGAAAATACCTTATAATATATCGTAATTTGTAGTGTATCATTGAAAATACCTTGTAATATATAGTAGTTTATCATTGAAAATACCTTATAATATAACGTAATATGCAGTGTATCTTTGAAAATACCTTATAATATAACGTAATATGCAGTGTATCATTGAAAATACCTTATAATATAACGTAATATGCAGTGTATCATTGAAAATACCTTATAATATAGCGTAATATGCAGTGTATCATTGAAAATACCTTATAATATAACGTAATATGCAGTGTATCATTGAAAATACCTTATAATATAACGTAATATGCAGTGTATCATTGAAAATACCTTAGAATATATGGTAATTGTAGTCTATCAATGAAAATACCTTATAATATAACGTAATATGCAGTGTATCAGTGAAAATACCTTATAATATATCGTAATTTGTAGCGTATCATTGAAAATACCTTATAATATATAGTAGTTTATCATTGAAAATACCTTGTAATATATAGTAGTTTATCATTGAAAATACCTTATAATATAACGTAATATGCTGTGTATCATTGAAAATACCTTATAATATATCGTAATTTGTAGTGTATCAATGAAAATACCTTATAATATAAAGTAATATGCAGTGTATCATTGAAAATACCTTATAATATATCGTAATTTGTAGTGTATCATTGAAAATACCTTATAATATAACGTAATATGCAGTGTATCAGTGAAAATACCTTATAATATATCGTAATTTGTAGTGTATCATTGAAAATACCTTATAATATATAGTAGTTTATCATTGAAAATACCTTGTAATATATAGTAGTTTATCATTGAAAATACCTTATAATATATCGTAATTTGTAGTGTATCATTGAAAATACCTTATAATATATAGTAGTTTATCATTGAAAATACCTTATAATATAACGTAATCTGCTGTGTATCATTGAAAATACCTTATAATATATGGTAATTTGTAGTGTATCAATGAAAATACCTTATAATATAACGTAATATGCAGTGTATCATTGAAAATACCTTATAATATATCGTAATTTGTAGTGTATCATTGAAAATACCTTGTAATATATAGTAGTTTATCATTGAAAATACCTTATAATATAACGTAATATGCAGTGTATCATTGAAAATACCTTATAATATAACGTAATATGCAGTGTATCATTGAAAATACCTTATAATATAACGTAATATGCAGTGTATCATTGAAAATACCTTATAATATAACGTAATATGCAGTGTATCATTGAAAATACCTTATAATATAACGTAATATGCAGTGTATCATTGAAAATACCTTATAATATAACGTAATATGCAGTGTATCATTGAAAATACCTTATAATATAACGTAATATGCAGTGTATCATTGAAAATACCTTAGAATATATGGTAATTCTAGTCTATCAATGAAAATACCTTATAATATATCGCAATTTGTAGTGTATCAATGAAAATACCTTATAATATATTGTAATTTGTAGTGTATCAATGAAAATACCTTATAATATAACGTAATATTCTGTGTATCATTGAAAATACCTTATAATAAAACGTAATATGCAGTGTATCATTGAAAATACCTTATAATATAACGTAATATGCAGTGTATCATTGAAAATACCTTAGAATATATGGTAATTCTAGTCTATCAATGAAAATACCTTATAATATATCGCAATTTGTAGTGTATCATTGAAAATACCTTATAATATATTGTAATTTGTAGTGTATCAATGAAAATACCTTATAATATAACGTAATATGCAGTGTATCATTGAAAATACCTTATAATATAACGTAATCTGCTGTGTATCATTGAAAATACCTTATAATATATCGCAATTTGTAGTGTATCAATGAAAATACCGTATAATATAACGTAATATGCAGTGTATCATTGAAAATACCTTATAATATAACGTAATATGCAGTGTATCATTGAAAATACCTTATAATATAACGTAATATGCAGTGTATCATTGAAAATACCTTATAATATAACGTAATATGCAGTGTATCATTGAAAATACCTTATAATATAACGTAATATGCAGTGTATCATTGAAAATACCTTATAATATAACGTAATATGCAGTGTATCATTGAACATACCTTAGAATATATGGTAATTCTAGTCTATCAATGAAAATACCTTATAATATAACGTAATATGCAGTGTATCAGTGAAAATACCTTATAATATATCGTAATTTGTAGTGTATCATTGAAAATACCTTATAATATAACGTAATATGCAGTGTATCATTGAAAATACCTTATAATATAACGTAATATGCAGTGTATCATTGAAAATACCTTAGAATATATGGTAATTCTAGTCTATCAATGAAAATACCTTATAATATATCGCAATTTGTAGTGTATCATTGAAAATACCTTATAATATATTGTAATTTGTAGTGTATCAATGAAAATACCTTATAATATAACGTAATATTCTGTGTATCATTGAAAATACCTTATAATAAAACGTAATATGCAGTGTATCATTGAAAATACCTTATAATATAACGTAATATGCAGTGTATCATTGAAAATACCTTAGAATATATGGTAATTCTAGTCTATCAATGAAAATACCTTATAATATATCGCAATTTGTAGTGTATCATTGAAAATACCTTATAATATATTGTAATTTGTAGTGTATCAATGAAAATACCTTATAATATAACGTAATATGCAGTGTATCATTGAAAATACCTTATAATATAACGTAATATGCAGTGTATCATTGAAAATACCTTAGAATATATGGTAATTCTAGTCTATCAATGAAAATACCTTACAATATATCGCAATTTGTAGTGTATCAATGAAAATACCGTATAATATAACGTAATATGCAGTGTATCATTGAAAATACCTTATAATATAACGTAATATGCAGTGTATCATTGAAAATACCTTATAATATAACGTAATATGCAGTGTATCATTGAAAATACCTTAGAATATATGGTAATTCTAGTCTATCAATGAAAATACCTTATAATATATCGCAATTTGTAGTGTATCATTGAAAATACCTTATAATATATTGTAATTTGTAGTGTATCAATGAAAATACCTTATAATATAACGTAATATTCTGTGTATCATTGAAAATACCTTATAATAAAACGTAATATGCAGTGTATCATTGAAAATACCTTATAATATAACGTAATATGCAGTGTATCATTGAAAATACCTTAGAATATATGGTAATTCTAGTCTATCAATGAAAATACCTTATAATATATCGCAATTTGTAGTGTATCATTGAAAATACCTTATAATATATTGTAATTTGTAGTGTATCAATGAAAATACCTTATAATATAACGTAATATGCAGTGTATCATTGAAAATACCTTATAATATAACGTAATATGCAGTGTATCATTGAAAATACCTTAGAATATATGGTAATTCTAGTCTATCATTGAAAATACCTTATAATATATTGTAATTTGTAGTGTATCAATGAAAATACCTTATAATATAACGTAATATTCTGTGTATCATTGAAAATACCTTATAATAAAACGTAATATGCAGTGTATCATTGAAAGTACCTTATAATATAACGTATTATGCAGTGTATCATTGAAAATACCTTCCCATATAACGTAATATTCTGTGTATCATTGAAAATACCTTATAATATAACGTAATATGCAGTGTATCATTGAAAATACCTTATAATATAACGTAATATGCAGTGTATCATTGAAAATACCTTATAATATAACGTAATATGCAGTGTATCATTGAAAATAATTTATAATATATCGTAATTTGTAGTGTATCAATGAAAATACCTTATTATATAACGTAATATGCATAGTATCATTGGAAATACCTTATAATATAACGTAATATGCAGTGTATGATTGAAAATACCTTATAATATATAGTAGTTTATCATTGAAAATACCTTAGAATATATGGTAATTTGTAATGTATCATCGAAAATACCTTATAATATAACGTAATATTTGCAGTCTATCATTGAAAATACCTTATAATATAACTTAATATGCAGTGTATCAATGAAAATACCTTATAATATAACGTAATATGCACTGTATCATTGAAAATACCTTATAATATAACGTAATATGCAGTCTATCATTGAAAATACCTTATAATATAACGTAATATGCAGTGTATCATTGAAAATACCTTATAATATAACGTAATATGCAGTGTATGATTAAAAATACCTTATAATATAATGTAATATGCAGTCTATCATTGAAAATACCTTATAATATAACGTAATATGCAGTGTATCATTGAAAATACCTCACAATATAACGTAATATGCAGTCTATCATTGAAAATACCTTATAATATAATGTAATATGCAGAGTATCATTGAAAATACCTGATAATATAACGTAATATGCAGTGTATCATTGAAAATACCTCATAATATAACGTAATATGCAGTCTATCATTGAAAATACCTTATAATATAATATAATATGCAGTCTATCATTGAAAATACCTTATAATATAACGTAATATGCAGTGTATCATTGAAAATACCTTATAATATAACGTAATTTGTAGTGTATCAATGAAAATACCTTATAATATAAAGTAATATGCAGTGTATCATTGAAAATACCTTATAATATATCGTAATTTGTAGTGTATCATTGAAAATACCTTATAATATATAGTAGTTTATCATTGAAAATACCTTATAATATAACGTAATATTCTGTGTATCATTGAAAATACCTTATAATATAACGTCATATGCAGTGTATCGTTGAAAATACCTTATAATATAACGTAATATGCACTGTATCATTGAAAATACCTTATAATAAAACGTAATATGCAGTGTATCATTGAAGATACCTTATAATATAACGTAATATGCAGTGTATCATTGAAAGTACCTTCGAATATATGGTAATTTGTAGTGTATCATTGAAAATACCTTGTAATATATAGTAGTTTATCATTGAAAATACCTTATAATATAACGTAATATGCTGTGTATCATTGAAAATACCTTATAATATATCGTAATTTGTAGTGTATCAATGAAAATACCTTATAATATAAAGTAATATGCAGTGTATCATTGAAAATACCTTATAATATAACTTAATATGCAGTGTATCAATGAAAATACCTTATAATATAACGTAATATGCACTGTATCATTGAAAATACCTTATAATATAACGTAATATGCAGTCTATCATTGAAAATACCTTATAATATAACGTAATATGCAGTGTATCATTGAAAATACCTTATAATATAACGTAATATGCAGTGTATGATTAAAAATACCTTATAATATAATGTAATATGCAGTCTATCATTGAAAATACCTTATAATATAACGTAATATGCAGTGTATCATTGAAAATACCTCACAATATAACGTAATATGCAGTCTATCATTGAAAATACCTTATAATATAATGTAATATGCAGAGTATCATTGAAAATACCTGATAATATAACGTAATATGCAGTGTATCATTGAAAATACCTCACAATATAACGTAATATGCAGTCTATCATTGAAAATACCTTATAATATAATATAATATGCAGTCTATCATTGAAAATACCTTATAATATAACGTAATATGCAGTGTATCATTGAAAATACCTTATAATATAACGTAATTTGTAGTGTATCAATGAAAATACCTTATAATATAAAGTAATATGCAGTGTATCATTGAAAATACCTTATAATATATCGTAATTTGTAGTGTATCATTGAAAATACCTTATAATATATAGTAGTTTATCATTGAAAATACCTTATAATATTACGTAATATTCTGTGTATCATTGAAAATACCTTATAATATATCGTAATTTGTAGTGTATCATTGAAAATACCTTATAATATATGGTAATATGCAGTGTATCATTGGAAATACCTTATAATATATCGAAATTTTTTAGTGTATCATTGAAAATACCTTATAATATATGGTAATTTGTAGTGTATCAATGAAAATACCTTATAATATAACGTAATATGCAGTGTATCATTGAAAATACCTTATAATATATCGTAATTTGTAGTGTATCATTGAAAATACCTTGTAATATATAGTAGTTTATCATTGAAAATACCTTATAATATAACGTAATATGCAGTGTATCATTGAAAATACCTTATAATATAACGTAATATGCAGTGTATCATTGAAAATACCTTATAATATAACGTAATATGCAGTGTATCATTGAAAATACCTTATAATATAACGTAATATGCAGTGTATCATTGAAAATACCTTATAATATAACGTAATATGCAGTGTATCATTGAAAATACCTTATAATATAACGTAATATGCAGTGTATCATTGAAAATACCTTATAATATAACGTAATATGCAGTGTATCATTGAAAATACCTTAGAATATATGGTAATTCTAGTCTATCAATGAAAATACCTCATAATATAACGTAATATGCAGTGTATCAGTGAAAATACCTTATAATATATCGTAATTTGTAGTGTATCATTGAAAATACCTTATAATATATAGTAGTTTATCATTGAAAATACCTTATAATATAACGTAATCTGCTGTGTATCATTGAAAATACCTTATAATATATCGCAATTTGTAGTGTATCAATGAAAATACCGTATAATATAACGTAATATGCAGTGTATCATTGAAAATACCTTATAATATAACGTAATATGCAGTGTATCTTTGAAAATACCTTATAATATAACGTAATATGCAGTGTATCATTGAAAATACCTTATAATATAACGTAATATGCAGTGTATCATTGAAAATACCTTATAATATAACGTAATATGCAGTGTATCATTGAAAATACCTTATAATATAACGTAATATGCAGTGTATCATTGAAAATACCTTAGAATATATGGTAATTCTAGTCTATCAATGAAAATACCTTATAATATAACGTAATATGCAGTGTATCAGTGAAAATACCTTATAATATATCGTAATTTGTAGTGTATCATTGAAAATACCTTATAATATATAGTAGTTTATCATTGAAAATACCTTATAATATAACGTAATCTGCTGTGTATCATTGAAAATACCTTATAATATAACGTAATATGCAGTGTATCATTGAAAATACCTTATAATATAACGTAATATGCAGTGTATCATTGAAAATACCTTATAATATAACGTAATATGCAGTGTATCATTGAAAATACCTTATAATATAACGTAATATGCAGTGTATCATTGCAATACCTTATAATATAACGTAATATGCAGTGTATCATTGAAAATACCTTATAATATAACGTAATATGCAGTGTATCATTGAAAATACCTTAGAATATATGGTAATTCTAGTCTATCAATGAAAATACCTTATAATATAACGTAATATGCAGTGTATCATTGAAAATACCTTATAATATAACGTAATCTGCTGTGTATCATTGAAAATACCTTATAATATATAGTAGTTTATCATTGAAAATACCTTATAATATAACGTAATCTGCTGTGTATCATTGAAAATACCTTATAATATATCGCAATTTGTAGTGTATCAATGAAAATACCGTATAATATAACGTAATATGCAGTGTATCATTGAAAATACCTTATAAGATAACGTAATATGCAGTGTATCATTGAAAATACCTTATAATATAACGTAATATGCAGTGTATCATTGAAAATACCTTAGAATATATGGTAATTCTAGTCTATCAATGAAAATACCTTATAATATATCGCAATTTGTAGTGTATCATTGAAAATACCTTATAATATATTGTAATTTGTAGTGTATCAATGAAAATACCTTATAATATAACGTAATATGCAGTGTATCATTGAAAATACCTTATAATATAACGTAATATGCAGTGTATCATTGAAAATACCTTAGAATATATGGTAATTCTAGTCTATCAATGAAAATACCTTATAATATATCGCAATTTGTAGTGTATCATTGAAAATACCTTATAATATATTGTAATTTGTAGTGTATCAATGAAAATACCTTATAATATAACGTAATATTCTGTGTATCATTGAAAATACCTTATAATAAAACGTAATATGCAGTGTATCATTGAAAGTACCTTATAATATAACGTAATATGCACTGTATCATTGAAAATACCTTATAATATAACGTAATATGCAGTCTATCATTGAAAATACCTTATAATATAACGTAATATGCAGTGTATCATTGAAAATACCTTATAATATAACGTAATATGCAGTGTATGATTAAAAATACCTTATAATATAATGTAATATGCAGTCTATCATTGAAAATACCTTATAATATAACGTAATATGCAGTGTATCATTGAAAATACCTCACAATATAACGTAATATTCTGTGTATCATTGAAAATACCTTATAATATAACGTAATATGCAGTGTATCATTGAAAATACCTTATAATATAACGTAATATGCAGTGTATCATTGAAAATACCTTATAATATAACGTAATATGCA
Organism: Lasioglossum lativentre; assembly: GCA_916610255.1. NCBI lineage: Eukaryota > Metazoa > Arthropoda > Insecta > Hymenoptera > Halictidae > Lasioglossum > Lasioglossum lativentre. The sequence continues at coordinate 359,011 of CAKAJI010000261.1, read as the reverse complement.
GTGTATCATTGAAAATAATTTATAATATATCGTAATTTGTAGTGTATCAATGAAAATACCTTATAATATAACGTAATATGCATAGTATCATTGGAAATACCTTATAATATAACGTAATATGCAGTGTATGATTGAAAATACCTTATAATATATAGTAGTTTATCATTGAAAATACCTTAGAATATATGGTAATTTGTAGTGTATCATCGAAAATACCTTATAATATAACGTAATATTTGCAGTCTATCATTGAAAATACCTTATAATATAACTTAATATGCAGTGTATCAATGAAAATACCTTATAATATAACGTAATATGCACTGTATCATTGAAAATACCTTATAATATAACGTAATATGCAGTCTATCATTGAAAATACCTTATAATATAACGTAATATGCAGTGTATCATTGAAAATACCTTATAATATAACGTAATATGCAGTGTATGATTAAAAATACCTTATAATATAATGTAATATGCAGTCTATCATTGAAAATACCTTATAATATAACGTAATATGCAGTCTATCATTGAAAATACCTCACAATATAACGTAATATGCAGTCTATCATTGAAAATACCTTATAATATAATGTAATATGCAGAGTATCATTGAAAATACCTGATAATATAACGTAATATGCAGTGTATCATTGAAAATACCTCATAATATAACGTAATATGCAGTCTATCATTGAAAATACCTTATAATATAATATAATATGCAGTCTATCATTGAAAATACCTTATAATATAACGTAATATGCAGTGTATCATTGAAAATACCTTATAATATAACGTAATTTGTAGTGTATCAATGAAAATACCTTATAATATAAAGTAATATGCAGTGTATCATTGAAAATACCTTATAATATATCGTAATTTGTAGTGTATCATTGAAAATACCTTATAATATATAGTAGTTTATCATTGAAAATACCTTATAATATAACGTAATATTCTGTGTATCATTGAAAATACCTTATAATATAACGTCATATGCAGTGTATCATTGAAAATACTTTATAATATAACGTAATATGCAGTGTATCATTGAAAATACCTTATAATAAAACGTAATATGCAGTGTATCATTGAAGATACCTTATAATATAACGTAATATGCAGTGTATCATTGAAAATACCTTAGAATATATGGTAATTTGTAGTGTATCATTGAAAATACCTTGTAATATATAGTAGTTTATCATTGAAAATACCTTATAATATAACGTAATATGCTGTGTATCATTGAAAATACCTTATAATATATCGTAATTTGTAGTGTATCAATGAAAATACCTTATAATATAAAGTAATATGCAGTGTATCATTGAAAATACCTTATAATATAACTTAATATGCAGTGTATCAATGAAAATACCTTATAATATAACGTAATATGCACTGTATCATTGAAAATACCTTATAATATAACGTAATATGCAGTCTATCATTGAAAATACCTTATAATATAACGTAATATGCAGTGTATCATTGAAAATACCTTATAATATAACGTAATATGCAGTGTATGATTAAAAATACCTTATAATATAATGTAATATGCAGTCTATCATTGAAAATACCTTATAATATAACGTAATATGCAGTGTATCATTGAAAATACCTCACAATATAACGTAATATGCAGTCTATCATTGAAAATACCTTATAATATAATGTAATATGCAGAGTATCATTGAAAATACCTGATAATATAACGTAATATGCAGTGTATCATTGAAAATACCTCACAATATAACGTAATATGCAGTCTATCATTGAAAATACCTTATAATATAATATAATATGCAGTCTATCATTGAAAATACCTTATAATATAACGTAATATGCAGTGTATCATTGAAAATACCTTATAATATAACGTAATTTGTAGTGTATCAATGAAAATACCTTATAATATAAAGTAATATGCAGTGTATCATTGAAAATACCTTATAATATATCGTAATTTGTAGTGTATCATTGAAAATACCTTATAATATATAGTAGTTTATCATTGAAAATACCTTATAATATAACGTAATATTCTGTGTATCATTGAAAATACCTTATAATATATCGTAATTTGTAGTGTATCATTGAAAATACCTTATAATATATGGTAATATGCAGTGTATCATTGGAAATACCTTATAATATATCGAAATTTTTTAGTGTATCATTGAAAATACCTTATAATATATGGTAATTTGTAGTGTATCAATGAAAATACCTTATAATATAACGTAATATGCAGTGTATCATTGAAAATACCTTATAATATATCGTAATTTGTAGTGTATCATTGAAAATACCTTGTAATATATAGTAGTTTATCATTGAAAATACCTTATAATATAACGTAATATGCAGTGTATCATTGAAAATACCTTATAATATAACGTAATATGCAGTGTATCATTGAAAATACCTTATAATATAACGTAATATGCAGTGTATCATTGAAAATACCTTATAATATAACGTAATCTGCTGTGTATCATTGAAAATACCTTATAATATATCGCAATTTGTAGTGTATCAATGAAAATACCGTATAATATAACGTAATATGCAGTGTATCATTGAAAATACCTTATAATATAACGTAATATGCAGTGTATCTTTGAAAATACCTTATAATATAACGTAATATGCAGTGTATCATTGAAAATACCTTATAATATAACGTAATATGCAGTGTATCATTGAAAATACCTTATAATATAACGTAATATGCAGTGTATCATTGAAAATACCTTATAATATAACGTAATATGCAGTGTATCATTGAAAATACCTTAGAATATATGGTAATTCTAGTCTATCAATGAAAATACCTTATAATATAACGTAATATGCAGTGTATCATTGAAAATACCTTATAATATAACGTAATCTGCTGTGTATCATTGAAAATACCTTATAATATATAGTAGTTTATCATTGAAAATACCTTATAATATAACGTAATCTGCTGTGTATCATTGAAAATACCTTATAATATATCGCAATTTGTAGTGTATCAATGAAAATACCGTATAATATAACGTAATATGCAGTGTATCATTGAAAATACCTTATAATATAACGTAATATGCAGTGTATCATTGAAAATACCTTATAATATAACGTAATATGCAGTGTATCATTGAAAATACCTTAGAATATATGGTAATTCTAGTCTATCAATGAAAATACCTTATAATATATCGCAATTTGTAGTGTATCATTGAAAATACCTTATAATATATTGTAATTTGTAGTGTATCAATGAAAATACCTTATAATATAACGTAATATGCAGTGTATCATTGAAAATACCTTATAATATAACGTAATATGCAGTGTATCATTGAAAATACCTTAGAATATATGGTAATTCTAGTCTATCAATGAAAATACCTTATAATATATCGCAATTTGTAGTCTATCATTGAAAATACCTTATAATATAACGTAATATGCAGTGTATCATTGAAAATACCTTATAATATAACGTAATATGCAGTGTATGATTAAAAATACCTTATAATATAATGTAATATGCAGTCTATCATTGAAAATACCTTATAATATAACGTAATATGCAGTGTATCATTGAAAATACCTCACAATATAACGTAATATGCAGTCTATCATTGAAAATACCTTATAATATAATGTAATATGCAGAGTATCATTGAAAATACCTGATAATATAACGTAATATGCAGTGTATCATTGAAAATACCTCATAATATAACGTAATATGCAGTCTATCATTGAAAATACCTTATAATATAATATAATATGCAGTCTATCATTGAAAATACCTTATAATATAACGTAATATGCAGTGTATCATTGAAAATACCTTATAATATAACGTAATTTGTAGTGTATCAATGAAAATACCTTATAATATAAAGTAATATGCAGTGTATCATTGAAAATACCTTATAATATATCGTAATTTGTAGTGTATCATTGAAAATACCTTATAATATATAGTAGTTTATCATTGAAAATACCTTATAATATAACGTAATATTCTGTGTATCATTGAAAATACCTTATAATATAACGTAATATGCAGTGTATCATTGAAAATACCTTATAATATAACGTAATATGCAGTGTATCATTGAAAATACCTTATAATAAAACGTAATATGCAGTGTATCATTGAAGATACCTTATAATATAACGTAATATGCAGTGTATCATTGAAAATACCTTAGAATATATGGTAATTTGTAGTGTATCATTGAAAATACCTTGTAATATATAGTAGTTTATCATTGAAAATACCTTATAATATAACGTAATATGCTGTGTATCATTGAAAATACCTTATAATATATCGTAATTTGTAGTGTATCAATGAAAATACCTTATAATATAAAGTAATATGCAGTGTATCATTGAAAATACCTTATAATATAACGTAATATGCAGTGTATCATTGAAAATACCTTATAATATAACATAATATGCAGTGTATCATTGAAAATACCTTATAATATAACGTAATATGCAGTGTATCATTGAAAATACCTTATAATATAACGTAATATGCAGTGTATCATTGAAAATACCTTATAATATAACGTAATATGCAGTGTATCATTGAAAATACCTTATAATATATCGTAATTTGTAGTGTATCATTGAAAATACCTTATAATATATGGTAATATGCAGTGTATCATTGGAAATACCTTATAATATATCGAAATTTTTTAGTGTATCATTGAAAATACCTTATAATATATTGTAATTTGTAGTGTATCAATGAAAATACCTTATAATATAACGTAATATGCAGTGTATCATTGAAAATACCTTATAATATAACGTAATATGCAGTGTATCATTGAAAATACCTTAGAATATATGGTAATTCTAGTCTATCAATGAAAATACCTTATAATATATCGCAATTTGTAGTGTATCATTGAAAATACCTTATAATATATTGTAATTTGTAGTGTATCAATGAAAATACCTTATAATATAACGTAATATTCTGTGTATCATTGAAAATACCTTATAATAAAACGTAATATGCAGTGTATCATTGAAAGTACCTTATAATATAACGTATTATGCAGTGTATCATTGAAAATACCTTCCCATACAACGTAATATTCTGTGTATCATTGAAAATACCTTATAATATAACGCAATATGCAGTGTATCATTGAAAATACCTTATAATATAACGTAATATGCAGTGTATCATTGAAAATACCTTATAATATAACGTAATATGCAGTGTATCATTGAAAATACCTTATAATAAAACGTAATATGCAGTGTATCATTGAAGATACCTTATAATATAACGTAATATGCAGTGTATCATTGAAAATACCTTAGAATATATGGTAATTTGTAGTGTATCATTGAAAATACCTTGTAATATATAGTAGTTTATCATTGAAAATACCTTATAATATAACGTAATATGCTGTGTATCATTGAAAATACCTTATAATATATCGTAATTTGTAGTGTATCAATGAAAATACCTTATAATATAAAGTAATATGCAGTGTATCATTGAAAATACCTTATAATATAACGTAATATGCAGTGTATCATTGAAAATACCTTATAATATAACGTAATATGCAGTGTATCATTGAAAATACCTTATAATATAACGTAATATGCAGTGTATCATTGAAAATACCTTATAATATAATATAATATGCAGTCTATCATTGAAAATACCTTATAATATAACGTAATATGCAGTGTATCATTGAAAATACCTTATAATATAACGTAATTTGTAGTGTATCAATGAAAATACCTTATAATATAAAGTAATATGCAGTGTATCATTGAAAATACCTTATAATATATCGTAATTTGTAGTGTATCATTGAAAATACCTTATAATATATAGTAGTTTATCATTGAAAATACCTTATAATATAACGTAATATTCTGTGTATCATTGAAAATACCTTATAATATATCGTAATTTGTAGTGTATCATTGAAAATACCTTATAATATATGGTAATATGCAGTGTATCATTGGAAATACCTTATAATATATCGAAATTTTTTAGTGTATCATTGAAAATACCTTATAATATATGGTAATTTGTAGTGTATCAATGAAAATACCTTATAATATAACGTAATATGCAGTGTATCATTGAAAATACCTTATAATATATCGTAATTTGTAGTGTATCATTGAAAATACCTTGTAATATATAGTAGTTTATCATTGAAAATACCTTATAATATAACGTAATATGCAGTGTATCATTGAAAATACCTTATAATATAATATAATATGCAGTCTATCATTGAAAATACCTTATAATATAACGTAATTTGTAGTGTATCAATGAAAATACCTTATAATATAAAGTAATATGCAGTGTATCATTGAAAATACCTTATAATATAACGTAATATGCAGTGTATCATTGAAAATACCTTATAATATAACGTAATATGCAGTGTATCATTGAAAATACCTTAGAATATATGGTAATTCTAGTCTATCAATGAAAATACCTCATAATATAACGTAATATGCAGTGTATCAGTGAAAATACCTTATAATATATCGTAATTTGTAGTGTATCATTGAAAATACCTTATAATATATAGTAGTTTATCATTGAAAATACCTTATAATATAACGTAATCTGCTGTGTATCATTGAAAATACCTTATAATATATCGCAATTTGTAGTGTATCAATGAAAATACCGTATAATATAACGTAATATGCAGTGTATCATTGAAAATACCTTAGAATATATGGTAATTCTAGTCTATCAATGAAAATACCTTATAATATAACGTAATATGCAGTGTATCAGTGAAAATACCTTATAATATATCGTAATTTGTAGTGTATCATTGAAAATACCTTATAATATATAGTAGTTTATCATTGAAAATACCTTATAATATAACGTAATCTGCTGTGTATCATTGAAAATACCTTATAATATAACGTAATATGCAGTGTATCATTGAAAATACCTTATAATATAACGTAATATGCAGTGTATCATTGAAAATACCTTAGAATATATGGTAATTCTAGTCTATCAATGAAAATACCTTATAATATAACGTAATATGCAGTGTATCAGTGAAAATACCTTATAATATATCGTAATTTGTAGTGTATCATTGAAAATACCTTATAATATATAGTAGTTTATCATTGAAAATACCTTATAATATAACGTAATCTGCTGTGTATCATTGAAAATACCTTATAATATAACGTAATATGCAGTGTATCATTGAAAATACCTTATAATATAACGTAATATGCAGTGTATCATTGAAAATACCTTATAATATAACGTAATATGCAGTGTATCATTGAAAATACCTTATAATATAACGTAATATGCAGTGTATCATTGCAAATACCTTATAATATAACGTAATATGCAGTGTATCATTGAAAATACCTTATAATATAACGTAATATGCAGTGTATCATTGAAAATACCTTAGAATATATGGTAATTCTAGTCTATCAATGAAAATACCTTATAATATAACGTAATATGCAGTGTATCATTGAAAATACCTTATAATATAACGTAATCTGCTGTGTATCATTGAAAATACCTTATAATATATAGTAGTTTATCATTGAAAATACCTTATAATATAACGTAATCTGCTGTGTATCATTGAAAATACCTTATAATATATCGCAATTTGTAGTGTATCAATGAAAATACCGTATAATATAACGTAATATGCAGTGTATCATTGAAAATACCTTATAATATAACGTAATATGCAGTGTATCATTGAAAATACCTTATAATATAACGTAATATGCAGTGTATCATTGAAAATACCTTAGAATATATGGTAATTCTAGTCTATCAATGAAAATACCTTATAATATATCGCAATTTGTAGTGTATCATTGAAAATACCTTATAATATATTGTAATTTGTAGTGTATCAATGAAAATACCTTATAATATAACGTAATATGCAGTGTATCATTGAAAATACCTTATAATATAACGTAATATGCAGTGTATCATTGAAAATACCTTAGAATATATGGTAATTCTAGTCTATCAATGAAAATACCTTATAATATATCGCAATTTGTAGTGTATCATTGAAAATACCTTATAATATATAGTAGTTTATCATTGAAAATACCTTAGAATATATGGTAATTTGTAGTGTATCATCGAAAATACCTTATAATATAACGTAATATTTGCAGTCTATCATTGAAAATACCTTATAATATAACTTAATATGCAGTGTATCAATGAAAATACCTTATAATATAACGTAATATGCACTGTATCATTGAAAATACCTTATAATATAACGTAATATGCAGTCTATCATTGAAAATACCTTATAATATAACGTAATATGCAGTGTATCATTGAAAATACCTTATAATATAACGTAATATGCAGTGTATGATTAAAAATACCTTATAATATAATGTAATATGCAGTCTATCATTGAAAATACCTTATAATATAACGTAATATGCAGTGTATCATTGAAAATACCTCACAATATAACGTAATATGCAGTCTATCATTGAAAATACCTTATAATATAATGTAATATGCAGAGTATCATTGAAAATACCTGATAATATAACGTAATATGCAGTGTATCATTGAAAATACCTCATAATATAACGTAATATGCAGTCTATCATTGAAAATACCTTATAATATAATGTAATATGCAGTCTATCATTGAAAATACCTTATAATATAACGTAATATGCAGTGTATCATTGAAAATACCTTATAATATAACGTAATTTGTAGTGTATCAATGAAAATACCTTATAATATAAAGTAATATGCAGTGTATCATTGAAAATACCTTATAATATATCGTAATTTGTAGTGTATCATTGAAAATACCTTATAATATAACGTAATATGCAGTGTATCATTGAAAATACCTTATAATAAACCGTAATATGCAGTGTATCATTGAAAATACCTTATAATATAACGTAATATGCAGTGTATCATTGAAAATACCTTATAATAAAACGTAATATGCAGTGTATCATTGAAGATACCTTATAATATAACGTAATATGCAGTGTATCATTGAAAATACCTTAGAATATATGGTAATTTGTAGTGTATCATTGAAAATACCTTGTAATATATAGTAGTTTATCATTGAAAATACCTTATAATATAACGTAATATGCTGTGTATCATTGAAAATACCTTATAATATATCGTAATTTGTAGTGTATCAATGAAAATACCTTATAATATAAAGTAATATGCAGTGTATCATTGAAAATACCTTATAATATAACGTAATATGCAGTGTATCATTGAAAATACCTTATAATATAACGTAATATGCAGTGTATCATTGAAAATACCTTATAATATAACGTAATATGCAGTGTATCATTGAAAATACCTTATAATATAACGTAATATGCAGTGTATCATTGAAAATACCTTATAATATAACGTAATATGCAGTGTATCATTGAAAATAATTTATAATATATCGTAATTTGTAGTGTATCAATGAAAATACCTTATAATATAACGTAATATGCAGTGTATCATTGAAAATACCTTATAATATAACGTAATCTGCTGTGTATCATTGAAAATACCTTATAATATATAGTAGTTTATCATTGAAAATACCTTATAATATAACGTAATCTGCTGTGTATCATTGAAAATACCTTATAATATATCGCAATTTGTAGTGTATCAATGAAAATACCGTATAATATAACGTAATATGCAGTGTATCATTGAAAATACCTTATAATATAACGTAATATGCAGTGTATCATTGAAAATACCTTATAATATAACGTAATATGCAGTGTATCATTGAAAATACCTTAGAATATATGGTAATTCTAGTCTATCAATGAAAATACCTTATAATATATCGCAATTTGTAGTGTATCATTGAAAATACCTTATAATATATTGTAATTTGTAGTGTATCAATGAAAATACCTTATAATATAACGTAATATGCAGTGTATCATTGAAAATACCTTATAATATAACGTAATATGCAGTGTATCATTGAAAATACCTTAGAATATATGGTAATTCTAGTCTATCAATGAAAATACCTTATAATATATCGTAATTTGTAGTGTATCATTGAAAATACCTTATAATATATTGTAATTTGTAGTGTATCAATGAAAATACCTTATAATATAACGTAATATTCTGTGTATCATTGAAAATACCTTATAATAAAACGTAATATGCAGTGTATCATTGAAAGTACCTTATAATATAACGTATTATGCAGTGTATCATTGAAAATACCTTCCCATATAACGTAATATTCTGTGTATCATTGAAAATACCTTATAATATAACGTAATATGCAGTGTATCATTGAAAATACCTTATAATATAACGTAATATGCAGTGTATCATTGAAAATACCTTATAATATAACGTAATATGCAGTGTATCATTGAAAATAATTTATAATATATCGTAATTTGTAGTGTATCAATGAAAATACCTTATAATATAACGTAATATGCATAGTATCATTGGAAATACCTTATAATATAACGTAATATGCAGTGTATGATTGAAAATACCTTATAATATATAGTAGTTTATCATTGAAAATACCTTAGAATATATGGTAATTTGTAGTGTATCATCGAAAATACCTTATAATATAACGTAATATTTGCAGTCTATCATTGAAAATACCTTATAATATAACTTAATATGCAGTGTATCAATGAAAATACCTTATAATATAACGTAATATGCACTGTATCATTGAAAATACCTTATAATATAACGTAATATGCAGTCTATCATTGAAAATACCTTATAATATAACGTAATATGCAGTGTATCATTGAAAATACCTTATAATATAACGTAATATGCAGTGTATGATTAAAAATACCTTATAATATAATGTAATATGCAGTCTATCATTGAAAATACCTTATAATATAACGTAATATGCAGTGTATCATTGAAAATACCTCACAATATAACGTAATATGCAGTCTATCATTGAAAATACCTTATAATATATAGTAGTTTATCATTGAAAATACCTTATAATATAACGTAATCTGCTGTGTATCATTGAAAATACCTTATAATATATAGTAGTTTATCATTGAAAATACCTTATAATATAACGTAATATGCTGTGTATCATTGAAAATACCTTATAATATATCGTAATTTGTAGTGTATCAATGAAAATACCTTATAATATAATGTAATATGCAGAGTATCATTGAAAATACCTGATAATATAACGTAATATGCAGTGTATCATTGAAAATACCTCATAATATAACGTAATATGCAGTCTATCATTGAAAATACCTTATAATATAATATAATATGCAGTCTATCATTGAAAATACCTTATAATACAACGTAATATGCAGTGTATCATTGAAAATACCTTATAATATAACGTAATTTGTAGTGTATCAATGAAAATACCTTATAATATAAAGTAATATGCAGTGTATCATTGAAAATACCTTATAATATATCGTAATTTGTAGTGTATCATTGAAAATACCTTATAATATAACGTAATATGCAGTGTATCATTGAAAATACCTTATAATAAAACGTAATATGCAGTGTATCATTGAAAATACCTTATAATATAACGTAATATGCAGTGTATCATTGAAAATACCTTATAATAAAACGTAATATGCAGTGTATCATTGAAGATACCTTATAATATAACGTAATATGCAGTGTATCATTGAAAATACCTTAGAATATATGGTAATTTGTAGTGTATCATTGAAAATACCTTGTAATATATAGTAGTTTATCATTGAAAATACCTTATAATATAACGTAATATGCTGTGTATCATTGAAAATACCTTATAATATATCGTAATTTGTAGTGTATCAATGAAAATACCTTATAATATAAAGTAATATGCAGTGTATCATTGAAAATACCTTATAATATAACGTAATATGCAGTGTATCATTGAAAATACCTTATAATATAACGTAATATGCAGTGTATCATTGAAAATACCTTATAATATAACGTAATATGCAGTGTATCATTGAAAATACCTTATAATATAACGTAATATGCAGTGTATCATTGAAAATACCTTATAATATAACGTAATATGCAGTGTATCATTGAAAATAATTTATAATATATCGTAATTTGTAGTGTATCAATGAAAATACCTTATAATATAACGTAATATGCATAGTATCATTGGAAATACCTTATAATATAACGTAATATGCAGTGTATGATTGAAAATACCTTATAATATATAGTAGTTTATCATTGAAAATACCTTAGAATATATGGTAATTTGTAGTGTATCATCGAAAATACCTTATAATATAACGTAATATTTGCAGTCTATCATTGAAAATACCTTATAATATAACTTAATATGCAGTGTATCAATGAAAATACCTTATAATATAACGTAATATGCACTGTATCATTGAAAATACCTTATAATATAACGTAATATGCAGTCTATCATTGAAAATACCTTATAATATAACGTAATATGCAGTGTATCATTGAAAATACCTTATAATATAACGTAATATTCTGTGTATCATTGAAAATACCTTATAATATAACGTAATATGCAGTGTATCATTGAAAATACCTTAGAATATATGGTAATTTGTAGTGTATCATTGAAAATACCTTGTAATATATAGTAGTTTATCATTGAAAATACCTTATAATATAACGTAATATGCTGTGTATCATTGAAAATACCTTATAATATAACGTAATATTCTGTGTATCATTGAAAATACCTTATAATATAACGTAATATTTGCAGTCTATCATTGAAAATACCTTATAATATAACGTAATATGCAGTGTATCATTGAAAATACCTTATAATAAAACGTAATATGCAGTGTATCATTGAAAATAATTTATAATATATCGTAATTTGTAGTGTATCAATGAAAATACCTTATAATATAACGTAATATGCATAGTATCATTGGAAATACCTTATAATATAACGTAATATGCAGTGTATGATTGAAAATACCTTATAATATATAGTAGTTTATCATTGAAAATACCTTAGAATATATGGTAATTTGTAGTGTATCATCGAAAATACCTTATAATATAACGTAATATTTGCAGTCTATCATTGAAAATACCTTATAATATAACTTAATATGCAGTGTATCAATGAAAATACCTTATAATATAACGTAATATGCACTGTATCATTGAAAATACCTTATAATATAACGTAATATGCAGTCTATCATTGAAAATACCTTATAATATAACGTAATATGCAGTGTATCATTGAAAATACCTTATAATATAACGTAATATGCAGTGTATGATTAAAAATACCTTATAATATAATGTAATATGCAGTCTATCATTGAAAATACCTTATAATATAACGTAATATGCAGTGTATCATTGAAAATACCTCACAATATAACGTAATATGCAGTCTATCATTGAAAATACCTTATAATATAATGTAATATGCAGAGTATCATTGAAAATACCTGATAATATAACGTAATATGCAGTGTATCATTGAAAATACCTCATAATATAACGTAATATGCAGTCTATCATTGAAAATACCTTATAATATAACGTAATATGCAGTCTATCATTGAAAATACCTTACAATATAACGTAATATGCAGTGTATCATTGAAAATACCTTATAATATAACGTAATTTGTAGTGTATCAATGAAAATACCTTATAATATAAAGTAATATGCAGTGTATCATTGAAAATACCTTATAATATATCGTAATTTGTAGTGTATCATTGAAAATACCTTATATTATATAGTAGTTTATCATTGAAAATACCTTATAATATAACGTAATATTCTGTGTATCATTGAAAATACCTTATAATATAACGTAATATGCAGTGTATCATTGAAAATACCTTATAATAAAACGTAATATGCAGTGTATCATTGAAAATAATTTATAATATATCGTAATTTGTAGTGTATCAATGAAAATACCTTATAATATAACGTAATATGCATAGTATCATTGGAAATACCTTATAATATAACGTAATATGCAGTGTATGATTGAAAATACCTTATAATATATAGTAGTTTATCATTGAAAATACCTTAGAATATATGGTAATTTGTAGTGTATCATCGAAAATACCTTATAATATAACGTAATATTTGCAGTCTATCATTGAAAATACCTTATAATATAACTTAATATGCAGTGTATCAATGAAAATACCTTATAATATAACGTAATATGCACTGTATCATTGAAAATACCTTATAATATAACGTAATATGCAGTCTATCATTGAAAATACCTTATAATATAACGTAATATGCAGTGTATCATTGAAAATACCTTATAATATAACGTAATATGCAGTGTATGATTAAAAATACCTTATAATATAATGTAATATGCAGTCTATCATTGGAAATACCTTATAATATAACGTAATATGCAGTGTATCATTGAAAATACCTTATAATATAACGTAATATGCAGTGTATCATTGAAAATACCTTAGAATATATGGTAATTCTAGTCTATCAATGAAAATACCTTATAATATATCGCAATTTGTAGTGTATCATTGAAAATACCTTATAATATATTGTAATTTGTAGTGTATCAATGAAAATACCTTATAATATAACGTAATATTCTGTGTATCATTGAAAATACCTTATAATAAAACGTAATATGCAGTGTATCATTGAAAGTACCTTATAATATAACGTATTATGCAGTGTATCATTGAAAATACCTTCCCATACAACGTAATATTCTGTGTATCATTGAAAATACCTTATAATATAACGCAATATGCAGTGTATCATTGAAAATACCTTATAATATAACGCAATATGCAGTGTATCATTGAAAATACCTTATAATATATCGTAATTTGTAGTGTATCAATGAAAATACCTTATAATATAAAGTAATATGCAGTGTATCATTGAAAATACCTTATAATATAACGTAATATGCAGTGTATCATTGAAAATACCTTATAATATAACGTAATATGCAGTGTATCATTGAAAATACCTTATAATATAACGTAATATGCAGTGTATCATTGAAAATACCTTATAATATAACGTAATATGCAGTGTATCATTGAAAATACCTTATAATATAACGTAATATGCAGTGTATCATTGAAAATAATTTATAATATATCGTAATTTGTAGTGTATCAATGAAAATACCTTATAATATAACGTAATATGCATAGTATCATTGGAAATACCTTATAATATAACGTAATATGCAGTGTATGATTGAAAATACCTTATAATATATAGTAGTTTATCATTGAAAATACCTTAGAATATATGGTAATTTGTAGTGTATCATCGAAAATACCTTATAATATAACGTAATATTTGCAGTCTATCATTGAAAATACCTTATAATATAACTTAATATGCAGTGTATCAATGAAAATACCTTATAATATAACGTAATATGCAGTGTATCATTGAAAATACCTCACAATATAACGTAATATGCAGTCTATCATTGAAAATACCTTATAATATAACGTAATATGCAGTGTATCATTGAAAATACCTTATAATAAAACGTAATATGCAGTGTATCATTGAAAATAATTTATAATATATCGTAATTTGTAGTGTATCAATGAAAATACCTTATAATATAACGTAATATGCATAGTATCATTGGAAATACCTTATAATATAACGTAATATGCAGTGTATGATTGAAAATACCTTATAATATATAGTAGTTTATCATTGAAAATACCTTAGAATATATGGTAATTTGTAGTGTATCATCGAAAATACCTTATAATATAACGTAATATTTGCAGTCTATCATTGAAAATACCTTATAATATAACTTAATATGCAGTGTATCAATGAAAATACCTTATAATATAACGTAATATGCACTGTATCATTGAAAATACCTTATAATATAACGTAATATGCAGTCTATCATTGAAAATACCTTATAATATAACGTAATATGCAGTGTATCATTGAAAATACCTTATAATATAACGTAATATGCAGTGTATGATTAAAAATACCTTATAATATAATGTAATATGCAGTCTATCATTGAAAATACCTTATAATATAACGTAATATGCAGTGTATCATTGAAAATACCTCACAATATAACGTAATATGCAGTCTATCATTGAAAATACCTTATAATATAATGTAATATGCAGAGTATCATTGAAAATACCTGATAATATAACGTAATATGCAGTGTATCATTGAAAATACCTCATAATATAACGTAATATGCAGTCTATCATTGAAAATACCTTATAATATAATATAATATGCAGTCTATCATTGAAAATACCTTACAATATAACGTAATATGCAGTGTATCATTGAAAATACCTTATAATATAACGTAATTTGTAGTGTATCAATGAAAATACCTTATAATATAAAGTAATATGCAGTGTATCATTGAAAATACCTTATAATATATCGTAATTTGTAGTGTATCATTGAAAATACCTTATATTATATAGTAGTTTATCATTGAAAATACCTTATAATATAACGTAATATTCTGTGTATCATTGAAAATACCTTATAATATAACGTAATATGCAGTGTATCATTGAAAATACCTTATAATATAACGTAATATGCAGTGTATCATTGAAAATACCTTATAATAAAACGTAATATGCAGTGTATCATTGAAGATACCTTATAATATAACGTAATATGCAGTGTATCATTGAAAATACCTTAGAATATATGGTAATTTGTAGTGTATCATTGAAAATACCTTGTAATATATAGTAGTTTATCATTGAAAATACCTTATAATATAACGTAATATGCTGTGTATCATTGAAAATACCTTATAATATATCGTAATTTGTAGTGTATCAATGAAAATACCTTATAATATAAAGTAATATGCAGTGTATCATTGAAAATACCTTATAATATAACGTAATATGCAGTGTATCATTGAAAATACCTTATAATATAACGTAATATGCAGTGTATCATTGAAAATACCTTATAATATAACGTAATATGCAGTGTATCATTGAAAATACCTTATAATATAACGTAATATGCAGTGTATCATTGAAAATACCTTATAATATAACGTAATATGCAGTGTATCATTGAAAATAATTTATAATATATCGTAATTTGTAGTGTATCAATGAAAATACCTTATAATATAACGTAATATGCATAGTATCATTGGAAATACCTTATAATATAACGTAATATGCAGTGTATGATTGAAAATACCTTATAATATATAGTAGTTTATCATTGAAAATACCTTAGAATATATGGTAATTTGTAGTGTATCATCGAAAATACCTTATAATATAACGTAATATTTGCAGTCTATCATTGAAAATACCTTATAATATAACTTAATATGCAGTGTATCAATGAAAATACCTTATAATATAACGTAGTATGCACTGTATCATTGAAAATACCTTATAATATAACGTAATATGCAGTCTATCATTGAAAATACCTTATAATATAACGTAATATGCAGTGTATCATTGAAAATACCTTATAATATATAGTAGTTTATCATTGAAAATACCTTATAATATAACGTAATATTCTGTGTATCATTGAAAATACCTTATAATATAACGTAATATGCAGTGTATCATTGAAAATACCTTATAATATAACGTAATATGCAGTGTATCATTGAAAATACCTTATAATAAAACGTAATATGCAGTGTATCATTGAAGATACCTTATAATATAACGTAATATGCAGTGTATCATTGAAAATACCTTAGAATATATGGTAATTTGTAGTGTATCATTGAAAATACCTTGTAATATATAGTAGTTTATCATTGAAAATACCTTATAATATAACGTAATATGCTGTGTATCATTGAAAATACCTTATAATATATCGTAATTTGTAGTGTATCATTGAAAATACCTTATAATATAAAGTAATATGCAGTGTATCATTGAAAATACCTTATAATATAACGTAATATGCAGTGTATCATTGAAAATACCTTATAATATAACGTAATATGCAGTGTATCATTGAAAATACCTTATAATATAACGTAATATGCAGTGTATCATTGAAAATACCTTATAATATAACGTAATATTCTGTGTATCATTGAAAATACCTTATAATATAACGTAATATGCAGTGTATCATTGAAAATACCTTATAATATAACGTAATATGCAGTGTATCATTGAAAATACCTTATAATAAAACGTAATATGCAGTGTATCATTGAAGATACCTTATAATATAACGTAATATGCAGTGTATCATTGAAAATACCTTAGAATATATGGTAATTTGTAGTGTATCATTGAAAATACCTTGTAATATATAGTAGTTTATCATTGAAAATACCTTATAATATAACGTAATATGCTGTGTATCATTGAAAATACCTTATAATATATCGTAATTTGTAGTGTATCAATGAAAATACCTTATAATATAAAGTAATATGCAGTGTATCATTGGAAATACCTTATAATATATCGAAATTTTTTAGTGTATCATTGAAAATACCTTATAATATATTGTAATTTGTAGTGTATCAATGAAAATACCTTATAATATAACGTAATATGCAGTGTATCATTGAAAATACCTTATAATATAACGTAATATGCAGTGTATCATTGAAAATACCTTAGAATATATGGTAATTCTAGTCTATCAATGAAAATACCTTATAATATATCGCAATTTGTAGTGTATCATTGAAAATACCTTATAATATATTGTAATTTGTAGTGTATCAATGAAAATACCTTATAATATAACGTAATATTCTGTGTATCATTGAAAATACCTTATAATAAAACGTAATATGCAGTGTATCATTGAAAGTACCTTATAATATAACGTATTATGCAGTGTATCATTGAAAATACCTTCCCATACAACGTAATATTCTGTGTATCATTGAAAATACCTTATAATATAACGCAATATGCAGTGTATCATTGAAAATACCTTATAATATAACGTAATATGCAGTGTATCATTGAAAATACCTTATAATATAACGTAATATGCAGTGTATCATTGAAAATACCTTATAATAAAACGTAATATGCAGTGTATCATTGAAGATACCTTATAATATAACGTAATATGCAGTGTATCATTGAAAATACCTTAGAATATATGGTAATTTGTAGTGTATCATTGAAAATACCTTGTAATATATAGTAGTTTATCATTGAAAATACCTTATAATATAACGTAATATGCTGTGTATCATTGAAAATACCTTATAATATATCGTAATTTGTAGTGTATCAATGAAAATACCTTATAATATAAAGTAATATGCAGTGTATCATTGAAAATACCTTATAATATAACGTAATATGCAGTGTATCATTGAAAATACCTTATAATATAACGTAATATGCAGTGTATCATTGAAAATACCTTATAATATAACGTAATATGCAGTGTATCATTGAAAATACCTTATAATATAACGTAATATGCAGTGTATCATTGAAAATACCTTATAATATAACGTAATATGCAGTGTATCATTGAAAATAATTTATAATATATCGTAATTTGTAGTGTATCAATGAAAATACCTTATAATATAACGTAATATGCATAGTATCATTGGAAATACCTTATAATATAACGTAATATGCAGTGTATGATTGAAAATACCTTATAATATATAGTAGTTTATCATTGAAAATACCTTAGAATATATGGTAATTTGTAGTGTATCATCGAAAATACCTTATAATATAACGTAATATTTGCAGTCTATCATTGAAAATACCTTATAATATAACTTAATATGCAGTGTATCAATGAAAATACCTTATAATATAACGTAATATGCACTGTATCATTGAAAATACCTTATAATATAACGTAATATGCAGTCTATCATTGAAAATACCTTATAATATAACGTAATATGCAGTGTATCATTGCAAATACCTTATAATATAACGTAATATGCAGATTATGATTTAAAATACCTTATAATATAACGTAATATGCAGTCTATCATTGAAAATACCTTATAATATAACGTAATATGCAGTGTATCATTGAAAATACCTCACAATATAACGTAATATGCAGTCTATCATTGAAAATACCTTATAATATAATGTAATATGCAGAGTATCATTGAAAATACCTGATAATATAACGTAATATGCAGTGTATCATTGAAAATACCTCATAATATAACGTAATATGCAGTGTATCATTGAAAATACCTTATAATAAAACGTAATATGCAGTGTATCATTGAAGATACCTTATAATATAACGTAATATGCAGTGTATCATTGAAAATACCTTAGAATATATGGTAATTTGTAGTGTATCATTGAAAATACCTTGTAATATATAGTAGTTTATCATTGAAAATACCTTATAATATAACGTAATATGCTGTGTATCATTGAAAATACCTTATAATATATCGTAATTTGTAGTGTATCAATGAAAATACCTTATAATATAAAGTAATATGCAGTATATCATTGAAAATACCTTATAATATAACGTAATATGCAGTGTATCATTGAAAATACCTTATAATATAACGTAATATGCAGTGTATCATTGAAAATACCTTATAATATAACGTAATATGCAGTGTATCATTAAAATACCTTATAATATAACGTAATATGCAGTGTATCATTGAAAATACCTTATAATATAACGTAATATGCAGTGTATCATTGAAAATACCTTATAATATATCGTAATTTGTAGTGTATCATTGAAAATACCTTATAATATATGGTAATATGCAGTGTATCATTGGAAATACCTTATAATATATCGAAATTTTTTAGTGTATCATTGAAAATACCTTATAATATATTGTAATTTGTAGTGTATCAATGAAAATACCTTATAATATAACGTAATATGCAGTGTATCATTGAAAATACCTTATAATATAACGTAATATGCAGTGTATCATTGAAAATACCTTAGAATATATGGTAATTCTAGTCTATCAATGAAAATACCTTATAATATATCGCAATTTGTAGTGTATCATTGAAAATACCTTATAATATATTGTAATTTGTAGTGTATCAATGAAAATACCTTATAATATAACGTAATATTCTGTGTATCATTGAAAATACCTTATAATAAAACGTAATATGCAGTGTATCATTGAAAGTTCCTTATAATATAACGTATTATGCAGTGTATCATTGAAAATACCTTCCCATACAACGTAATATTCTGTGTATCATTGAAAATACCTTATAATATAACGCAATATGCAGTGTATCATTGAAAATACCTTATAATATAACGTAATATGCAGTGTATCATTGAAAATACCTTATAATATATAGTAGTTTATCATTGAAAATACCTTATAATATAACGTAATATTCTGTGTATCATTGAAAATACCTTATAATATAACGTAATATGCAGTGTATCATTGAAAATACCTTATAATATAACGTAATATGCTGTGTATCATTGAAAATACCTTATAATATATCGTAATTTGTAGTGTATCAATGAAAATACCTTATAATATAAAGTAATATGCAGTGTATCATTGAAAATACCTTATAATATATGGTAATTTGTAGTGTATCATCGAAAATACCTTATAATATAACGTAATATTTGCAGTCTATCATTGAAAATACCTTATAATATAACTTAATATGCAGTGTATCAATGAAAATACCTTATAATATAACGTAATATGCACTGTATCATTGAAAATACCTTATAATATAACGTAATATGCAGTCTATCATTGAAAATACCTTATAATATAACGTAATATGCAGTGTATCATTGAAAATACCTTATAATATATAGTAGTTTATCATTGAAAATACCTTATAATATAACGTAATATTCTGTGTATCATTGAAAATACCTTATAATATAACGTAATATGCAGTGTATCATTGAAAATACCTTATAATATAACGTAATATGCAGTGTATCATTGAAAATACCTTATAATAAAACGTAATATGCAGTGTATCATTGAAGATACCTTATAATATAACGTAATATGCAGTGTATCATTGAAAATACCTTAGAATATATGGTAATTTGTAGTGTATCATTGAAAATACCTTGTAATATATAGTAGTTTATCATTGAAAATACCTTATAATATAACGTAATATGCTGTGTATCATTGAAAATACCTTATAATATATCGTAATTTGTAGTGTATCAATGAAAATACCTTATAATATAAAGTAATATGCAGTGTATCATTGAAAATACCTTATAATATAACGTAATATGCAGTGTATCATTGAAAATACCTTATAATATAACGTAATATGCAGTGTATCATTGAAAATACCTTATAATATAACGTAATATGCAGTGTATCATTGAAAATACCTTATAATATAACGTAATATTCTGTGTATCATTGAAAATACCTTATAATATAACGTAATATGCAGTGTATCATTGAAAATACCTTATAATATAACGTAATATGCAGTGTATCATTGAAAATACCTTATAATAAAACGTAATATGCAGTGTATCATTGAAGATACCTTATAATATAACGTAATATGCAGTGTATCATTGAAAATACCTTAGAATATATGGTAATTTGTAGTGTATCATTGAAAATACCTTGTAATATATAGTAGTTTATCATTGAAAATACCTTATAATATAACGTAATATGCAGTGTATCATTGAAAATACCTTATAATATATCGTAATTTGTAGTGTATCAATGAAAATACCTTATAATATAAAGTAATATGCAGTGTATCATTGGAAATACCTTATAATATATCGAAATTTTTTAGTGTATCATTGAAAATACCTTATAATATATTGTAATTTGTAGTGTATCAATGAAAATACCTTATAATATAACGTAATATGCAGTGTATCATTGAAAATACCTTATAATATAACGTAATATGCAGTGTATCATTGAAAATACCTTAGAATATATGGTAATTCTAGTCTATCAATGAAAATACCTTATAATATATCGCAATTTGTAGTGTATCATTGAAAATACCTTATAATATATTGTAATTTGTAGTGTATCAATGAAAATACCTTATAATATAACGTAATATTCTGTGTATCATTGAAAATACCTTATAATAAAACGTAATATGCAGTGTATCATTGAAAGTACCTTATAATATAACGTATTATGCAGTGTATCATTGAAAATACCTTCCCATACAACGTAATATTCTGTGTATCATTGAAAATACCTTATAATATAACGCAATATGCAGTGTATCATTGAAAATACCTTATAATATAACGTAATATGCAGTGTATCATTGAAAATACCTTATAATATAACGTAATATGCAGTGTATCATTGAAAATACCTTATAATATAACGTAATATGCAGTGTATCATTGAAGATACCTTATAATATAACGTAATATGCAGTGTATCATTGAAAATACCTTAGAATATATGGTAATTTGTAGTGTATCATTGAAAATACCTTGTAATATATAGTAGTTTATCATTGAAAATACCTTATAATATAACGTAATATGCTGTGTATCATTGAAAATACCTTATAATATATCGTAATTTGTAGTGTATCAATGAAAATACCTTATAATATAAAGTAATATGCAGTGTATCATTGAAAATACCTTATAATATAACGTAATATGCAGTGTATCATTGAAAATACCTTATAATATAACGTAATATGCAGTGTATCATTGAAAATACCTTATAATATAACGTAATATGCAGTGTATCATTGAAAATACCTTATAATATAACGTAATATGCAGTGTATCATTGAAAATACCTTATAATATAACGTAATATGCAGTGTATCATTGAAAATAATTTATAATATATCGTAATTTGTAGTGTATCAATGAAAATACCTTATAATATAACGTAATATGCATAGTATCATTGGAAATACCTTATAATATAACGTAATATGCAGTGTATGATTGAAAATACCTTATAATATATAGTAGTTTATCATTGAAAATACCTTAGAATATATGGTAATTTGTAGTGTATCATCGAAAATACCTTATAATATAACGTAATATTTGCAGTCTATCATTGAAAATACCTTATAATATAACTTAATATGCAGTGTATCAATGAAAATACCTTATAATATAACGTAATATGCACTGTATCATTGAAAATACCTTATAATATAACGTAATATGCAGTCTATCATTGAAAATACCTTATAATATAACGTAATATGCAGTGTATCATTGAAAATACCTTATAATATAACGTAATATGCAGTGTATCATTAAAAATACCTTATAATATAATGTAATATGCAGTCTATCATTGAAAATACCTTATAATATAACGTAATATGCAGTGTATCATTGAAAATACCTCACAATATAACGTAATATGCAGTCTATCATTGAAAATACCTTATAATATAATGTAATATGCAGAGTATCATTGAAAATACCTGATAATATAACGTAATATGCAGTGTATCATTGAAAATACCTCATAATATAACGTAATATGCAGTGTATCATTGAAAATACCTTATAATAAAACGTAATATGCAGTGTATCATTGAAGATACCTTATAATATAACGTAATATGCAGTGTATCATTGAAAATACCTTAGAATATATGGTAATTTGTAGTGTATCATTGAAAATACCTTGTAATATATAGTAGTTTATCATTGAAAATACCTTATAATATAACGTAATATGCTGTGTATCATTGAAAATACCTTATAATATATCGTAATTTGTAGTGTATCAATGAAAATACCTTATAATATAACGTAATATGCAGTGTATCATTGAAAATACCTTATAATATAACGTAATATGCAGTGTATCATTGAAAATACCTTATAATATAACGTAATATGCAGTGTATCATTGAAAATACCTTATAATATAACGTAATATGCAGTGTATCATTAAAATACCTTATAATATAACGTAATATGCAGTGTATCATTGAAAATACCTTATAATATAACGTAATATGCAGTGTATCATTGAAAATACCTTATAATATATCGTAATTTGTAGTGTATCATTGAAAATACCTTATAATATATGGTAATATGCAGTGTATCATTGGAAATACCTTATAATATATCGAAATTTTTTAGTGTATCATTGAAAATACCTTATAATATATTGTAATTTGTAGTGTATCAATGATAATACCTTATAATATAACGTAATATGCAGTGTATCATTGAAAATACCTTATAATATAACGTAATATGCAGTGTATCATTGAAAATACCTTAGAATATATGGTAATTCTAGTCTATCAATGAAAATACCTTATAATATATCGCAATTTGTAGTGTATCATTGAAAATACCTTATAATATATTGTAATTTGTAGTGTATCAATGAAAATACCTTATAATATAACGTAATATTCTGTGTATCATTGAAAATACCTTATAATAAAACGTAATATGCAGTGTATCATTGAAAGTTCCTTATAATATAACGTATTATGCAGTGTATCATTGAAAATACCTTCCCATACAACGTAATATTCTGTGTATCATTGAAAATACCTTATAATATAACGCAATATGCAGTGTATCATTGAAAATACCTTATAATATAACGTAATATGCAGTGTATCATTGAAAATACCTTATAATATATAGTAGTTTATCATTGAAAATACCTTATAATATAACGTAATATTCTGTGTATCATTGAAAATACCTTATAATATAACGTAATATGCAGTGTATCATTGAAAATACCTTATAATATAACGTAATATGCTGTGTATCATTGAAAATACCTTATAATATATCGTAATTTGTAGTGTATCAATGAAAATACCTTATAATATAAAGTAATATGCAGTGTATCATTGAAAATACCTTATAATATATGGTAATTTGTAGTGTATCAATGAAAATACCTTATAATATAACGTAATATGCAGTGTATCATTGAAAATACCTTATAATATATCGTAATTTGTAGTGTATCATTGAAAATACCTTGTAATATATAGTAGTTTATCATTGAAAATACCTTATAATATAACGTAATATGCAGTGTATCATTGAAAATACCTTATAATATAACGTAATTTGTAGTGTATCAATGAAAATACCTTATAATATAAAGTAATATGCAGTGTATCATTGAAAATACCTTATAATATATCGTAATTTGTAGTGTATCATTGAAAATACCTTATAATATATAGTAGTTTATCATTGAAAATACCTTATAATATAACGTAATATTCTGTGTATCATTGAAAATACCTTATAATATAACGTAATATGCAGTGTATCATAGAAAATACCTTATAATATAACATAATATGCTGTGTTTCATTGAAAATACTTTATAATATAACGTAATATGCAGTGTATCATTGAAGATACCTTATAATATAACGTAATATGCAGTGTATCATTGAAAATACCTTAGAATATATGGTAATTTGTAGTGTATCATTGAAAATACCTTGTAATATATAGTAGTTTATCATTGAAAATACCTTATAATATAACGTAATATGCAGTGTATCATTGAAAATACCTTATAATATATCGTAATTTGTAGTGTATCAATGAAAATACCTTATAATATAAAGTAATATGCAGTGTATCATTGAAAATACCTTATAATATAACGTAATATGCAGTGTATCATTGAAAATACCTTATAATATAACGTAATATGCAGTGTATCATTGAAAATACCTTATAATATAACGTAATATGCAGTGTATCATTGAAAATACCTTATAATATAACGTAATATGCAGTGTATGATTGAAAATACCTTATAATATATAGTAGTTTATCATTGAAAATACCTTAGAATATATGGTAATTTGTAGTGTATCATCGAAAATACCTTATAATATAACGTAATATTTGCAGTCTATCATTGAAAATACCTTATAATATAACTTAATATGCAGTGTATCAATGAAAATACCTTATAATATAACGTAATATGCACTGTATCATTGAAAATACCTTATAATATAACGTAATATGCAGTCTATCATTGAAAATACCTTATAATATAACGTAATATGCAGTGTATCATTGAAAATACCTTATAATATAACGTAATATGCAGTGTATGATTAAAAATACCTTATAATATAATGTAATATGCAGTCTATCATTGAAAATACCTTATAATATAACGTAATATGCAGTGTATCATTGAAAATACCTCACAATATAACGTAATATGCAGTCTATCATTGAAAATACCTTATAATATAACGTAATATGCAGAGTATCATTGAAAATACCTGATAATATAACGTAATATGCAGTGTATCATTGAAAATACCTCATAATATAACGTAATATGCAGTGTATCATTGAAAATACCTTATAATAAAACGTAATATGCAGTGTATCATTGAAAATACCTTATAATATAACGTAATATGCAGTGTATCATTGAAAATACCTTAGAATATATGGTAATTTGTAGTGTATCATTGAAAATACCTTGTAATATATAGTAGTTTATCATTGAAAATACCTTATAATATAACGTAATATGCTGTGTATCATTGAAAATACCTTATAATATATCGTAATTTGTAGTGTATCAATGAAAATACCTTATAATATAACGTAATATGCAGTGTATCATTGAAAATACCTTATAATATAACGTAATATGCAGTGTATCATTGAAAATACCTTATAATATAACGTAATATGCAGTGTATCATTGAAAATACCTTATAATATAACGTAATATGCAGTGTATCATTAAAATACCTTATAATATAACGTAATATGCAGTGTATCATTGAAAATACCTTATAATATAACGTAATATGCAGTGTATCATTGAAAATACCTTATAATATATCGTAATTTGTAGTGTATCATTGAAAATACCTTATAATATATGGTAATATGCAGTGTATCATTGGAAATACCTTATAATATATCGAAATTTTTTAGTGTATCATTGAAAATACCTTATAATATATTGTAATTTGTAGTGTATCAATGAAAATACCTTATAATATAACGTAATATGCAGTGTATCATTGAAAATACCTTATAATATAACGTAATATGCAGTGTATCATTGAAAATACCTTAGAATATATGGTAATTCTAGTCTATCAATGAAAATACCTTATAATATATCGCAATTTGTAGTGTATCATTGAAAATACCTTATAATATATTGTAATTTGTAGTGTATCAATGAAAATACCTTATAATATAACGTAATATTCTGTGTATCATTGAAAATACCTTATAATAAAACGTAATATGCAGTGTATCATTGAAAGTTCCTTATAATATAACGTATTATGCAGTGTATCATTGAAAATACCTTCCCATACAACGTAATATTCTGTGTATCATTGAAAATACCTTATAATATAACGCAATATGCAGTGTATCATTGAAAATACCTTATAATATAACGTAATATGCAGTGTATCATTGAAAATACCTTATAATATATAGTAGTTTATCATTGAAAATACCTTATAATATAACGTAATATTCAGTGTATCATTGAAAATACCTTATAATATAACGTAATATGCAGTGTATCATTGAAAATACCTTATAATATAACGTAATATGCTGTGTATCATTGAAAATACCTTATAATATATCGTAATTTGTAGTGTATCAATGAAAATACCTTATAATATAAAGTAATATGCAGTGTATCATTGAAAATACCTTATAATATATGGTAATTTGTAGTGTATCAATGAAAATACCTTATAATATAACGTAATATGCAGTGTATCATTGAAAATACCTTATAATATATCGTAATTTGTAGTGTATCATTGAAAATACCTTGTAATATATAGTAGTTTATCATTGAAAATACCTTATAATATAACGTAATATGCAGTGTATCATTGAAAATACCTTATAATATAACGTAATTTGTAGTGTATCAATGAAAATACCTTATAATATAACGTAATATGCAGTGTATCATTGAAAATACCTTATAATATATCGTAATTTGTAGTGTATCATTGAAAATACCTTATAATATATAGTAGTTTATCATTGAAAATACCTTATAATATAACGTAATATTCTGTGTATCATTGAAAATACCTTATAATATAACGTAATATGCAGTGTATCATAGAAAATACCTTATAATATAACATAATATGCAGTGTATCATTGAAAATACCTTATAATAAAACGTAATATGCAGTGTATCATTGAAGATACCTTATAATATAACGTAATATGCAGTGTATCATTGAAAATACCTTAGAATATATGGTAATTTGTAGTGTATCATTGAAAATACCTTGTAATATATAGTAGTTTATCATTGAAAATACCTTATAATATAACGTAATATGCTGTGTATCATTGAAAATACCTTATAATATATCGTAATTTGTAGTGTATCAATGAAAATACCTTATAATATAAAGTAATATGCAGTGTATCATTGAAAATACCTTATAATATAACGTAATATGCAGTGTATCATTGAAAATACCTTATAATATAACGTAATATGCAGTGTATCATTGAAAATACCTTATAATATAACGTAATATGCAGTGTATCATTGAAAATACCTTATAATATAACGTAATATGCAGTGTATCATTGAAAATACCTTATAATATATAGTAGTTTATCATTGAAAATACCTTAGAATATATGGTAATTTGTAGTGTATCATCGAAAATACCTTATAATATAACGTAATATTTGCAGTCTATCATTGAAAATACCTTATAATATAACTTAATATGCAGTGTATCAATGAAAATACCTTATAATATAACGTAATATGCACTGTATCATTGAAAATACCTTATAATATAACGTAATATGCAGTCTATCATTGAAAATACCTTATAATATAACGTAATATGCAGTGTATCATTGAAAATACCTTATAATATAATGTAATATGCAGAGTATCATTGAAAATACCTGATAATATAACGTAATATGCAGTGTATCATTGAAAATACCTCATAATATAACGTAATATGCAGTCTATCATTGAAAATACCTTATAATATAATATAATATGCAGTCTATCATTGAAAATACCTTATAATATAACGTAATATGCAGTGTATCATTGAAAATACCTTATAATATAACGTAATTTGTAGTGTATCAATGAAAATACCTTATAATATAAAGTAATATGCAGTGTATCATTGAAAATACCTTATAATATATCGTAATTTGTAGTGTATCATTGAAAATACCTTATAATATATAGTAGTTTATCATTGAAAATACCTTATAATATAACGTAATATTCTGTGTATCATTGAAAATACCTTATAATATAACGTAATATGCAGTGTATCATTGAAAATACCTTATAATATAACGTAATATGCAGTGTATCATTGAAAATACCTTATAATAAAACGTAATATGCAGTGTATCATTGAAGATACCTTATAATATAACGTAATATGCAGTGTATCATTGAAAATACCTTAGAATATATGGTAATTTGTAGTGTATCATTGAAAATACCTTGTAATATATAGTAGTTTATCATTGAAAATACCTTATAATATAACGTAATATGCTGTGTATCATTGAAAATACCTTATAATATATCGTAATTTGTAGTGTATCAATGAAAATACCTTATAATATAAAGTAATATGCAGTGTATCATTGAAAATACCTTATAATATAACGTAATATGCAGTGTATCATTGAAAATACCTTATAATATAACGTAATATGCAGTGTATCATTGAAAATACCTTATAATATAACGTAATATGCAGTGTATCATTGAAAATACCTTATAATATAACGTAATATGCAGTGTATCATTGAAAATACCTTATAATATATAGTAGTTTATCATTGAAAATACCTTAGAATATATGGTAATTTGTAGTGTATCATCGAAAATACCTTATAATATAACGTAATATTTGCAGTCTATCATTGAAAATACCTTATAATATAACTTAATATGCAGTGTATCAATGAAAATACCTTATAATATAACGTAATATGCACTGTATCATTGAAAATACCTTATAATATAACGTAATATGCAGTCTATCATTGAAAATACCTTATAATATAACGTAATATGCAGTGTATCATTGAAAATACCTTATAATATAATGTAATATGCAGAGTATCATTGAAAATACCTGATAATATAACGTAATATGCAGTGTATCATTGAAAATACCTCATAATATAACGTAATATGCAGTCTATCATTGAAAATACCTTATAATATAATATAATATGCAGTCTATCATTGAAAATACCTTATAATATAACGTAATATGCAGTGTATCATTGAAAATACCTTATAATATATCGTAATTTGTAGTGTATCATTGAAAATACCTTATAATATATAGTAGTTTATCATTGAAAATACCTTATAATATAACGTAATATTCTGTGTATCATTGAAAATACCTTATAATATAACGTAATATGCAGTGTATCATTGAAAATACCTTATAATATAACGTAATATGCAGTGTATCATTGAAAATACCTTATAATAAAACGTAATATGCAGTGTATCATTGAAGATACCTTATAATATAACGTAATATGCAGTGTATCATTGAAAATACCTTAGAATATATGGTAATTTGTAGTGTATCATTGAAAATACCTTGTAATATATAGTAGTTTATCATTGAAAATACCTTATAATATAACGTAATATGCTGTGTATCATTGAAAATACCTTATAATATATCGTAATTTGTAGTGTATCAATG
Source organism: Lasioglossum lativentre (assembly GCA_916610255.1). NCBI lineage: Eukaryota > Metazoa > Arthropoda > Insecta > Hymenoptera > Halictidae > Lasioglossum > Lasioglossum lativentre. Next base: position 327,141 of record CAKAJI010000261.1, on the reverse strand, counting down.
AAAATACCTTATAATATAAAGTAATATGCAGTGTATCATTGAAAATACCTTATAATATAACGTAATATGCAGTGTATCATTGAAAATACCTTATAATATAACGTAATATGCAGTGTATCATTGAAAATACCTTATAATATAACGTAATATGCAGTGTATCATTGAAAATACCTTATAATATAACGTAATATGCAGTGTATCATTGAAAATACCTTATAATATAACGTAATATGCAGTGTATCATTGAAAATACCTTATAATATATAGTAATTTGTAGTGTATCATTGAAAATACCTTATAATATATGGTAATATGCAGTGTATCATTGGAAATACCTTATAATATATCGAAATTTTTTAGTGTATCATTGAAAATACCTTATAATATATTGTAATTTGTAGTGTATCAATGAAAATACCTTATAATATAACGTAATATGCAGTGTATCATTGAAAATACCTTATAATATAACGTAATATGCAGTGTATCATTGAAAATACCTTAGAATATATGGTAATTCTAGTCTATCAATGAAAATACCTTATAATATATCGCAATTTGTAGTGTATCATTGAAAATACCTTATAATATATTGTAATATGCAGAGTATCATTGAAAATACCTGATAATATAACGTAATATGCAGTGTATCATTGAAAATACCTTATAATATATCGTAATTTGTAGTGTATCATTGAAAATACCTTATAATATATAGTAGTTTATCATTGAAAATACCTTATAATATAACGTAATATTCTGTGTATCATTGAAAATACCTTATAATATAACGTAATATGCAGTGTATCATTGAAAATACCTTATAATATAACGTAATATGCAGTGTATCATTGAAAATACCTTATAATAAAACGTAATATGCAGTGTATCATTGAAGATACCTTATAATATAACGTAATATGCAGTGTATCATTGAAAATACCTTAGAATATATGGTAATTTGTAGTGTATCATTGAAAATACCTTGTAATATATAGTAGTTTATCATTGAAAATACCTTATAATATAACGTAATATGCTGTGTATCATTGAAAATACCTTATAATATATCGTAATTTGTAGTGTATCAATGAAAATACCTTATAATATAAAGTAATATGCAGTGTATCATTGAAAATACCTTATAATATAACGTAATATGCAGTGTATCATTGAAAATACCTTATAATATAACGTAATATGCAGTGTATCATTGAAAATACCTTATAATATAACGTAATATGCAGTGTATCATTGAAAATACCTTATAATATAACGTAATATGCAGTGTATCATTGAAAATACCTTATAATATAACGTAATATGCAGTGTATCATTGAAAATACCTTATAATATATAGTAATTTGTAGTGTATCATTGAAAATACCTTATAATATATCGTAATATGCAGTGTATCATTGGAAATACCTTATAATATATCGAAATTTTTTAGTGTATCATTGAAAATACCTTATAATATATTGTAATTTGTAGTGTATCAATGAAAATACCTTATAATATAACGTAATATGCAGTGTATCATTGAAAATACCTTATAATATAACGTAATATGCAGTGTATCATTGAAAATACCTTAGAATATATGGTAATTCTAGTCTATCAATGAAAATACCTTATAATATATCGCAATTTGTAGTGTATCATTGAAAATACCTTATAATATATTGTAATATGCAGAGTATCATTGAAAATACCTGATAATATAACGTAATATGCAGTGTATCATTGAAAATACCTTATAATAAAACGTAATATGCAGTGTATCATTGAAGATACCTTATAATATAACGTAATATGCAGTGTATCATTGAAAATACCTTAGAATATATGGTAATTTGTAGTGTATCATTGAAAATACCTTGTAATATGTAGTAGTTTATCATTGAAAATACCTTATAATATAACGTAATATGCTGTGTATCATTGAAAATACCTTATAATATATCGTAATTTGTAGTGTATCAATGAAAATACCTTATAATATAAAGTAATATGCAGTGTATCATTGAAAATACCTTATAATATAACGTAATATGCAGTGTATCATTGAAAATACCTTATAATATAACGTAATATGCAGTGTATCATTGAAAATACCTTATAATATAACGTAATATGCAGTGTATCATTGAAAATACCTTATAATATAACGTAATATGCAGTGTATCATTGAAAATACCTTAGAATATATGGTAATTCTAGTCTATCAATGAAAATACCTTATAATATATCGCAATTTGTAGTGTATCATTGAAAATACCTTATAATATATTGTAATTTGTAGTGTATCAATGAAAATACCTTATAATATAACGTAATATTCTGTGTATCATTGAAAATACCTTATAATAAAACGTAATATGCAGTGTATCATTGAAAGTACCTTATAATATAACGTATTATGCAGTGTATCATTGAAAATACCTTCCCATACAACGTAATATTCTGTGTATCATTGAAAATACCTTATAATATAACGCAATATGCAGTGTATCATTGAAAATACCTTATAATATAACGTAATATGCAGTGTATCATTGAAAATACCTTATAATATATAGTAGTTTATCATTGAAAATACCTTATAATATAACGTAATATTCTGTGTATCATTGAAAATACCTTATAATATAACGTAATATGCAGTGTATCATTGAAAATACCTTATAATATAACGTAATATGCTGTGTATCATTGAAAATACCTTATAATATATCGTAATTTGTAGTGTATCAATGAAAATACCTTATAATATAAAGTAATATGCAGTGTATCATTGAAAATACCTTATAATATATCGTAATTGGTAGTGTATCATTGAAAATACCTTATAATATATGGTAATATGCAGTGTATCATTGGAAATACCTTATAATATATCGAAATTTTTTAGTGTATCATTGAAAATACCTTATAATATATGGTAATTTGTAGTGTATCAATGAAAATACCTTATAATATAACGTAATATGCAGTGTATCATTGAAAATACCTTATAATATATCGTAATTTGTAGTGTATCATTGAAAATACCTTGTAATATATAGTAGTTTATCATTGAAAATACCTTATAATATAACGTAATATGCAGTGTATCATTGAAAATACCTTATAATATAACGTAATTTGTAGTGTATCAATGAAAATACCTTATAATATAAAGTAATATGCAGTGTATCATTGAAAATACCTTATAATATATCGTAATTTGTAGTGTATCATTGAAAATACCTTGTAATATATAGTAGTTTATCATTGAAAATACCTTATAATATAACGTAATATGCAGTGTATCATTGAAAATACCTTATAATATAAAGTAATATGCAGTGTATCATTGAAAATACCTTATAATATAACGTAATATGCAGTGTATCATTGAAAATACCTTATAATATAACGTAATATGCAGTGTATCATTGAAAATACCTTATAATATAACGTAATATGCAGTGTATCATTGAAAATACCTTATAATATAACGTAATATGCAGTGTATCATTGAAAATACCTTATAATATAACGTAATATGCAGTGTATCATTGAAAATACCTTATAATATATCGTAATTTGTAGTGTATCATTGAAAATACCTTATAATATATGGTAATATGCAGTGTATCATTGGAAATACCTTATAATATATCGAAATTTTTTAGTGTATCATTGAAAATACCTTATAATATATTGTAATTTGTAGTGTATCAATGAAAATACCTTATAATATAACGTAATATGCAGTGTATCATTGAAAATACCTTATAATATAACGTAATATGCAGTGTATCATTGAAAATACCTTAGAATATATGGTAATTCTAGTCTATCAATGAAAATACCTTATAATATATCGCAATTTGTAGTGTATCATTGAAAATACCTTATAATATATTGTAATATGCAGAGTATCATTGAACATACCTGATAATATAACGTAATATGCAGTGTATCATTGAAAATACCTTATAATAAAACGTAATATGCAGTGTATCATTGAAGATACCTTATAATATAACGTAATATGCAGTGTATCATTGAAAATACCTTAGAATATATGGTAATTTGTAGTGTATCATTGAAAATACCTTGTAATATATAGTAGTTTATCATTGAAAATACCTTATAATATAACGTAATATGCTGTGTATCATTGAAAATACCTTATAATATATCGTAATTTGTAGTGTATCAATGAAAATACCTTATAATATAAAGTAATATGCAGTGTATCATTGAAAATACCTTATAATATAACGTAATATGCAGTGTATCATTGAAAATACCTTATAATATAACGTAATATGCAGTGTATCATTGAAAATACCTTATAATATAACGTAATATGCAGTGTATCATTGAAAATACCTTATAATATAACGTAATATGCAGTGTATCATTGAAAATACCTTATAATATAACGTAATATGCAGTGTATCATTGAAAATACCTTATAATATATCGTAATTTGTAGTGTATCATTGAAAATACCTTATAATATATGGTAATATGCAGTGTATCATTGGAAATACCTTATAATATATCGAAATTTTTTAGTGTATCATTGAAAATACCTTATAATATATTGTAATTTGTAGTGTATCAATGAAAATACCTTATAATATAACGTAATATGCAGTGTATCATTGAAAATACCTTATAATATAACGTAATATGCAGTGTATCATTGAAAATACCTTAGAATATATGGTAATTCTAGTCTATCAATGAAAATACCTTATAATATATCGCAATTTGTAGTGTATCATTGAAAATACCTTATAATATATTGTAATTTGTAGTGTATCAATGAAAATACCTTATAATATAACGTAATATTCTGTGTATCATTGAAAATACCTTATAATAAAACGTAATATGCAGTGTATCATTGAAAGTACCTTATAATGTAACGTATTATGCAGGGTATCATTGAAAATACCTTCCCATACAACGTAATATTCTGTGTATCATTGAAAATACCTTATAATATATCGTAATTTGTAGTGTATCAATGAAAATACCTTATAATATAAAGTAATATGCAGTGTATCATTGAAAATACCTTATAATATATCGTAATTGGTAGTGTATCATTGAAAATACCTTATAATATATGGTAATATGCAGTGTATCATTGGAAATACCTTATAATATATCGAAATTTTTTAGTGTATCATTGAAAATACCTTATAATATATGGTAATTTGTAGTGTATCAATGAAAATACCTTATAATATAACGTAATATGCAGTGTATCATTGAAAATACCTTATAATATATCGTAATTTGTAGTGTATCATTGAAAATACCTTGTAATATATAGTAGTTTATCATTGAAAATACCTTATAATATAACGTAATATGCAGTGTATCATTGAAAATACCTTATAATATAACGTAATATGCAGTGTATCATTGAAAATACCTTATAATATAACGTAATATGCAGTGTATCATTGAAAATAATTTATAATATATCGTAATTTGTAGTGTATCAATGAAAATACATTATAATATAACGTAATATGCATAGTATCATTGGAAATACCTTATAATATAACGTAATATGCAGTGTATCATTGAAAATACCTTATAATATATAGTAGTTTATCATTGAAAATACCTTAGAATATATGGTAATTTGTAGTGTATCATCGAAAATACCTTATAATATAACGTAATATTTGCAGTCTATCATTGAAAATACCTTATAATATAACTTAATATGCAGTGTATCAATGAAAATACCTTATAATATAACGTAATATGCACTGTATCATTGAAAATACCTTATAATATAACGTAATATGCAGTCTATCATTGAAAATACCTTATAATATAACGTAATATGCAGTGTATCATTGAAAATACCTTATAATATAATGTAATATGCAGAGTATCATTGAAAATACCTGATAATATAACGTAATATGCAGTGTATCATTGAAAATACCTCATAATATAACGTAATATGCAGTCTATCATTGAAAATACCTTATAATATAATATAATATGCAGTCTATCATTGAAAATACCTTATAATATAACGTAATATGCAGTGTATCATTGAAAATACCTTATAATATAACGTAATATGCAGTGTATCATTGAAAATACCTTATAATAAAACGTAATATGCAGTGTATCATTGAAGATACCTTATAATATAACGTAATATGCAGTGTATCATTGAAAATACCTTAGAATATATGGTAATTTGTAGTGTATCATTGAAAATACCTTGTAATATATAGTAGTTTATCATTGAAAATACCTTATAATATAACGTAATATGCTGTGTATCATTGAAAATACCTTATAATATATCGTAATTTGTAGTGTATCAATGAAAATACCTTATAATATAAAGTAATATGCAGTGTATCATTGAAAATACCTTATAATATAACGTAATATGCAGTGTATCATTGAAAATACCTTATAATATAACGTAATATGCAGTGTATCATTGAAAATACCTTATAATATAACGTAATATGCAGTGTATCATTGAAAATACCTTATAATATAACGTAATATGCAGTGTATCATTGAAAATACCTTATAATATAACGTAATATGCAGTGTATCATTGAAAATACCTTATAATATATCGTAATTTGTAGTGTATCATTGAAAATACCTTATAATATATGGTAATATGCAGTGTATCATTGGAAATACCTTATAATATATCGAAATTTTTTAGTGTATCATTGAAAATACCTTATAATATATTGTAATTTGTAGTGTATCAATGAAAATACCTTATAATATAACGTAATATGCAGTGTATCATTGAAAATACCTTATAATATAACGTAATATGCAGTGTATCATTGAAAATACCTTATAATATATGGTAATTCTAGTCTATCAATGAAAATACCTTATAATATATCGCAATTTGTAGTGTATCATTGAAAATACCTTATAATATATTGTAATTTGTAGTGTATCAATGAAAATACCTTATAATATAACGTAATATTCTGTGTATCATTGAAAATACCTTATAATAAAACGTAATATGCAGTGTATCATTGAAAGTACCTTATAATATAACGTATTATGCAGTGTATCATTGAAAATACCTTCCCATACAACGTAATATGCAGTGTATCATTGAAAATACCTCATAATATAACGTAATATGCAGTCTATCATTGAAAATACCTTATAATATAATATAATATGCAGTCTATCATTGAAAATACCTTATAATATAACGTAATATGCAGTGTATCATTGAAAATACCTTATAATATAACGTAATATGCAGTGTATCATTGAAAATACCTTATAATAAAACGTAATATGCAGTGTATCATTGAAGATACCTTATAATATAACGTAATATGCAGTGTATCATTGAAAATACCTTAGAATATATGGTAATTTGTAGTGTATCATTGAAAATACCTTGTAATATATAGTAGTTTATCATTGAAAATACCTTATAATATAACGTAATATGCTGTGTATCATTGAAAATACCTTATAATATATCGTAATTTGTAGTGTATCAATGAAAATACCTTATAATATAAAGTAATATGCAGTGTATCATTGAAAATACCTTATAATATAACGTAATATGCAGTGTATCATTGAAAATACCTTATAATATAACGTAATATGCAGTGTATCATTGAAAATACCTTATAATATAACGTAATATGCAGTGTATCATTGAAAATACCTTATAATATAACGTAATATGCAGTGTATCATTGAAAATACCTTATAATATAACGTAATATGCAGTGTATCATTGAAAATACCTTATAATATATCGTAATTTGTAGTGTATCATTGAAAATACCTTATAATATATGGTAATATGCAGTGTATCATTGGAAATACCTTATAATATATCGAAATTTTTTAGTGTATCATTGAAAATACCTTATAATATATTGTAATTTGTAGTGTATCAATGAAAATACCTTATAATATAACGTAATATGCAGTGTATCATTGAAAATACCTTATAATATAACGTAATATGCAGTGTATCATTGAAAATACCTTAGAATATATGGTAATTCTAGTCTATCAATGAAAATACCTTATAATATATCGCAATTTGTAGTGTATCATTGAAAATACCTTATAATATATTGTAATTTGTAGTGTATCAATGAAAATACCTTATAATATAACGTAATATTCTGTGTATCATTGAAAATACCTTATAATAAAACGTAATATGCAGTGTATCATTGAAAGTACCTTATAATATAACGTATTATGCAGTGTATCATTGAAAATACCTTCCCATACAACGTAATATTCTGTGTATCATTGAAAATACCTTATAATATAACGCAATATGCAGTGTATCATTGAAAATACCTTATAATATAACGTAATATGCAGTGTATCATTGAAAATACCTTATAATATATAGTAGTTTATCATTGAAAATACCTTATAATATAACGTAATATTCTGTGTATCATTGAAAATACCTTATAATATAACGTAATATGCAGTGTATCATTGAAAATAAATTATAATATAACGTAATATGCTGTGTATCATTGAAAATACCTTATAATATATCGTAATTTGTAGTGTATCAATGAAAATACCTTATAATATAAAGTAATATGCAGTGTATCATTGAAAATACCTTATAATATATCGTAATTGGTAGTGTATCATTGAAAATACCTTATAATATATGGTAATATGCAGTGTATCATTGGAAATACCTTATAATATATCGAAATTTTTTAGTGTATCATTGAAAATACCTTATAATATATGGTAATTTGTAGTGTATCAATGAAAATACCTTATAATATAACGTAATATGCAGTGTATCATTGAAAATACCTTATAATATATCGTAATTTGTAGTGTATCATTGAAAATACCTTGTAATATATAGTAGTTTATCATTGAAAATACCTTATAATATAACGTAATATGCAGTGTATCATTGAAAATACCTTATAATATAACGTAATATGCAGTGTATCATTGAAAACACCTTATAATATAACGTAATATGCAGTGTATCATTGAAAATACCTTATAATATAACGTAATATGCAGTGTATCATTGAAAATACCTTAGAATATATGGTAATTGTAGTCTATCAATGAAAATACCTTATAATATAACGTAATATGCAGTGTATCAGTGAAAATACCTTATAATATATCGTAATTTGTAGTGTATCATTGAAAATACCTTATAATATATAGTAGTTTATCATTGAAAATACCTTATAATATATAGTAGTTTATCATTGAAAATACCTTATAATATAACGTAATATGCTGTGTATCATTGAAAATACCTTATAATATATCGTAATTTGTAGTGTATCAATGAAAATACCTTATAATATAAAGTAATATGCAGTGTATCATTGAAAATACCTTATAATATAACGTAATTTGTAGTGTATCATTGAAAATACCTTATAATATATGGTAATATGCAGTGTATCATTGGAAATACCTTATAATATATCGAAATTTTTTAGTGTATCATTGAAAATACCTTATAATATATGGTAATTTGTAGTGTATCAATGAAAATACCTTATAATATAACGTAATATGCAGTGTATCATTGAAAATACCTTATAATATATCGTAATTTGTAGTGTATCATTGAAAATACCTTGTAATATATAGTAGTTTATCATTGAAAATACCTTATAATATAACGTAATATGCAGTGTATCATTGAAAATACCTTATAATATAACGTAATATGCAGTGTATCATTGAAAATACCTTATAATATAACGTAATATGCAGTGTATCATTGAAAATACCTTATAATATAACGTAATATGCAGTGTATCATTGGAAATACCTTATAATATATCGAAATTTTTTAGTGTATCATTGAAAATACCTTATAATATATGGTAATTTGTAGTGTATCAATGAAAATACCTTATAATATAACGTAATATGCAGTCTATCATTGAAAATACCTTATAATATAATATAATATGCAGTGTATCATTGAAAATACCTTATAATATAACGTAATATGCAGTGTATCATTGAAAATACCTTATAATATAACGTAATATGCAGTGTATCATTGAAAATACCTTATAATATAACGTAATATGCAGTGTATCATTGAAAATACCTTATAATATAACGTAATATGCAGTGTATCATTGAAAATACCTTATAATATATTGTAATTTGTAGTGTATCAATGAAAATACCTTATAATATAACGTAATATTCTGTGTATCATTGAAAATACCTTATAATAAAACGTAATATGCAGTGTATCATTGAAAGTACCTTATAATATAACGTATTATGCAGTGTATCATTGAAAATACCTTCCCATATAACGTAATATTCTGTGTATCATTGAAAATACCTTATAATATAACGTAATATGCAGTGTATCATTGAAAATACCTTATAATATAACGTAATATGCAGTGTATCATTGAAAATACCTTATAATATATAGTAGTTTATCATTGAAAATACCTTATAATATAACGTAATATGCAGTGTATCATTGAAAATACCTTATAATATAACGTAATATGCAGTGTATCATTGAAAATACCTTATAATATAACGTAATATGCAGTGTATCATTGAAAATACATTATAATATAACGTAATATGCGGTGTATCATTGAAAATACCTTATAATATATCGTAATTTGTAGTGTATCATTGAAAATACCTTATAATATATGGTAATTTGTAGTGCATCAATGAAAATACCTTATAATATAACGTAATATGCAGTGTATCATTGAAAATACCTTATAATATAACGTAATATGCAGTGTATCATTGAAAATACCTTATAATATAACGTAATATGCAGTGTATCATTGAAAATACCTTATAATATAACGTAATATGCAGTGTATCATTGAAAATACCTTATAATATAACGTAATATGCAGTGTATCATTGAAAATACCTTAGAATATATGGTAATTGTAGTCTATCAATGAAAATACCTTATAATATAACGTAATATGCACTGTATCAGTGAAAATACCTTATAATATATCGTAATTTGTAGTGTATCACTGAAAATACCTTATAATATATAGTAGTTTATCATTGAAAATACCTTATAATATATAGTAGTTTATCATTGAAAATACCTTATAATATAACGTAATATGCAGTGTATCATTGAAAATACCTTATAATATAACGTAATATGCAGTGTATCATTGAAAATACCTTATAATATAACGTAATATGCAGTGTATCATTGAAAATACCTTATAATATAACGTAATATGCAGTGTATCATTGAAAATACCTTAGAATATATGGTAATTGTAGTCTATCAATGAAAATACCTTATAATATAACGTAATATGCAGTGTATCAGTGAAAATACCTTATAATATATCGTAATTTGTAGTGTATCATTGAAAATACCTTATAATATATAGTAGTTTATCATTGAAAATACCTTATAATATATAGTAGTTTATCATTGAAAATACCTTATAATATAACGTAATATGCTGTGTATCATTGAAAATACCTTATAATATATCGTAATTTGTAGTGTATCAATGAAAATACCTTATAATATAAAGTAATATGCAGTGTATCATTGAAAATACCTTATAATATAACGTAATTTGTAGTGTATCATTGAAAATACCTTATAATATATGGTAATATGCAGTGTATCATTGGAAATACCTTATAATATATCGAAATTTTTTAGTGTATCATTGAAAATACCTTATAATATATGGTAATTTGTAGTGTATCAATGAAAATACCTTATAATATAACGTAATATGCAGTGTATCATTGAAAATACCTTATAATATATCGTAATTTGTAGTGTATCATTGAAAATACCTTGTAATATATAGTAGTTTATCATTGAAAATACCTTATAATATAACGTAATATGCAGTGTATCATTGAAAATACCTTATAATATAACGTAATATGCAGTGTATCATTGAAAATACCTTATAATACAACGTAATATGCAGTGTATCATTGAAAATACCTTATAATATAACGTAATATGCAGTGTATCATTGGAAATACCTTATAATATATCGAAATTTTTTAGTGTATCATTGAAAATACCTTATAATATATGGTAATTTGTAGTGTATCAATGAAAATACCTTATAATATAACGTAATATGCAGTGTATCATTGAAAATACCTTATAATATATCGTAATTTGTAGTGTATCATTGAAAATACCTTGTAATATATAGTAGTTTATCATTGAAAATACCTTATAATATAACGTAATATGCAGTGTATCATTGAAAATACCTTATAATATAACGTAATATGCAGTGTATCATTGAAAATACCTTATAATATAACGTAATATGCAGTGTATCATTGAAAATACCTTATAATATAACGTAATATGCAGTGTATCATTGAAAATACCTTATAATATAACGTAATATGCAGTGTATCATTGAAAATACCTTATAATATATTGTAATTTGTAGTGTATCAATGAAAATACCTTATAATATAACGTAATATTCTGTGTATCATTGAAAATACCTTATAATAAAACGTAATATGCAGTGTATCATTGAAAGTACCTTATAATATAACGTATTATGCAGTGTATCATTGAAAATACCTTCCCATATAACGTAATATTCTGTGTATCATTGAAAATACCTTATAATATAACGTAATATGCAGTGTATCATTGAAAATACCTTATAATATAACGTAATATGCAGTGTATCATTGAAAATACCTTATAATATATAGTAGTTTATCATTGAAAATACCTTATAATATAACGTAATATGCAGTGTATCATTGAAAATACCTTATAATATAACGTAATATGCAGTGTATCATTGAAAATACCTTATAATATAACGTAATATGCAGTGTATCATTGAAAATACATTATAATATAACGTAATATGCGGTGTATCATTGAAAATACCTTATAATATATCGTAATTTGTAGTGTATCATTGAAAATACCTTATAATATATGGTAATTTGTAGTGCATCAATGAAAATACCTTATAATATAACGTAATATGCAGTGTATCATTGAAAATACCTTATAATATAACGTAATATGCAGTGTATCATTGAAAATACCTTATAATATAACGTAATATGCAGTGTATCATTGAAAATACCTTAGAATATATGGTAATTGTAGTCTATCAATGAAAATACCTTATAATATATTACGTAATATGCAGTGTATCAGTGAAAATACCTTATAATATATCGTAATTTGTAGTGTATCATTGAAAATACCTTATAATATAACGTAATATGCAGTGTATCATTGAAAATACCTTATAATATAACGTAATATGCAGTGTATCATTGAAAATACCTTATAATATAACGTAATATGCAGTGTATCATTGAAAATACCTTAGAATATATGGTAATTGTAGTCTATCAATGAAAATACCTTATAATATAACGTAATCTGCACTGTATCAGTGAAAATACCTTATAATATATCGTAATTTGTAGTGTATCACTGAAAATACCTTATAATATATAGTAGTTTATCATTGAAAATACCTTATAATATATAGTAGTTTATCATTGAAAATACCTTATAATATAACGTAATATGCTGTGTATCATTGAAAATACCTTATAATATATCGTAATTTGTAGTGTATCAATGAAAATACCTTATAATATAAAGTAATATGCAGTGTATCATTGAAAATACCTTATAATATAACGTAATTTGTAGTGTATCATTGAAAATACCTTATAATATATGGTAATATGCAGTGTATCATTGGAAATACCTTATAATATATCGAAATTTTTTAGTGTATCATTGAAAATACCTTATAATATATGGTAATTTGTAGTGTATCAATGAAAATACCTTATAATATAACGTAATATGCAGTGTATCATTGAAAATACCTTATAATATATCGTAATTTGTAGTGTATCATTGAAAATACCTTGTAATATATAGTAGTTTATCATTGAAAATACCTTATAATATAACGTAATATGCAGTGTATCATTGAAAATACCTTATAATATAACGTAATATGCAGTGTATCATTGAAAATACCTTATAATATAACGTAATATGCAGTGTATCATTGAAAATACCTTAGAATATATGGTAATTGTAGTCTATCAATGAAAATACCTTATAATATAACGTAATATGCAGTGTATCACTGAAAATACCTTATAATATATCGTAATTTGTAGTGTATCATTGAAAATACCTTATAATATAACGTAATATTCTGTGTATCATTGAAAATACCTTATAATAAAACGTAATATGCAGTGTATCATTGAAAGTACCTTATAATATAACGTAATATGCAGTGTATCATTGAAAATACCTTATAATATAACGTAATATGCAGTGTATCATTGAAAATACCTTATAATATAACGTAATATGCAGTGTATCATTGAAAATACCTTATAATATATTGTAATTTGTAGTGTATCAATGAAAATATATTATAATATAACGTAATATTCTGTGTATCATTGAAAATACCTTATAATAAAACGTAATATGCAGTGTATCATTGAAAGTACCTTATAATATAACGTATTATGCAGTGTATCATTGAAAATACCTTCCCATATAACGTAATATTCTGTGTATCATTGAAAATACCTTATAATATAACGTAATATGCAGTGTATCATTGAAAATACCTTATAATATAACGTAATATGCAGTGTATCATTGAAAATACCTTATAATATATAGTAGTTTATCATTGAAAATACCTTATAATATAACGTAATATTCTGTGTATCATTGAAAATACCTTATAATATAACGTAATATGCAGTGTATCATTGAAAATACCTTATAATATAACGTAATATGCAGTGTATCATTGAAAATACCTTATAATATAACGTAATATGCAGTGTATCATTGAAAATACCTTATAATATAACGTAATATGCAGTGTATCATTGAAAATACCTTAGAATATATGGTAATTCTAGTCTATCAATGAAAATACCTTATAATATAACGTAATATGCAGTGTATCAGTGAAAATACCTTATAATATATCGTAATTTGTAGTGTATCATTGAAAATACCTTATAATATATAGTAGTTTATCATTGAAAATACCTTATAATATAACGTAATCTGCTGTGTATCATTGAAAATACCTTATAATATATCGCAATTTGTAGTGTATCAATGAAAATACCGTATAATATAACGTAATATGCAGTGTATCATTGAAAATACCTTATAATATAACGTAATATGCAGTGTATCATTGAAAATACCTTATAATATAACGTAATATGCAGTGTATCATTGAAAATACCTTATAATATAACGTAATATGCAGTGTATCATTGAAAATACCTTATAATATAACGTAATATGCAGTGTATCATTGAAAATACCTTATAATATAACGTAATATGCAGTGTATCATTGAAAATACCTTATAATATAACGTAATATGCAGTGTATCATTGAAAATACCTTATAATATAACGTAATATGCAGTGTATCATTGAAAATACCTTATAATATAACGTAATATGCAGTGTATCATTGAAAATACCTTATAATATAACGTAATATGCAGTGTATCATTGAAAATACCTTAGAATATATGGTAATTCTAGTCTATCAATGAAAATACCTTATAATATAACGTAATATGCAGTGTATCAGTGAAAATACCTTATAATATATCGTAATTTGTAGTGTATCATTGAAAATACCTTATAATATATAGTAGTTTATCATTGAAAATACCTTATAATATAACGTAATCTGCTGTGTATCATTGAAAATACCTTATAATATATCGCAATTTGTAGTGTATCAATGAAAATACCGTATAATATAACGTAATATGCAGTGTATCATTGAAAATACCTTATAATATAACGTAATATGCAGTGTATCATTGAAAATACCTTATAATATAACGTAATATGCAGTGTATCATTGAAAATACCTTATAATATAACGTAATATGCAGTGTATCATTGAAAATACCTTATAATATAACGTAATATGCAGTGTATCATTGAAAATACCTTATAATATAACGTAATATGCAGTGTATCATTGAAAATACCTTATAATATAACGTAATATGCAGTGTATCATTGAAAATACCTTATAATATAACGTAATATGCAGTGTATCATTGAAAATACCTTATAATATAACGTAATATGCAGTGTATCATTGAAAATACCTTATAATATAACGTAATATGCAGTGTATCATTGAAAATACCTTAGAATATATGGTAATTCTAGTCTATCAATGAAAATACCTTATAATATAACGTAATATGCAGTGTATCAGTGAAAATACCTTATAATATATCGTAATTTGTAGTGTATCATTGAAAATACCTTATAATATATAGTAGTTTATCATTGAAAATACCTTATAATATAACGTAATCTGCTGTGTATCATTGAAAATACCTTATAATATATCGCAATTTGTAGTGTATCAATGAAAATACCGTATAATATAACGTAATATGCAGTGTATCATTGAAAATACCTTATAATATAACGTAATATGCAGTGTATCATTGAAAATACCTTATAATATAACGTAATATGCAGTGTATCATTGAAAATACCTTATAATATAACGTAATATGCAGTGTATCATTGAAAATACCTTATAATATAACGTAATATGCAGTGTATCATTGAAAATACCTTATAATATAACGTAATATGCAGTGTATCATTGAAAATACCTTAGAATATATGGTAATTCTAGTCTATCAATGAAAATACCTTATAATATAACGTAATATGCAGTGTATCATTGAAAATACCTTATAATATAACGTAATATGCAGTGTATCATTGAAAATACCTTATAATATAACGTAATATGCAGTGTATCATTGAAAATACCTTATAATATAACGTAATATGCAGTGTATCATTGAAAATACCTTAGAATATATGGTAATTCTAGTCTATCAATGAAAATACCTTATAATATAACGTAATATGCAGTGTATCAGTGAAAATACCTTATAATATATCGTAATTTGTAGTGTATCATTGAAAATACCTTATAATATATAGTAGTTTATCATTGAAAATACCTTATAATATAACGTAATCTGCTGTGTATCATTGAAAATACCTTATAATATAACGTAATATGCAGTGTATCATTGAAAATACCTTATAATATAACGTAATATGCAGTGTATCATTGAAAATACCTTATAATAAAACGTAATATGCAGTGTATCATTGAAAATACCTTATAATAAAACGTAATATGCAGTGTATCATTGAAGATACCTTATAATATATGGTAATTTGTAGTGTATCATTGAAAATACCTAATAATATAACGTAATATGCAGTCTATCATCGAAAATACCTTATAATACAACGTAATATGCAGTGTATCATTGAAAATACCTTATAATTTAACGTAATATGCAGTGTATCATTGAAAATACCTTATAATATTTCGTAATATGCAGTGTATCATTGAAAATACCTTATAATATAACGTAATATGCAGTCTATCATTGAAAATACCTTATAATATAACGTAGTATGCAGTCTATCATGAAAAATACCTTATAAAATAATGTAATATGCAGTGTATCA
Organism: Lasioglossum lativentre; assembly: GCA_916610255.1. NCBI lineage: Eukaryota > Metazoa > Arthropoda > Insecta > Hymenoptera > Halictidae > Lasioglossum > Lasioglossum lativentre. The sequence continues at coordinate 309,492 of CAKAJI010000261.1, read as the reverse complement.
TTGAAAATACCTTATAATATATAGTAGTTTATCATTGAAAATACCTTATAATATAACGTAATATTCTGTGTATCATTGAAAATTCCTTATAATATAACGTAATATGCAGTGTATCATTGAAAATACCTTATAATATAACGTAATATGCAGTGTATCATTGAAAATACCTTATAATATAACGTAATATGCAGTGTATCAGTGAAAATACCTTATAATATATCGTAATTTGTAGTGTATCATTGAAAATACCTTATAATATATAGTAGTTTATCATTGAAAATACCTTATAATATATAGTAGTTTATCATTGAAAATACCTTATAATATATAGTAGTTTATCATTGAAAATACCTTATAATATAACGTAATATGCTGTGTATCATTGAAAATACCTTATAATATATCGTAATTTGTAGTGTATCAATGAAAATACCTTATAATATAAAGTAATATGCAGTGTGTCATTGAAAATACCTTATAATATAACGTAATATGCAGTGTATCATTGAAAATACCTTATAATATAACGTAATATGCAGTGTATCATTGAAAATACCTTATAATATAACGTAATATGCAGTGTATCATTGAAAATACCTTATAATATAACGTAATATGCAGTGTATCATTGAAAATACCTTATAATATAACGTAATATGCAGTGTATCATTGAAAATACCTTAGAATATATGGTAATTCTAGTCTATCAATGAAAATACCTTATAATATAACGTAATATGCAGTGTATCATTGAAAATACCTTATAATATAACGTAATATGCAGTGTATCATTGAAAATACCTTATAATATAACGTAATATGCAGTGTATCATTGAAAATACCTTATAATATAACGTAATATGCAGTGTATCATTGAAAATACCTTAGAATATATGGTAATTCTAGTCTATCAATGAAAATACCTTATAATATAACGTAATATGCAGTGTATCAGTGAAAATACCTTATAATATATCGTAATTTGTAGTGTATCATTGAAAATACCTTATAATATATAGTAGTTTATCATTGAAAATACCTTATAATATAACGTAATCTGCTGTGTATCATTGAAAATACCTTATAATATAACGTAATATGCAGTGTATCATTGAAAATACCTTATAATATAACGTAATATGCAGTGTATCATTGAAAATACCTTATAATAAAACGTAATATGCAGTGTATCATTGAAAATACCTTATAATAAAACGTAATATGCAGTGTATCATTGAAGATACCTTATAATATATGGTAATTTGTAGTGTATCATTGAAAATACCTAATAATATAACGTAATATGCAGTCTATCATCGAAAATACCTTATAATAAAACGTAATATGCAGTGTATCATTGAAAATACCTTATAATTTAACGTAATATGCAGTGTATCATTGAAAATACCTTATAATATAACGTAATATGCAGTGTATCATTGAAAATACCTTATAATATAACGTAATATGCAGTGTATCATTGAAAATACCTTATAATATAACGTAGTATGCAGTCTATCATGAAAAATACCTTATAAAATAATGTAATATGCAGTGTATCATTGAAAATACCTTATAATATATAGTAGTTTATCATTGAAAATACCTTATAATATAACGTAATATTCTGTGTATCATTGAAAATACCTTATAATATAACGTAATATGCAGTGTATCATTGAAAATACCTTATAATATAACGTAATATGCAGTGTATCATTGAAAATACCTTATAATATAACGTAATATGCAGTGTATCAGTGAAAATACCTTATAATATATCGTAATTTGTAGTGTATCATTGAAAATACCTTATAATATATAGTAGTTTATCATTGAAAATACCTTATAATATATAGTAGTTTATCATTGAAAATACCTTATAATATATAGTAGTTTATCATTGAAAATACCTTATAATATAACGTAATATGCAGTGTATCATTGAAAATACCTTATAATATATCGTAATTTGTAGTGTATCAATGAAAATACCTTATAATATAAAGTAATATGCAGTGTGTCATTGAAAATACCTTATAATATATCGTAATTTGTAGTGTATCATTGAAAATACCTTATAATATATGGTAATATGCAGTGTATCATTGGAAATACCTTATAATATATCGAAATTTTTTAGTGTATCATTGAAAATACCTTATAATATATGGTAATTTGTAGTGTATCAATGAAAATACCTTATAATATAAAGTAATATGCAGTGTATCAGTGAAAATACCTTATAATATATCGTAATTTGTAGTGTATCATTGAAAATACCTTATAATATATAGTAGTTTATCATTGAAAATACCTTATAATATATAGTAGTTTATCATTGAAAATACCTTATAATATAACGTAATATGCTGTGTATCATTGAAAATACCTTATAATATAACGTAATATGCAGTGTATCAGTGAAAATACCTTATAATATATCGTAATTTGTAGTGTATCATTGAAAATACCTTATAATATATAGTAGTTTATTATTGAAAATACCTTATAATATATAGTAGTTTATCATTGAAAATACCTTATAATTTAACGTAATATGCAGTGTATCATTGAAAATACCTTATAATATAACGTAATATGCAGTGTATCATTGAAAATACCTTATAATATAACGTAATATGCAGTGTATCATTGATAATACCTTATAATATAACGTAATATGCAGTGTATCATTGAAAATACCTTATAATATAACGTAATATGCAGTGTATCATTGAAAATACCTTATAATATAACGTAATATGCAGTGTATCATTGAAAATACCTTAGAATATATGGTAATTCTAGTCTATCAATGAAAATACCTTATAATATAACGTAATATGCAGTGTATCAGTGAAAATACCTTATAATATATCGTAATTTGTAGTGTATCATTGAAAATACCTTATAATATATAGTAGTTTATCATTGAAAATACCTTATAATATAACGTAATCTGCTGTGTATCATTGAAAATACCTTATAATATATCGCAATTTGTAGTGTATCAATGAAAATACCGTATAATATAACGTAATATGCAGTGTATCATTGAAAATACCTTATAATATAACGTAATATGCAGTGTATCATTGAAAATACCTTATAATATAACGTAATATGCAGTGTATCATTGAAAATACCTTATAATATAACGTAATATGCAGTGTATCATTGAAAATACCTTATAATATAACGTAATATGCAGTGTATCATTGAAAATACCTTATAATATAACGTAATATGCAGTGTATCATTGAAAATACCTTAGAATATATGGTAATTCTAGTCTATCAATGAAAATACCTTATAATATAACGTAATATGCAGTGTATCATTGAAAATACCTTATAATATAACGTAATATGCAGTGTATCATTGAAAATACCTCATAATATAACGTAATATGCAGTCTATCATTGAAAATACCTTATAATATAATGTAATATGCAGTCTATCATTGAAAATACCTTATAATATAACGTAATATGCAGTGTATCATTGAAAATACCTTATAATATAACGTAATATGCGGTGTATCATTGAAAATACCTTATAATATAACGTAATATGCAGTGTATCATTGAAAATACCTTATAATATAACGTAATATGCAATGTATCATTGAAAATACCTTATAATATAACGTAATATGCAGTGTATCATTGAAAATACATTATAATATAACGTAATATGCGGTGTATCATTGAAAATACCTTATAATATAACGTAATATGCAGTGTATCATTGAAAATACCTTATAATATAACGTAATATGCAATGTATCATTGGAAATACCTTAGAATATATGGTAATTCTAGGCTATCAATGAAAATACCTTATAATATAACGTAATATGCAGTGTATCATTGAAAATTCCTTATAATATAACTTAATATGCAGAGTATCATTGGAAATACCGTATAATATAACGTAATATGCAGTGTATCATTGAAAATACCTTATAATATAACGTAATATGCAGTGTATCATTGAAAATACCTTATAATATAACGTAATATGCAGTGTATCATTGAAAATACCTTATAATATAACGTAATATGCAGTGTATCATTGAAAATACCTTATAATATAACGTAATATGCAGTGTATCATTGAAAATACCTTATAATATAACGTAATATGCAGTGTATCATTGAAAATACCTTAGAATATATGGTAATTCTAGTCTATCAATGAAAATACCTTATAATATAACGTAATATGCAGTGTATCATTGAAAATACCTTATAATATAACGTAATATGCAGTGTATCATTGAAAATACCTCATAATATAACGTAATATGCAGTCTATCATTGAAAATACCTTATAATATAATGTAATATGCAGTCTATCATTGAAAATACCTTATAATATAACGTAATATGCAGTGTATCATTGAAAATACCTTATAATATAACGTAATATGCAATGTATCATTGGAAATACCTTAGAATATATGGTAATTCTAGGCTATCAATGAAAATACCTTATAATATAACGTAATATGCAGTGTATCATTGAAAATTCCTTATAATATAACTTAATATGCAGAGTATCATTGGAAATACCTTATAATATGACGTAATATGTAGTGTATCATTGAAAATACCTTATAATATAACGTAATATGCAGTGTATCATTGGAAATACCTTATAATAAAACGTAATATGCAGTGTATCATTGAAAATACCTTATAATAAAACGTAATATGCAGTGTATCATTGAAGATACCTTATAATATATGGTAATTTGTAGTGTATCATTGAAAATACCTAATAATATAACGTAATATGCAGTCTATCATCGAAAATACCTTATAATAAAACGTAATATGCAGTGTATCATTGAAAATACCTTATAATTTAACGTAATATGCAGTGTATCATTGAAAATACCTTATAATATTTCGTAATATGCAGTGTATCATTGAAAATACCTTATAATATAACGTAATATGCAGTGTATCATTGAAAATACCTTATAATATAACGTAGTATGCAGTCTATCATGAAAAATACCTTATAAAATAATGTAATATGCAGTGTATCATTGAAAATACCTTATAATATATAGTAGTTTATCATTGAAAATACCTTATAATATAACGTAATATTCTGTGTATCATTGAAAATACCTTATAATATAACGTAATATGCAGTGTATCATTGAAAATACCTTATAATATAACGTAATATGCAGTGTATCATTGAAAATACCTTATAATATAACGTAATATGCAGTGTATCAGTGAAAATACCTTATAATATATCGTAATTTGTAGTGTATCATTGAAAATACCTTATAATATATAGTAGTTTATCATTGAAAATACCTTATAATATATAGTAGTTTATCATTGAAAATACCTTATAATATAACGTAATATGCTGTGTATCATTGAAAATACCTTATAATATATCGTAATTTGTAGTGTATCAATGAAAATACCTTATAATATAAAGTAATATGCAGTGTGTCATTGAAAATACCTTATAATATATCGTAATTTGTAGTGTATCATTGAAAATACCTTATAATATATGGTAATATGCAGTGTATCATTGGAAATACCTTATAATATATCGAAATTTTTTAGTGTATCATTGAAAATACCTTATAATATATGGTAATTTGTAGTGTATCAATGAAAATACCTTATAATATAAAGTAATATGCAGTGTATCAGTGAAAATACCTTATAATATATCGTAATTTGTAGTGTATCATTGAAAATACCTTATAATATATAGTAGTTTATCATTGAAAATACCTTATAATATATAGTAGTTTATCATTGAAAATACCTTATAATATAACGTAATATGCTGTGTATCATTGAAAATACCTTATAATATAACGTAATATGCAGTGTATCAGTGAAAATACCTTATAATATATCGTAATTTGTAGTGTATCATTGAAAATACCTTATAATATATAGTAGTTTATCATTGAAAATACCTTATAATATAACGTAATCTGCTGTGTATCATTGAAAATACCTTATAATATATCGCAATTTGTAGTGTATCAATGAAAATACCGTATAATATAACGTAATATGCAGTGTATCATTGAAAATACCTTATAATATAACGTAATATGCAGTGTATCATTGAAAATACCTTATAATATAACGTAATATGCAGTGTATCATTGAAAATACCTTATAATATAACGTAATATGCAGTGTATCATTGAAAATACCTTATAATATAACGTAATATGCAGTGTATCAGTGAAAATACCTTATAATATATCGTAATTTGTAGTGTATCATTGAAAATACCTTATAATATATAGTAGTTTATCATTGAAAATACCTTATAATATAACGTAATCTGCTGTGTATCATTGAAAATACCTTATAATATATCGCAATTTGTAGTGTATCAATGAAAATACCGTATAATATAACGTAATATGCAGTGTATCATTGAAAATACCTTATAATATAACGTAATATGCAGTGTATCATTGAAAATACCTTATAATATAACGTAATATGCAGTGTATCATTGAAAATACCTTATAATATAACGTAATATGCAGTGTATCATTGAAAATACCTTATAATATAACGTAATATGCAGTGTATCATTGAAAATACCTTATAATATAACGTAATATGCAGTGTATCATTGAAAATACCTTAGAATATATGGTAATTCTAGTCTATCAATGAAAATACCTTATAATATAACGTAATATGCAGTGTATCATTGAAAATACCTTATAATATAACGTAATATGCAGTGTATCATTGAAAATACCTCATAATATAACGTAATATGCAGTCTATCATTGAAAATACCTTATAATATAATGTAATATGAAGTCTATCATTGAAAATACCTTATAATATAACGTAATATGCAGTGTATCATTGAAAATACCTTATAATATAACGTAATATGCGGTGTATCATTGAAAATACCTTATAATATAACGTAATATGCAGTGTATCATTGAAAATACCTTATAATATAACGTAATATGCAATGTATCATTGAAAATACCTTATAATATAACGTAATATGCAGTGTATCATTGAAAATACATTATAATATAACGTAATATGCAGTCTACCATTGAAAATACCTTATAATATAACGTAATATGCAGTGTATCATTGAAAATACCTTATAATATAACGTAATATGCAATGTATCATTGGAAATACCTTAGAATATATGGTAATTCTAGGCTATCAATGAAAATACCTTATAATATAACGTAATATGCAGTGTATCATTGAAAATTCCTTATAATATAACTTAATATGCAGAGTATCATTGGAAATACCTTATAATATGACGTAATATGTAGTGTATCATTGAAAATACCTTATAATATAACGTAATCTGCTGTGTATCATTGAAAATACCTTATAATATATCGCAATTTGTAGTGTATCAATGAAAATACCGTATAATATAACGTAATATGCAGTGTATCATTGAAAATACCTTATAATATAACGTAATATGCAGTGTATCATTGAAAATACCTTATAATATAACGTAATATGCAGTGTATCATTGAAAATACCTTATAATATAACGTAATATGCAGTGTATCATTGAAAATACCTTATAATATAACGTAATATGCAGTGTATCATTGAAAATACCTTATAATATAACGTAATATGCAGTGTATCATTGAAAATACCTTAGAATATATGGTAATTCTAGTCTATCAATGAAAATACCTTATAATATAACGTAATATGCAGTGTATCATTGAAAATACCTTATAATATATCGTAATTTGTAGTGTATCATTGAAAATACCTTATAATATATAGTAGTTTATCATTGAAAATACCTTATAATATAACGTAATCTGCTGTGTATCATTGAAAATACCTTATAATATATAGTAGTTTATCATTGAAAATACCTTATAATATAACGTAATATGCTGTGTATCATTGAAAATACCTTATAATATATCGTAATTTGTAGTGTATCAATGAAAATACCTTATAATATAAAGTAATATGCAGTGTATCATTGAAAATACCTTATAATATATCGTAATTTGTAGTGTATCATTGAAAATACCTTATAATATATGGTAATATGCAGTGTATCATTGGAAATACCTTATAATATATCGAAATTTTTTAGTGTATCATTGAAAATACCTTATAATATATGGTAATTTGTAGTGTATCAATGAAAATACCTTATAATATAACGTAATATGCAGTGTATCATTGAAAATACCTTATAATATATCGTAATTTGTAGTGTATCATTGAAAATACCTTGTAATATATAGTAGTTTATCATTGAAAATACCTTATAATATAACGTAATATGCAGTGTATCATTGAAAATACCTTATAATATAACGTAATATGCAGTGTATCATTGAAAATACCTTAGAATATATGGTAATTCTAGTCTATCAATGAAAATACCTTATAATATAACGTAATATGCAGGGTATCAGTGAAAATACCTTATAATATATCGTAATTTGTAGTGTATCATTGAAAATACCTTATAATATATAGTAGTTTATCATTGAAAATACCTTATAATATAACGTAATATGCTGTGTATCATTGAAAATACCTTATAATATATAGTAGTTTATCATTGAAAATACCTTATAATATAACGTAATATGCTGTGTATCATTGAAAATACCTTATAATATATCGTAATTTGTAGTGTATCAATGAAAATACCTTATAATATAAAGTAATATGCAGTGTATCATTGAAAATACCTTATAATATATCGTAATTTGTAGTGTATCATTGAAAATACCTTATAATATAACGTAATATGCAGTGTATCATTGAAAATACCTTATAATATAACGTAATATGCAGTGTATCATTGAAAATACCTTATAATATAACGTAATATGCAGTGTATCATTGAAAATACCTTATAATATAACGTAATATGCAGTGTATCATTGAAAATACCTTATAATATAACGTAATATGCAGTGTATCATTGAAAATACCTTATAATATAACGTAATATGCAGTGTATCATTGAAAATACCTTATAATATAACGTAATATGCAGTGTATCATTGAAAATACCTTATAATATAACGTAATATGCAGTGTATCATTGAAAATACCTTAGAATATATGGTAATTCTAGTCTATCAATGAAAATACCTTATAATATAACGTAATATGCAGTGTATCAGTGAAAATACCTTATAATATATCGTAATTTGTAGTGTATCATTGAAAATACCTTATAATATATAGTAGTTTATCATTGAAAATACCTTATAATATAACGTAATCTGCTGTGTATCATTGAAAATACCTTATAATATATAGTAGTTTATCATTGAAAATACCTTATAATATATAGTAGTTTATCATTGGAAATACCTTATAATATAACGTAATATGCTGTGTATCATTGAAAATACCTTATAATGTATCGTAATTTGTAGTGTATCAATGAAAATACCTTATAATATAAAGTAATATGCAGTGTATCATTGAAAATACCTTATAATATATCGTAATTTGTAGTGTATCATTGAAAATACCTTATAATATATGGTAATATGCAGTGTATCATTGGAAATACCTTATAATATATCGAAATTTTTTAGTGTATCATTGAAAATACCTTATAATATATGGTAATTTGTAGTGTATCAATGAAAATACCTTATAATATAACGTAATATGCAGTGTATCATTGAAAATACCTTATAATATATCGTAATTTGTAGTGTATCATTGAAAATACCTTGTAATATATAGTAGTTTATCATTGAAAATACCTTATAATATAACGTAATATGCAGTGTATCATTGAAAATACCTTATAATATAACGTAATATGCAGTGTATCATTGAAAATACCTTATAATATAACGTAATATGCAGTGTATCATTGAAGATACCTTATAATATATGGTAATTTGTAGTGCATCAATGAAAATACCTTATAATATATCGTAATTTGTAGTGTATCATTGAAAATACCTTGTAATATATAGTAGTTTATCATTGAAAATACCTTATAATATAACGTAATATGCAGTGTATCATTGAAAATACCTTATAATATAACGTAATATGCAGTGTATCATTGAAAATACCTTATAATATAACGTAATATGCAGTGTATCATTGAAAATACCTTATAATATAACGTAATATGCAGTGTATCATTGAAAATACCTTAGAATATATGGTAATTCTAGTCTATCAATGAAAATACCTTATAATATAACGTAATATGCAGTGTATCATTCAAAATACCTTATAATATAACGTAATATGCAGTGTATCATTGAAAATACCTTATAATATAACGTAATATGCAGTGTACCATTGAAAATACCTTATAATATAAAGTAATATGCAGTGTATCATTGAAGATACCTTATAATATAACGTAATATGCAGTGTATCATTGAAAATACATTATAATATAACGTAATATGCGGTGTATCATTGAAAATACCTTATAATATAACGTAATATGCAGTGTATCATTGAAAATACCTTATAATATAACGTAATATGCAATGTATCATTGGAAATACCTTAGAATATATGGTAATTCTAGGCTATCAATGAAAATACCTTATAATATAACGTAATATGCAGTGTATCATTGAAAATTCCTTATAATATAACTTAATATGCAGAGTATCATTGGAAATACCTTATAATATGACGTAATATGTAGTGTATCATTGAAAATACCTTATAATATAACGTAATCTGCTGTGTATCATTGAAAATACCTTATAATATATCGCAATTTGTAGTGTATCAATGAAAATACCGTATAATATAACGTAATATGCAGTGTATCATTGAAAATACCTTATAATATAACGTAATATGCAGTGTATCATTGAAAATACCTTATAATATAACGTAATATGCAGTGTATCATTGAAAATACCTTATAATATAACGTAATATGCAGTGTATCATTGAAAATACCTTATAATATAACGTAATATGCAGTGTATCATTGAAAATACCTTATAATATAACGTAATATGCAGTGTATCATTGAAAATACCTTAGAATATATGGTAATTCTAGTCTATCAATGAAAATACCTTATAATATAACGTAATATGCAGTGTATCAGTGAAAATACCTTATAATATATCGTAATTTGTAGTGTATCATTGAAAATACCTTATAATATATAGTAGTTTATCATTGAAAATACCTTATAATATAACGTAATATGCTGTGTATCATTGAAAATACCTTATAATATATAGTAGTTTATCATTGAAAATACCTTATAATATAACGTAATATGCTGTGTATCATTGAAAATACCTTATAATATATCGTAATTTGTAGTGTATCAATGAAAATACCTTATAATATAAAGTAATATGCAGTGTATCATTGAAAATACCTTATAATATATCGTAATTTGTAGTGTATCATTGAAAATACCTTATAATATATGGTAATATGCAGTGTATCATTGGAAATACCTTATAATATATCGAAATTTTTTAGTGTATCATTGAAAATACCTTATAATATATGGTAATTTGTAGTGTATCAATGAAAATACCTTATAATATAACGTAATATGCAGTGTATCATTGAAAATACCTTATAATATATCGTAATTTGTAGTGTATCATTGAAAATACCTTGTAATATATAGTAGTTTATCATTGAAAATACCTTATAATATAACGTAATATGCAGTGTATCATTGAAAATACCTTATAATATAACGTAATATGCAGTGTATCATTGAAAATACCTTAGAATATATGGTAATTCTAGTCTATCAATGAAAATACCTTATAATATAACGTAATATGTAGGGTATCAGTGAAAATACCTTATAATATATCGTAATTTGTAGTGTATCATTGAAAATACCTTATAATATATAGTAGTTTATCATTGAAAATACCTTATAATATAACGTAATCTGCTGTGTATCATTGAAAATACCTTATAATATATAGTAGTTTATCATTGAAAATACCTTATAATATAACGTAATATGCAGTGTATCATTGAAAATACCTTATAATATATCGTAATTTGTAGTGTATCAATGAAAATACCTTATAATATAAAGTAATATGCAGTGTATCATTGAAAATACCTTATAATATATCGTAATTTGTAGTGTATCATTGAAAATACCTTATAATATAACGTAATATGCAGTGTATCATTGAAAATACCTTATAATATAACGTAATATGCAGTGTATCATTGAAAATACCTTATAATATAACGTAATATGCAGTGTATCATTGAAAATACCTTATAATATAACGTAATATGCAGTGTATCATTGAAAATACCTTATAATATAACGTAATATGCAGTGTATCATTGAAAATACCTTATAATATAACGTAATATGCAGTGTATCATTGAAAATACCTTATAATATAACGTAATATGCAGTGTATCATTGAAAATACCTTATAATATAACGTAATATGCAGTGTATCATTGAAAATACCTTAGAATATATGGTAATTCTAGTCTATCAATGAAAATACCTTATAATATAACGTAATATGCAGTGTATCAGTGAAAATACCTTATAATATATCGTAATTTGTAGTGTATCATTGAAAATACCTTATAATATATAGTAGTTTATCATTGAAAATACCTTATAATATAACGTAATCTGCTGTGTATCATTGAAAATACCTTATAATATATAGTAGTTTATCATTGGAAATACCTTATAATATAACGTAATATGCTGTGTATCATTGAAAATACCTTATAATGTATCGTAATTTGTAGTGTATCAATGAAAATACCTTATAATATAAAGTAATATGCAGTGTATCATTGAAAATACCTTATAATATATCGTAATTTGTAGTGTATCATTGAAAATACCTTGTAATATATAGTAGTTTATCATTGAAAATACCTTATAATATAACGTAATATGCAGTGTATCAGTGAAAATACCTTATAATATATCGTAATTTGTAGTGTATCATTGAAAATACCTTATAATATATAGTAGTTTATCATTGAAAATACCTTATAATATAACGTAATCTGCTGTGTATCATTGAAAATACCTTATAATATATAGTAGTTTATCATTGAAAATACCTTATAATATATAGTAGTTTATCATTGGAAATACCTTATAATATAACGTAATATGCTGTGTATCATTGAAAATACCTTATAATATAACGTAATATGCAGTGTATCATTGAAAATACCTTATAATATAACGTAATATGCAGTGTATCATTGAAAATACCTTATAATATAAAGTAATATGCAGTGTATCATTGAAGATACCTTATAATATATGGTAATTTGTAGTGCATCAATGAAAATACCTTATAATATATCGTAATTTGTAGTGTATCATTGAAAATACCTTGTAATATATAGTAGTTTATCATTGAAAATACCTTATAATATAACGTAATATGCAGTGTATCATTGAAAATACCTTATAATATATCGTAATTTGTAGTGTATCATTGAAAATACCTTATAATATATAGTAGTTTATCATTGAAAATACCTTATAATATAACGTAATCTGCTGTGTATCATTGAAAATACCTTATAATATATAGTAGTTTATCATTGAAAATACCTTATAATATATAGTAGTTTATCATTGGAAATACCTTATAATATAACGTAATATGCTGTGTATCATTGAAAATACCTTATAATGTATCGTAATTTGTAGTGTATCAATGAAAATACCTTATAATATAAAGTAATATGCAGTGTATCATTGAAAATACCTTATAATATATCGTAATTTGTAGTGTATCATTGAAAATACCTTGTAATATATAGTAGTTTATCATTGAAAATACCTTATAATATAACGTAATATGCAGTGTATCATTGAAAATACCTTATAATATAACGTAATATGCAGTGTATCAATGAAAATACCTTATAATATAAAGTAATATGCAGTGTATCATTGAAAATACCTTATAATATATCGTAATTTGTAGTGTATCATTGAAAATAACTTATAATATATGGTAATATGCAGTGTATCATTGGAAATACCTTATAATATATCGAAATTTTTTAGTGTATCATTGAAAATACCTTATAATATATGGTAATTTGTAGTGTATCAATGAAAATACCTTATAATATAACGTAATATGCAGTGTATCATTGAAAATACCTTATAATATATCGTAATTTGTAGTGTATCATTGAAAATACCTTGTAATATATAGTAGTTTATCATTGAAAATACCTTATAATATAACGTAATATGCAGTGTATCATTGAAAATACCTTATAATATAACGTAATATGCAGTGTATCATTGAAAATACCTTATAATATAACGTAATATGCAGTGTATCATTGAAAATACCTTATAATATAACGTAATATGCAGTGTATCATTGAAAATACCTTAGAATATATGGTAATTCTAGTCTATCAATGAAAATACCTTATAATATAACGTAATATGCAGGGTATCAGTGAAAATACCTTATAATATATCGTAATTTGTAGTGTATCATTGAAAATACCTTATAATATATAGTAGTTTATCATTGAAAATACCTTATAATATAACGTAATCTGCTGTGTATCATTGAAAATACCTTATAATATATAGTAGTTTATCATTGAAAATACCTTATAATATAACGTAATATGCTGTGTATCATTGAAAATACCTTATAATATATCGTAATTTGTAGTGTATCAATGAAAATACCTTATAATATAAAGTAATATGCAGTGTATCATTGAAAATACCTTATAATATATCGTAATTTGTAGTGTATCATTGAAAATACCTTATAATATAACGTAATATGCAGTGTATCATTGAAAATACCTTATAATATAACGTAATATGCAGTGTATCATTGAAAATACCTTATAATATAACGTAATATGCAGTGTATCATTGAAAATACCTTATAATATAACGTAATATGCAGTGTATCATTGAAAATACCTTATAATATAACGTAATATGCAGTGTATCATTGAAAATACCTTATAATATAACGTAATATGCAGTGTATCATTGAAAATACCTTATAATATAACGTAATATGCAGTGTATCATTGAAAATACCTTATAATATAACGTAATATGCAGTGTATCATTGAAAATACCTTAGAATATATGGTAATTCTAGTCTATCAATGAAAATACCTTATAATATAACGTAATATGCAGTGTATCAGTGAAAATACCTTATAATATATCGTAATTTGTAGTGTATCATTGAAAATACCTTATAATATATAGTAGTTTATCATTGAAAATACCTTATAATATAACGTAATCTGCTGTGTATCATTGAAAATACCTTATAATATATAGTAGTTTATCATTGAAAATACCTTATAATATATAGTAGTTTATCATTGAAAATACCTTATAATATAACGTAATATGCTGTGTATCATTGAAAATACCTTATAATGTATCGTAATTTGTAGTGTATCAATGAAAATACCTTATAATATAAAGTAATATGCAGTGTATCATTGAAAATACCTTATAATATATCGTAATTTGTAGTGTATCATTGAAAATACCTTATAATATATGGTAATATGCAGTGTATCATTGGAAATACCTTATAATATATCGAAATTTTTTAGTGTATCATTGAAAATACCTTATAATATATGGTAATTTGTAGTGTATCAATGAAAATACCTTATAATATAACGTAATATGCAGTGTATCATTGAAAATACCTTATAATATATCGTAATTTGTAGTGTATCATTGAAAATACCTTGTAATATATAGTAGTTTATCATTGAAAATACCTTATAATATAACGTAATATGCAGTGTATCATTGAAAATACCTTATAATATAACGTAATATGCAGTGTATCATTGAAAATACCTTATAATATAACGTAATATGCAGTGTATCATTGAAAATACCTTATAATATAACGTAATATGCAGTGTATCATTGAAAATACCTTATAATATAACGTAATATGCAGTGTATCATTGAAAATACCTTATAATATAAAGTAATATGCAGTGTATCATTGAAAATACATTATAATATATGGTAATTTGTAGTGCATCAATGAAAATACCTTATAATATATCGTAATTTGTAGTGTATCATTGAAAATACCTTGTAATATATAGTAGTTTATCATTGAAAATACCTTATAATATAACGTAATATGCAGTGTATCAGTGAAAATACCTTATAATATATCGTAATTTGTAGTGTATCATTGAAAATACCTTATAATATATAGTAGTTTATCATTGAAAATACCTTATAATATAACGTAATCTGCTGTGTATCATTGAAAATACCTTATAATATATAGTAGTTTATCATTGAAAATACCTTATAATATATAGTAGTTTATCATTGAAAATACCTTATAATATAACGTAATATGCTGTGTATCATTGAAAATACCTTATAATGTATCGTAATTTGTAGTGTATCAATGAAAATACCTTATAATATAAAGTAATATGCAGTGTATCATTGAAAATACCTTATAATATATCGTAATTTGTAGTGTATCATTGAAAATACCTTATAATATATGGTAATATGCAGTGTATCATTGGAAATACCTTATAATATATCGAAATTTTTTAGTGTATCATTGAAAATACCTTATAATATATGGTAATTTGTAGTGTATCAATGAAAATACCTTATAATATAACGTAATATGCAGTGTATCATTGAAAATACCTTATAATATATCGTAATTTGTAGTGTATCATTGAAAATACCTTGTAATATATAGTAGTTTATCATTGAAAATACCTTATAATATAACGTAATATGCAGTGTATCATTGAAAATACCTTATAATATAACGTAATATGCAGTGTATCATTGAAAATACCTTATAATATAACGTAATATGCAGTGTATCATTGAAAATACCTTATAATATAACGTAATATGCAGTGTATCATTGAAAATACCTTATAATATAACGTAATATGCAGTGTATCATTGAAAATACCTTATAATATAAAGTAATATGCAGTGTATCATTGAAGATACCTTATAATATATGGTAATTTGTAGTGCATCAATGAAAATACCTTATAATATATCGTAATTTGTAGTGTATCATTGAAAATACCTTATAATATATAGTAGTTTATCATTGAAAATACCTTATAATATAACGTAATATGCAGTGTATCATTGAAAATACCTTATAATATAACGTAATATGCAGTGTATCATTGAAAATACCTTATAATATAACGTAATATGCAGTGTATCATTGAAAATACCTTATAATATAACGTAATATGCAGTGTATCATTGAAAATACCTTATAATATAACGTAATATGCAGTGTATCATTGAAAATACCTTATAATATAACGTAATATGCAGTGTATCATTGAAAATACCTTATAATATAAAGTAATATGCAGTGTATCATTGAAGATACCTTATAATATATGGTAATTTGTAGTGCATCAATGAAAATACCTTATAATATATCGTAATTTGTAGTGTATCATTGAAAATACCTTGTAATATATAGTAGTTTATCATTGAAAATACCTTATAATATAACGTAATATGCAGTGTATCAGTGAAAATACCTTATAATATATCGTAATTTGTAGTGTATCATTGAAAATACCTTATAATATATAGTAGTTTATCATTGAAAATACCTTATAATATAACGTAATATGCTGTGTATCATTGAAAATACCTTATAATATATAGTAGTTTATCATTGAAAATACCTTATAATATATAGTAGTTTATCATTGAAAATACCTTATAATATAACGTAATATGCAGTGTATCATTGAAAATACCTTATAATGTATCGTAATTTGTAGTGTATCAATGAAAATACCTTATAATATAAAGTAATATGCAGTGTATCATTGAAAATACCTTATAATATAACGTAATTTGTAGTGTATCATTGAAAATACCTTATAATATATGGTAATATGCAGTGTATCATTGGAAATACCTTATAATATATCGAAATTTTTTAGTGTATCATTGAAAATACCTTATAATATATGGTAATTTGTAGTGTATCAATGAAAATACCTTATAATATAACGTAATATGCAGTGTATCATTGAAAATACCTTATAATATATCGTAATTTGTAGTGTATCATTGAAAATACCTTGTAATATATAGTAGTTTATCATTGAAAATACCTTATAATATAACGTAATATGCAGTGTATCATTGAAAATACCTTATAATATAACGTAATATGCAGTGTATCATTGAAAATACCTTATAATATAACGTAATATGCAGTGTATCATTGAAAATACCTTATAATATAACGTAATATGCAGTGTATCATTCAAAATACCTTATAATATAACGTAATATGCAGTGTATCATTGAAAATACCTTATAATATAACGTAATATGCAGTGTATCATTGAAAATACCTTATAATATAAAGTAATATGCAGTGTATCATTGAAGATACCTTATAATATATGGTAATTTGTAGTGTATCATTGAAAATACCTAATAATATAACGTAATATGCAGTGTATCATCGAAAATACCTTATAATATAACGTAATATGCAGTGTATCATTGAATATACCTTATAATATAACGTAATATGCAATGTATCATTGGAAATACCTTAGAATATATGGTAATTCTAGGCTATCAATGAAAATACCTTATAATATAACGTAATATGCAGTGTATCATTGAAAATTCCTTATAATATAACTTAATATGCAGTGTATCATTGAAAATACCTTATAATATAACGTAATATGCAGTGTATCATCGAAAATACCTTATAATAAAACGTAATATGCAGTGTATCATTGAAAATACCTTATAATTTAACGTAATATGCAGTGTATCATTGAAAATACCTTAGAATATATGGTAATTCTAGTCTATCAATGAAAATACCTTATAATATAACGTAATATGCAGTGTATCATTCAAAATACCTTATAATATAACGTAATATGCAGTGTATCATTGAAAATACCTTATAATATAACGTAATATGCAGTGTATCATTGAAAATACCTTATAATATATAGTAGTTTATCATTGAAAATACCTTATAATATAACGTAATATTCTGTGTATCATTGAAAATACCTTATAATATAACGTAATATGCAGTGTATCATTGAAAATACCTTATAATATAACGTAATATGCAGTGTATCATTGAAAATACCTTATAATATAACGTAATATGCAGTGTATCATTGAAAATACCTTATAATATAAAGTAATATGCAGTGTATCATTGAAGATACCTTATAATATATGGTAATTTGTAGTGCATCAATGAAAATACCTTATAATATATCGTAATTTGTAGTGTATCATTGAAAATACCTTGTAATATATAGTAGTTTATCATTGAAAATACCTTATAATATAACGTAATATGCAGTGTATCATTGAAAATACCTTATAATATAACGTAATATGCAGTGTATCATTGAAAATACCTTATAATATAACGTAATATGCAGTGTATCATTGAAAATACCTTATAATATAACGTAATATGCAGTGTATCATTGAAAATACCTTAGAATATATGGTAATTCTAGTCTATCAATGAAAATACCTTATAATATAACGTAATATGCAGTGTATCATTCAAAATACCTTATAATATAACGTAATATGCAGTGTATCATTGAAAATACCTTATAATATAACGTAATATGCAGTGTATCATTGAAAATACCTTATAATATAAAGTAATATGCAGTGTATCATTGAAGATACCTTATAATATATGGTAATTTGTAGTGTATCATTGAAAATACCTAATAATATAACGTAATATGCAGTGTATCATCGAAAATACCTTATAATAAAACGTAATATGCAGTGTATCATTGAATATACCTTATAATATAACGTAATATGCAATGTATCATTGGAAATACCTTAGAATATATGGTAATTCTAGGCTATCAATGAAAATACCTTATAATATAACGTAATATGCAGTGTATCATTGAAAATTCCTTATAATATAACTTAATATGCAGTGTATCATTGAAAATACCTTATAATATAACGTAATATGCAGTGTATCATCGAAAATACCTTATAATAAAACGTAATATGCAGTGTATCATTGAAAATACCTTATAATTTAACGTAATATGCAGTGTATCATTGAAAATACCTTAGAATATATGGTAATTCTAGTCTATCAATGAAAATACCTTATAATATAACGTAATATGCAGTGTATCATTCAAAATACCTTATAATATAACGTAATATGCAGTGTATCATTGAAAATACCTTATAATATAACGTAATATGCAGTGTATCATTGAAAATACCTTATAATATATAGTAGTTTATCATTGAAAATACCTTATAATATAACGTAATATTCTGTGTATCATTGAAAATACCTTATAATATAACGTAATATGCAGTGTATCATTGAAAATACCTTATAATATAACGTAATATGCAGTGTATCATTGAAAATACCTTATAATATAACGTAATATGCAGTGTATCATTGAAAATACCTTATAATATAACGTAATATGCAGTGTATCATCGAAAATACCTTATAATAAAACGTAATATGCAGTGTATCATTGAAAATACCTTATAATTTAACGTAATATGCAGTGTATCATTGAAAATACCTTAGAATATATGGTAATTCTAGTCTATCAATGAAAATACCTTATAATATAACGTAATATGCAGTGTATCATTCAAAATACCTTATAATATAACGTAATATGCAGTGTATCATTGAAAATACCTTATAATATAACGTAATATGCAGTGTATCATTGAAAATACCTTATAATATATAGTAGTTTATCATTGAAAATACCTTATAATATAACGTAATATTCTGTGTATCATTGAAAATACCTTATAATATAACGTAATATGCAGTGTATCATTGAAAATACCTTATAATATAACGTAATATGCAGTGTATCATTGAAAATACCTTATAATATAACGTAATATGCAGTGTATCATTGAAAATACCTTATAATATAAAGTAATATGCAGTGTATCATTGAAGATACCTTATAATATATGGTAATTTGTAGTGCATCAATGAAAATACCTTATAATATATCGTAATTTGTAGTGTATCATTGAAAATACCTTATAATATATAGTAGTTTATCATTGAAAATACCTTATAATATAACGTAATATGCAGTGTATCATTGAAAATACCTTATAATATAACGTAATATGCAGTGTATCATTGAAAATACCTTATAATATAACGTAATATGCAGTGTATCATTGAAAATACCTTATAATATAACGTAATATGCAGTGTATCATTGAAAATACCTTAGAATATATGGTAATTCTAGTCTATCAATGAAAATACCTTATAATATAACGTAATATGCAGTGTATCATTCAAAATACCTTATAATATAACGTAATATGCAGTGTATCATTGAAAATACCTTATAATATAACGTAATATGCAGTGGTATCATTGAAAATACCTTATAATATAAAGTAATATGCAGTGTATCATTGAAGATACCTTATAATATATGGTAATTTGTAGTGTATCATTGAAAATACCTAATAATATAACGTAATATGCAGTGTATCATCGAAAATACCTTATAATAAAACGTAATATGCAGTGTATCATTGAATATACCTTATAATATAACGTAATATGCAATGTATCATTGGAAATACCTTAGAATATTGGTAATTCTAGGCTATCAATGAAAATACCTTATAATATAACGTAATATGCAGTGTATCATTGAAAATTCCTTAATAATATAACTTAATATGCCAGTGTATCATTGAAAATACCTATAATATAACGTAATATGCAGTGTATCATCGAAAATACCTTATAATAAAACGTAATATGCAGTGTATCATTGAAAATACCTTATAATTTAACGTAATATGCAGTGTATCATTGAAAATACCTTAGAATATATGGTAATTCTAGTCTATCAATGAAAATACCTTATAATATAACGTAATATGCAGTGTATCATCAATGATACCTTATAATATAACGTAATATGCAGTGTATCATTGAAAATACCTTATAATATAACGTAATATGCAGTGTATCATTGAAAATACCTTATATATATAGTAGTTTATCATTGAAAATACCTTATAATATAACGTAATATTCTGTGTATCATTGAAAATACCTTATAATATAACGTAATATGGCAGTGTATCATTGAAAATACCTTATAATATAACGTAATATGCAGTGTATCATTGAAAATACCTTATAATATAACGTAATATGCAGTGTATCATTGAAAATACCTTATAATATAACGTAATATGCAGTGTATCATTGAAAAATACCTTGTAATATATCGTAATTTGTAGTGTATCATTGGAATACCTTATAATATTTAGTAGTTTATCATTGAAAATACCTTATTATAAAACGTAATATTGTGTGTATCATTGAAAATACCTTATAATATAACGTAATATGCAGTGTATCATTGAAATACCTTATAATATGACGTAATATGCAGTGTATCATTGAAAATACCTTATAATAATTCGTAATATGCAGTGTATCATTGAGAATACCTTATAATAAAACGTAATATGCAGTGTATCATTGAAAATACCTTATAATATAACGTAATATGCAGTGTATCATTGAAAATACATTATAATATAACGTAATATGCGTTGTATCATTGAAAATACCTTATAATATAACGTAATATGCAGTGTATCATTGAAAATACCTTATAATATAACGTAATATGCAGTGTATCATTGAAAATACCTTATAATATAACGTAATATGCAGTGTATCATTGAAAATTCCTTATAATATAACTTAATATGCAGAGTATCATTGGAAATACCTTATAATATGACGTAATAATGTAGTGTATCATTGAAAATACCTTATAATATAACGTAATATGCAGTGTATCATTGGAAATACCTTATAATAAAACGTAATATGCAGTGTATCATTGAAAATACCTTATAATAAAACGTAATATGCAGTGTATCATTGAAGATACCTTATAATATATGGTAATTTGTAGTGTATCATTGGAAAATACCTAATATATAACGTAATATGCAGTGTATCATCGAAAATACCTTATAATAAAACGTAATATTTAGTGTATCATTGAAAATACCTTATAATTTAACGTAATATGCAGTGTATCATTGAAAATACCTTAGAATATATGGTAATTCTAGTCTATCAATGAAAATACCTTATAATATAACGTAATATGCAGTGTATCATTCAAAATACCTTATAATATAACGTAATATGCAGTGTATCATTGAAAATACCTTATAATATAACGTAATATGCAGTGTATCATTGAAAATACCTTATAATATAACGTAATATGCAGTGTATCATTGAAAATACCTTATAATATAACGTAATATGCAGTGTATCATTGAAAATACCTTATAATATAACGTAATATGCAGTGTATCATTGAAAATACCTTATAATATATAGTAGTTTATCATTGAAAATACATTATAATATAACGTAATATGCTGTGTATCATTGAAAATACCTTATAATATATCGCAATTGTAGTGTATCAATGAAAATACCGTATAATATAAAGTAATATGCAGTGTATCATTGAAAATACCTTATAATATAACGTAATATGCAGTGTATCATTGAAAATACCTTTTAATATATCGTAATATGCAGTGTATCATTGAAAATACCTTATAATATAACGTAATATGCAGTGTATCATTGAAAATACCTTAGAATATATGGTAATTCTAGTCTATCAATGAAAATACCTTATTATATATCGCAATTTGTAGTGTATCATTGAAAATACCTTATAATATAACGTAATATGCAGTGTATCATTGAAAATACCTTATAATAAATCGTAATATGCAGTGTATCATTGAGATACCTTATAATAAAACGTAATATGCAGTTGTATCATTGAAAATACCTTATAATATAACGTAATATGCAGTGTGTCATTGAAAATACATTATAATATAACGTAATATGCAGTGTATCATTGAAAATACCTATAATATAACGTAATATGCAGTGTATCATTGAAAATACCTTGTAATATATAGTAGTTTATCATTGAAAATACTTATAATATAACGTAATATTCTGTGTATCATTGAAAATACCTTAGAATATATGGTAATTCTAGTCTATCAATGGAAAATACCTTATAATATAACGTAATATGCAGTGTATCATTGAAAATACCTTATAATATAACGTAATATGCAGTGTATCATTGAAAATACATTATAATATAACGTAATATGCGGTGTATCATTGAAAATACCTTATAATATAACGTAATATGCAGTGTATCATTGAAAATACCTTATAATATAACGTAATATGCAGTGTATCATTGAAAATACCTTATAATATAACGTAATATGCAGTGTATCATTGAAAATTCCTTATAATAATAACTTAATATGCAGAGTATCATTGAAATACCTTATAATATGACGTAATATGTAGTGTATCATTGAAAATACCTTATAATATAACGTAATATGCAGTGTATCATTGGAAATACCTTATAATAAAACGTAATATGCAGTGTATCATTGAAAATACTTATAATAAAACGTAATATGCAGTGTATCATTGAAGATACCTTATAATATATGGTAATTTGTAGTGTATCATTGAAAATACCTAATAATATAACGTAATATGCAGTGTATCATCGAAAATACCTTATAATAAAACGTAATATTTAGTGTATCATTGAAAATACCTTATAATTTAACGTAATATGCAGTGTACATTGAAAATACCTTAGAATATATGGTAATTCTAGGTCTATCAATGAAAATACCTTATAATATAACGTAATATTGCAGTGTATTCATTCAAAATACCTTATAATATAACGTAATATGCAGTGTATCATTGAAAATACCTTATAATATAACGTAATATGCAGTGTATCATTGAAAATACCTTATAATATAACGTAATATGCAGTGTATCATTGAAAATACCTTATAATATAACGTAATATGCAGTGTATCATTGAAAATACCTTATAATATAACGTAATATGCAGTGTATCATTGAAAATACCTTATAATATATAGTAGTTTATCATTGAAAATACATTATAATATAACGTAATCTGCTGTGTATCATTGAAAATACCTTATAATATATCGCAATTTGTAGTGTATCAATGAAAATACCGTATAATATAACGTAATATGCAGTGTATCATTGAAAATACCTTATAATATAACGTAATATGCAGTGTATCATTGAAAATACCTTTTAATATATCGTAATATGCAGTGTATCATTGAAAATACCTTATAATATAACGTAATATGCAGTGTATCATTGAAAATACCTTAGAATATATGGTAATTCTAGTCTATCAATGAAAATACCTTATAATATATCGCAATTTGTAGTGTATCATTGAAAATACCTCATAATATAACGTAATATGCAGTCTATCATTGAAAATACCTTATAATAAATCGTAATATGCAGTGTATCATTGAGAATACCTTATAATAAAACGTAATATGCAGTGTATCATTGAAAATACCTTATAATATAACGTAATATGCAGTGTGTCATTGAAAATACATTATAATATAACGTAATATGCAGTGTATCATTGAAAATACCTTATAATATAACGTAATATGCAGTGTATCATTGAAAATACCTTGTAATATATAGTAGTTTATCATTGAAAATACCTTATAATATAACGTAATATTCTGTGTATCATTGAAAATACCTTAGAATATATGGTAATTCTAGTCTATCAATGAAAATACCTTATAATATAACGTAATATGCAGTGTATCATTGGAAAATTCCTTATAATATAACGTAATATGCAGAGTACCCTTGGAAATACCTTATAATATATCGTAATTTTTTAGTGTATCATTGGAAATACCTAATAATATAACGTAATATGCAGTGTATCATTGAAAATACCTTATAATAAAACGTAATATGCAGTGTATCATTGAAAATACCTTAGAATATATGGTAATTTGTAGTGTATCATTGAAAATACCTTGTAATATATAGTAGTTTATCATTGAAAATACCTTATAATATAACGTAATATTCTGTGTATCACTGAAAATACCTTATAATATAACGTAATATGCAGTGTATCATTGAAAATACCTTATAATATAACGTAATATGACGTGTATCGTTGAAAATACTTTATAATATAACGTAATATGCAGTGTATCATTTAAAATACCTTATAATATAACGTAATATGCAGTGTATCATTGGAAATACCTTATAATATATGGTAATTTGTAGTGTATCAATGAAAATACCTTATAATATAACGTAATATGCAGTGTATCATTGAAAATAATTTATAATATATCGTAATTTGTAGTGTATCAATGACAATACCTTATAATATAAAGTAATATGCAGTGTATCATTGAAAATACCTTATAATATATCGTAATTTGTAGTGTATCATTGAAAATACCTTATAATATATAGTAGTTTATCACTGAAAATACCTTATAATATAAAGTAATATGCAGTGTATCATTGAAGATACCTTATAATATATGGTAATTTGTAGTGTATCATTGAAAATACCTAATAATATAACGTAATATGCAGTGTATCATCGAAAATACCTTATAATAAAACGTAATATGCAGTGTATCATTGAAAATACCTTATAATATAACGTAATATGCAATGTATCATTGGAAATACCTTAGAATATATGGTAATTCTAGGCTATCAATGAAAATACCTTATAATATAACGTAATATGCAGTGTATCATTGAAAATTCCTTATAATATAACTTAATATGCAGAGTATCATTGGAAATACCTTATAATATGACGTAATATGTAGTGTATCATTGAAAATACCTTATAATATAACGTAATATGCAGTGTATCATTGGAAATACCTTATAATAAAACGTAATATGCAGTGTATCATTGAAAATACCTTATAATAAAACGTAATATGCAGTGTATCATTGAAGATACCTTATAATATATGGTAATTTGTAGTGTATCATTGAAAATACCTAATAATATAACGTAATATGCAGTGTATCATCGAAAATACCTTATAAAAAAACGTAATATGCAGTGTATCATTGAAAATACCTTATAATTTAACGTAATATGCAGTGTATCATTGAAAATACCTTATAATATAACGTAATATGCAGTGTATCATTGAAAATACCTTATAATATATAGTAGTTTATCATTGAAAATACCTTATAATATAACGTAATATTCTGTGTATCATTGAAAATACCTTATAATATAACGTAATATGCAGTGTATCATTGAAAATACCTTATAATATAACGTAATATGCAGTGTATCATTGAAAATACCTTATAATATAACGTAATATGCAGTGTATCATTGAAAATACCTTGTAATATATCGTAATTTGTAGTGTACCATTGGAAATACCTTATAATATTTAGTAGTTTATCATTGAAAATACCTTATTATAAAACGTAATATTGTGTGTATCATTGAAAATACCTTATAATATAACGTAATATGCAGTGTATCATTGAAAATACCTTATAATTTAACGTAATATGCAGTGTATCATTGAAAATACCTTATAATATAACGTAATATGCAGTGTATCATTCAAAATACCTTATAATATAACGTAATATGCAGTGTATCATTGAAAATACCTTATAATATAACGTAATATGCAGTGTATCATTGAAAATACCTTATAATATAACGTAATATGCAGTGTATCATTGAAAATACCTTATAATATAAAGTAATATGCAGTGTATCATTGAAGATACCTTATAATATATGGTAATTTGTAGTGCATCAATGAAAATACCTTATAATATATCGTAATTTGTAGTGTATCATTGAAAATACCTTGTAATATATAGTAGTTTATCATTGAAAATACCTTATAATATAACGTAATATGCAGTGTATCATTGAAAATACCTTATAATATAACGTAATATGCAGCGTATCATTGAAAATACCTTATAATATAACGTAATATGCAGTGTATCATTGAAAATACCTTATAATATAACGTAATATGCAGTGTATCATTGAAAATACCTTATAATATAAAGTAATATGCAGTGTATCATTGAAGATACCTTATAATATATGGTAATTTGTAGTGTATCATTGAAAATACCTAATAATATAACGTAATATGCAGTGTATCATCGAAAATACCTTATAATATAACGTAATATGCAGTGTATCATTGAAAATACCTTATAATATAACGTAATATGCAGTGTATCATTGAAAATACCTTATAATATAACGTAATATGCAGTGTATCATTGAAAATACCTTGTAATATATCGTAATTTGTAGTGTATCATTGGAAATACCTTATAATATTTAGTAGTTTATCATTGAAAATACCTTATTATAAAACGTAATATTGTGTGTATCATTGAAAATACCTTATAATATAACGTAATATGCAGTGTATCATTGAAAATACCTTATAATATGACGTAATATGCAGTGTATCATTGAAAATACCTTATAATAAATCGTAATATGCAGTGTATCATTGAGAATACCTTATAATAAAACGTAATATGCAGTGTATCATTGAAAATACCTTATAATATAACGTAATATGCAGTGTATCATTGAAAATACATTATAATATAACGTAATATGCGGTGTATCATTGAAAATACCTTATAATATATCGTAATTTGTAGTGTATCATTGAAAATACCTTATAATATATGGTAATTTGTAGTGCATCAATGAAAATACCTTATAATATAACGTAATATGCAGTGTATCATTGAAAATACCTTATAATATAACGTAATATGCAGTGTATCATTGAAAATACCTTAGAATATATGGTAATTGTAGTCTATCAATGAAAATACCTTATAATATAACGTAATATGCAGTGTATCAGTGAAAATACCTTATAATATATCGTAATTTGTAGTGTATCATTGAAAATACCTTATAATATATAGTAGTTTATCATTGAAAATACCTTATAATATAACGTAATCTGCTGTGTATCATTGAAAATACCTTATAATATATAGTAGTTTATCATTGAAAATACCTTATAATATATAGTAGTTTATCATTGGAAATACCTTATAATATAACGTAATATGCTGTGTATCATTGAAAATACCTTATAATATAACGTAATATGCAGTGTATCATTGAAAATACCTTATAATATAACGTAATATGCAGTGTATCATTGAAAATACCTTATAATATAAAGTAATATGCAGTGTATCATTGAAGATACCTTATAATATATGGTAATTTGTAGTGCATCAATGAAAATACCTTATAATATATCGTAATTTGTAGTGTATCATTGAAAATACCTTGTAATATATAGTAGTTTATCATTGAAAATACCTTATAATATAACGTAATATGCAGTGTATCAGTGAAAATACCTTATAATATATCGTAATTTGTAGTGTATCATTGAAAATACCTTATAATATATAGTAGTTTATCATTGAAAATACCTTATAATATAACGTAATCTGCTGTGTATCATTGAAAATACCTTATAATATATAGTAGTTTATCATTGAAAATACCTTATAATATATAGTAGTTTATCATTGGAAATACCTTATAATATAACGTAATATGCTGTGTATCATTGAAAATACCTTATAATATATCGTAATTTGTAGTGTATCAATGAAAATACCTTATAATATAAAGTAATATGCAGTGTATCATTGAAAATACCTTATAATATATCGTAATTTGTAGTGTATCATTGAAAATACCTTGTAATATATAGTAGTTTATCATTGAAAATACCTTATAATATAACGTAATATGCAGTGTATCATTGCAAATACCTTATAATATAACGTAATCTGCTGTGTATCATTGAAAATACCTTATAATATATCGCAATTTGTAGTGTATCAATGAAAATACCGTATAATATAACGTAATATGCAGTGTATCATTGAAAATACCTTATAATATAACGTAATATGCAGTGTATCATTGAAAATACCTTATAATATAACGTAATATGCAGTGTATCATTGAAAATACCTTATAATAAAACGTAATATGCAATGTATCATTGAAAATACCTTATAATAAAACGTAATATGCAGTGTATCATTGAAAATACCTTATAATATATCGTAATTTGTAGTGTATCATTGAAAATACCTTATAATATATGGTAATTTGTAGTGTATCATTGAAAATACCTTGTAATATATAGTAGTTTATCATTGAAAATACCTTATAATATAACGTAATATGCAGTGTATCATTGAAAATACCTTATAATATAACGTAATATGCAGTGTATCATTGAAAATACCTTATAATATAACGTAATATGCAGTGTATCATTGAAAATACCTTATAATATATAGTAGTTTATCATTGAAAATACCTTATAATATAACGTAATCTGCTGTGTATCATTGAAAATACCTTATAATATATCGCAATTTGTAGTGTATCAATGACAATACCGTATAATATAACGTAATATGCAGTGTATCATTGAAAATACCTTATAATATAACGTAATATGCAGTGTATCATTGAAAATACCTTTTAATATATCGTAATATGCAGTGTATCATTGAAAATACCTTATAATATAACGTAATATGCAGTGTATCATTGAAAATACCTTAGAATATATGGTAGTTCTAGTCTATCAATGAAAATACCTTATAATATATCGCAATTTGTAGTGTATCATTGAAAATACCTTATAATATGACGTAATATGCAGTGTATCATTGAAAATACCTTATAATAAATCGTAATATGCAGTGTATCATTGAGAATACCTTATAATAAAACGTAATATGCAGTGTATCATTGAAAATACCTTATAATATAACGTAATATGCAGTGTGTCATTGAAATTCATTATAATATAACGTAATATGCAGTGTATCATTGAAAATACCTTATAATATAACGTAATATGCAGTGTATCATTGAAAATACCTTGTAATATATAGTAGTTTATCATTGAAAATACCTTATAATATAACGTAATATTCTGTGTATCATTGAAAATACCTTAGAATATATGGTAATTCTAGTCTATCAATGAAAATACCTTATAATATAACGTAATATGCAGTGTATCATTGAAAATTCCTTATAATATAACGTAATATGCAGAGTACCCTTGGAAATACCTTATAATATATCGTAATTTTTTAGTGTATCATTGGAAATACCTAATAATATAACGTAATATGCAGTGTATCATTGAAAATACCTTATAATAAAACGTAATATCCAGTGTATCATTGAAAATACCTTAGAATATATGGTAATTTGTAGTGTATCATTGAAAATACCTTGTAATATATAGTAGTTTATCATTGAAAATACCTTATAATATAACGTAATATTCTGTGTATCACTGAAAATACCTTATAATATAACGTAATATGCAGTGTATCATTGAAAATACCTTATAATATAACGTAATATGACGTGTATCGTTGAAAATACTTTATAATATAACGTAATATGCAGTGTATCATTTAAAATACCTTATAATATAACGTAATATGCAGTGTATCATTGGAAATACCTTATAATATATGGTAATTTGTAGTGTATCAATGAAAATACCTTATAATATAACGTAATATGCAGTGTATCATTGAAAATAATTTATAATATATCGTAATTTGTAGTGTATCAATGACAATACCTTATAATATAAAGTAATATGCAGTGTATCATTGAAAATACCTTATAATATATCGGAATTTGTAGTGTATCATTGAAAATACCTTATAATATATAGTAGTTTATCATTGAAAATACCTTATAATATAACGTAATATGCAGTGTATCATTGAAAATACCTTATAATATAACGTAATATGCAGTGTATGATTGAAAATACCTTATAATATAACGTAATATGCGGTGTATCATTGAAAATACCGTAGAATATATGGTAATTCTAGTCTATCAATGAAAATACATTATAATATAAGGTAATATGCTGTGTATCATTGAAAATACCTTATAATATAACGTAATATGCAGTGTATCATTGGAAATACCTTATAATATATAGTAATTTTTTAGTGTATCATTGAAAATACCTAATAATATAACGTAATATGCAGTGCATCATTGAAAATACCTTATAATATAACGTAATATGCAGTGTATCATTGAAAATACCTTATGATATAACGTAATATGCAGTGTATCATTGAAAATACCTTATAATATAACGTAATATGCAGTGTATCATTGGAAATACCTTATAATATAACGTAATATGCAGTGTATCATTGAAAATACCTTATAATATAACGTAATATGCAGTGTATCATTGAAAATTCCTTATAATATAACTTAATATGCAGAGTATCATTGGAAATACCTTATAATATGACGTAATATGTAGTGTATCATTGAAAATACCTTATAATATAACGTAATATGCAGTGTATCATTGGAAATACCTTATAATAAAACGTAATATGCAGTGTATCATTGAAAATACCTTATAATAAAACGTAATATGCAGTGTATCATTGAAGATACCTTATAATATATGGTAATTTGTAGTGTATCATTGAAAATACCTAATAATATAACGTAATATGCAGTGTATCATCGAAAATACATTATAATAAAACGTAATATGCAGTGTATCATTGAAAATACCTTATAATTTAACGTAATATGCTGTGTATCATTGAAAATACCTTATAATATAACGTAATATGCAGTGTATCATTGAAAATACCTTATAATATAACGTAATATGCAGTGTATCATTGAAAATACCTTATAATATAACGTAATATGCAGTGTATCATTGAAAATACCTTGTAATATATCGTAATTTGTAGTGTACCATTGGAAATACCTTATAATATTTAGTAGTTTATCATTGAAAATACCTTATTATAAAACGTAATATTGTGTGTATCATTGAAAATACCTTATAATATAACGTAATATGCAGTGTATCATTGAAAATACCTTATAATATAACGTAATATGCAGTGTATCATTGAAAATACCTTATAATATAACGTAATATGCAGTGTATCATTGAAAATACCTTATAATATAACGTAATATGCAGTGTATCATTGAAAATACCTTATAATATATAGTAGTTTATCATTGAAAATACCTTATAATATAACGTAATATTGTGTGTATCATTGAAAATACCTTATAATATAACGTAATATGCAGTGTATCATTGAAAATACCTTATAATATAACGTAATATGCAGTGTATCATTGAAAATACCTTATAATAATTCGTAATATGCAGTGTATCATTGAGAATACCTTATAATAAAACGTAATATGCAGTGTATCATTGAAAATACCTTATAATATAACGTAATATGCAGTGTATCATTGAAAATACATTATAATATAACGTAATATGCGGTGTATCATTGAAAATACCTTATAATATAACGTAATATGCAGTGTATCATTGAAAATACCTTATAATATAACGTAATATGCAGTGTATCATTGAAAATACCTTATAATATAACGTAATATGCAGTGTATCATTGAAAATTCCTTATAATATAACTTAATATGCAGAGTATCATTGGAAATCTCTTATAATATGACGTAATATGTAGTGTATCATTGAAAATACCTTATAATATAACGTAATATGCAGTGTATCATTGGAAATACCTTATAATAAAACGTAATATGCAGTGTATCATTGAAAATACCTTATAATAAAACGTAATATGCAGTGTATCATTGAAGATACCTTATAATATATGGTAATTTGTAGTGTATCATTGAAAATACCTAATAATATAACGTAATATGCAGTGTATCATCGAAAATACCTTATAATAAAACGTAATATTTAGTGTATCATTGAAAATACCTTATAATTTAACGTAATATGCAGTGTATCATTGAAAATACCTTAGAATATATGGTAATTCTAGTCTATCAATGAAAATACCTTATAATATAACGTAATATGCAGTGTATCATTCAAAATACCTTATAATATAACGTAATATGCAGTGTATCATTGAAAATACCTTATAATATAACGTAATATGCAGTGTATCATTGAAAATACCTTATAATATAACGTAATATGCAGTGTATCATTGAAAATACCTTATAATATAACGTAATATGCAGTGTATCATTGAAAATACCTTATAATATAACGTAATATGCAGTGTATCATTGAAAATACCTTATAATATATAGTAGTTTATCATTGAAAATACATTATAATATAACGTAATCTGCTGTGTATCATTGAAAATACCTTATAATATATCGCAATTTGTAGTGTATCAATGAAAATACCGTATAATATAACGTAATATGCAGTGTATCATTGAAAATACCTTATAATATAACGTAATATGCAGTGTATCATTGAAAATACCTTTTAATATATCGTAATATGCAGTGTATCATTGAAAATACCTTATAATATAACGTAATATGCAGTGTATCATTGAAAATACCTTAGAATATATGGTAATTCTAGTCTATCAATGAAAATACCTTATAATATATCGCAATTTGTAGTGTATCATTGAAAATACCTTATAATATGACGTAATATGCAGTGTATCATTGAAAATACCTTATAATAAATCGTAATATGCAGTGTATCATTGAGAATACCTTATAATAAAACGTAATATGCAGTGTATCATTGAAAATACCTTATAATATAACGTAATATGCAGTGTGTCATTGAAAATACATTATAATATAACGTAATATGCAGTGTATCATTGAAAATACCTTATAATATAACGTAATATGCAGTGTATCATTGAAAATACCTTGTAATATATAGTAGTTTATCATTGAAAATACCTTATAATATAACGTAATATTCTGTGTATCATTGAAAATACCTTAGAATATATGGTAATTCTAGTCTATCAATGAAAATACCTTATAATATAACGTAATATGCAGTGTATCATTGAAAATTCCTTATAATATAACGTAATATGCAGAGTACCCTTGGAAATACCTTATAATATATCGTAATTTTTTAGTGTATCATTGGAAATACCTAATAATATAACGTAATATGCAGTGTATCATTGAAAATACCTTATAATAAAACGTAATATGCAGTGTATCATTGAAAATACCTTAGAATATATGGTAATTTGTAGTGTATCATTGAAAATACCTTGTAATATATAGTAGTTTATCATTGAAAATACCTTATAATATAACGTAATATTCTGTGTATCACTGAAAATACCTTATAATATAACGTAATATGCAGTGTATCATTGAAAATACCTTATAATATAACGTAATATGACGTGTATCGTTGAAAATACTTTATAATATAACGTAATATGCAGTGTATCATTTAAAATACCTTATAATATAACGTAATATGCAGTGTATCATTGGAAATACCTTATAATATATGGTAATTTGTAGTGTATCAATGAAAATACCTTATAATATAACGTAATATGCAGTGTATCATTGAAAATAATTTATAATATATCGTAATTTGTAGTGTATCAATGACAATACCTTATAATATAAAGTAATATGCAGTGTATCATTGAAAATACCTTATAATATATCGTAATTTGTAGTGTATCATTGAAAATACCTTATAATATATAGTAGTTTATCACTGAAAATACCTTATAATATAAAGTAATATGCAGTGTATCATTGAAGATACCTTATAATATATGGTAATTTGTAGTGTATCATTGAAAATACCTAATAATATAACGTAATATGCAGTGTATCATCGAAAATACCTTATAATAAAACGTAATATGCAGTGTATCATTGAAAATACCTTATAATATAACGTAATATGCAATGTATCATTGGAAATACCTTAGAATATATGGTAATTCTAGGCTATCAATGAAAATACCTTATAATATAACGTAATATGCAGTGTATCATTGAAAATTCCTTATAATATAACTTAATATGCAGAGTATCATTGGAAATACCTTATAATATGACGTAATATGTAGTGTATCATTGAAAATACCTTATAATATAACGTAATATGCAGTGTATCATTGGAAATACCTTATAATAAAACGTAATATGCAGTGTATCATTGAAAATACCTTATAATAAAACGTAATATGCAGTGTATCATTGAAGATACCTTATAATATATGGTAATTTGTAGTGTATCATTGAAAATACCTAATAATATAACGTAATATGCAGTGTATCATCGAAAATACCTTATAAAAAAACGTAATATGCAGTGTATCATTGAAAATACCTTATAATTTAACGTAATATGCAGTGTATCATTGAAAATACCTTATAATATAACGTAATATGCAGTGTATCATTGAAAATACCTTATAATATATAGTAGTTTATCATTGAAAATACCTTATAATATAACGTAATATTCTGTGTATCATTGAAAATACCTTATAATATAACGTAATATGCAGTGTATCATTGAAAATACCTTATAATATAACGTAATATGCAGTGTATCATTGAAAATACCTTATAATATAACGTAATATGCAGTGTATCATTGAAAATACCTTGTAATATATCGTAATTTGTAGTGTACCATTGGAAATACCTTATAATATTTAGTAGTTTATCATTGAAAATACCTTATTATAAAACGTAATATTGTGTGTATCATTGAAAATACCTTATAATATAACGTAATATGCAGTGTATCATTGAAAATACCTTATAATTTAACGTAATATGCAGTGTATCATTGAAAATACCTTATAATATAACGTAATATGCAGTGTATCATTCAAAATACCTTATAATATAACGTAATATGCAGTGTATCATTGAAAATACCTTATAATATAACGTAATATGCAGTGTATCATTGAAAATACCTTATAATATAACGTAATATGCAGTGTATCATTGAAAATACCTTATAATATATAGTAGTTTATCATTGAAAATACCTTATAATATAACGTAATATTCTGTGTATCATTGAAAATTCCTTATAATATAACGTAATATGCAGTGTATCATTGAAAATACCTTATAATATAACGTAATATGCAGTGTATCATTGAAAATACCTTATAATATAACGTAATATGCAGTGTATCATTGAAAATACCTTATAATATAACGTAATATGCAGCGTATCATTGAAAATACCTTATAATATAACGTAATATGCAGTGTATCATTGAAAATACCTTATAATATAACGTAATATGCAGTGTATCATTGAAAATACCTTATAATATAAAGTAATATGCAGTGTATCATTGAAGATACCTTATAATATATGGTAATTTGTAGTGTATCATTGAAAATACCTAATAATATAACGTAATATGCAGTGTATCATCGAAAATACCTTATAATATAACGTAATATGCAGTGTATCATTGAAAATACCTTATAATATAACGTAATATGCAGTGTATCATTGAAAATACCTTATAATATAACGTAATATGCAGTGTATCATTGAAAATACCTTGTAATATATCGTAATTTGTAGTGTATCATTGGAAATACCTTATAATATTTAGTAGTTTATCATTGAAAATACCTTATTATAAAACGTAATATTGTGTGTATCATTGAAAATACCTTATAATATAACGTAATATGCAGTGTATCATTGAAAATACCTTATAATATGACGTAATATGCAGTGTATCATTGAAAATACCTTATAATAAATCGTAATATGCAGTGTATCATTGAGAATACCTTATAATAAAACGTAATATGCAGTGTATCATTGAAAATACCTTATAATATAACGTAATATGCAGTGTATCATTGAAAATACATTATAATATAACGTAATATGCGGTGTATCATTGAAAATACCTTATAATATATCGTAATTTGTAGTGTATCATTGAAAATACCTTATAATATATGGTAATTTGTAGTGCATCAATGAAAATACCTTATAATATAACGTAATATGCAGTGTATCATTGAAAATACCTTATAATATAACGTAATATGCAGTGTATCATTGAAAATACCTTAGAATATATGGTAATTGTAGTCTATCAATGAAAATACCTTATAATATAACGTAATATGCAGTGTATCAGTGAAAATACCTTATAATATATCGTAATTTGTAGTGTATCATTGAAAATACCTTATAATATATAGTAGTTTATCATTGAAAATACCTTATAATATAACGTAATCTGCTGTGTATCATTGAAAATACCTTATAATATATCGCAATTTGTAGTGTATCAATGAAAATACCGTATAATATAACGTAATATGCAGTGTATCATTGAAAATACCTTATAATATAACGTAATATGCAGTGTATCATTGAAAATACCTTATAATATAACGTAATATGCAGTGTATCATTGAAAATACCTTATAATAAAACGTAATATGCAATGTATCATTGAAAATACCTTATAATAAAACGTAATATGCAGTGTATCATTGAAAATACCTTATAATATATCGTAATTTGTAGTGTATCATTGAAAATACCTTATAATATATGGTAATTTGTAGTGTATCATTGAAAATACCTTGTAATATATAGTAGTTTATCATTGAAAATACCTTATAATATAACGTAATATGCAGTGTATCATTGAAAATACCTTATAATATAACGTAATATGCAGTGTATCATTGAAAATACCTTATAATATAACGTAATATGCAGTGTATCATTGAAAATACCTTATAATATATAGTAGTTTATCATTGAAAATACCTTATAATATAACGTAATCTGCTGTGTATCATTGAAAATACCTTATAATATATCGCAATTTGTAGTGTATCAATGACAATACCGTATAATATAACGTAATATGCAGTGTATCATTGAAAATACCTTATAATATAACGTAATATGCAGTGTATCATTGAAAATACCTTTTAATATATCGTAATATGCAGTGTATCATTGAAAATACCTTATAATATAACGTAATATGCAGTGTATCATTGAAAATACCTTAGAATATATGGTAGTTCTAGTCTATCAATGAAAATACCTTATAATATATCGCAATTTGTAGTGTATCATTGAAAATACCTTATAATATGACGTAATATGCAGTGTATCATTGAAAATACCTTATAATAAATCGTAATATGCAGTGTATCATTGAGAATACCTTATAATAAAACGTAATATGCAGTGTATCATTGAAAATACCTTATAATATAACGTAATATGCAGTGTGTCATTGAAATTCATTATAATATAACGTAATATGCAGTGTATCATTGAAAATACCTTATAATATAACGTAATATGCAGTGTATCATTGAAAATACCTTGTAATATATAGTAGTTTATCATTGAAAATACCTTATAATATAACGTAATATTCTGTGTATCATTGAAAATACCTTAGAATATATGGTAATTCTAGTCTATCAATGAAAATACCTTATAATATAACGTAATATGCAGTGTATCATTGAAAATTCCTTATAATATAACGTAATATGCAGAGTACCCTTGGAAATACCTTATAATATATAGTAATTTTTTAGTGTATCATTGGAAATACCTAATAATATAACGTAATATGCAGTGTATCATTGAAAATACCTTATAATAAAACGTAATATCCAGTGTATCATTGAAAATACCTTAGAATATATGGTAATTTGTAGTGTATCATTGAAAATACCTTGTAATATATAGTAGTTTATCATTGAAAATACCTTATAATATAACGTAATATTCTGTGTATCACTGAAAATACCTTATAATATAACGTAATATGCAGTGTATCATTGAAAATACCTTATAATATAACGTAATATGACGTGTATCGTTGAAAATACTTTATAATATAACGTAATATGCAGTGTATCATTTAAAATACCTTATAATATAACGTAATATGCAGTGTATCATTGAAAATACCTTATAATATATGGTAATTTGTAGTGTATCAATGAAAATACCTTATAATATAACGTAATATGCAGTGTATCATTGAAAATAATTTATAATATATCGTAATTTGTAGTGTATCAATGACAATACCTTATAATATAAAGTAATATGCAGTGTATCATTGAAAATACCTTATAATATATCGGAATTTGTAGTGTATCATTGAAAATACCTTATAATATATAGTAGTTTATCATTGAAAATACCTTATAATATAACGTAATATGCAGTGTATCATTGAAAATACCTTATAATATAACGTAATATGCAGTGTATGATTGAAAATACCTTATAATATAACGTAATATGCGGTGTATCATTGAAAATACCGTAGAATATATGGTAATTCTAGTCTATCAATGAAAATACATTATAATATAAGGTAATATGCTGTGTATCATTGAAAATACCTTATAATATAACGTAATATGCAGTGTATCATTGGAAATACCTTATAATATATAGTAATTTTTTAGTGTATCATTGAAAATACCTAATAATATAACGTAATATGCAGTGCATCATTGAAAATACCTTATAATATAACGTAATATGCAGTGTATCATTGAAAATACCTTATGATATAACGTAATATGCAGTGTATCATTGAAAATACCTTATAATA
Source organism: Lasioglossum lativentre (assembly GCA_916610255.1). Taxonomy (NCBI): domain Eukaryota; kingdom Metazoa; phylum Arthropoda; class Insecta; order Hymenoptera; family Halictidae; genus Lasioglossum; species Lasioglossum lativentre. The sequence goes on along the minus strand of CAKAJI010000261.1, from coordinate 268,832 downwards.
TAACGTAATATGCAGTGTATCATTGGAAATACCTTATAATATAACGTAATATGCAGTGTATCATTGAAAATACCTTATAATATAACGTAATATGCAGTGTATCATTGAAAATTCCTTATAATATAACTTAATATGCAGAGTATCATTGGAAATACCTTATAATATGACGTAATATGTAGTGTATCATTGAAAATACCTTATAATATAACGTAATATGCAGTGTATCATTGGAAATACCTTATAATAAAACGTAATATGCAGTGTATCATTGAAAATACCTTATAATAAAACGTAATATGCAGTGTATCATTGAAGATACCTTATAATATATGGTAATTTGTAGTGTATCATTGAAAATACCTAATAATATAACGTAATATGCAGTGTATCATCGAAAATACATTATAATAAAACGTAATATGCAGTGTATCATTGAAAATACCTTATAATTTAACGTAATATGCTGTGTATCATTGAAAATACCTTATAATATAACGTAATATGCAGTGTATCATTGAAAATACCTTATAATATAACGTAATATGCAGTGTATCATTGAAAATACCTTATAATATAACGTAATATGCAGTGTATCATTGAAAATACCTTGTAATATATCGTAATTTGTAGTGTACCATTGGAAATACCTTATAATATTTAGTAGTTTATCATTGAAAATACCTTATTATAAAACGTAATATTGTGTGTATCATTGAAAATACCTTATAATATAACGTAATATGCAGTGTATCATTGAAAATACCTTATAATTTAACGTAATATGCAGTGTATCATTGAAAATACCTTATAATATAACGTAATATGCAGTGTATCATTGAAAATACCTTATAATATAACGTAATATGCAGTGTATCATTGAAAATACCTTATAATATATAGTAGTTTATCATTGAAAATACCTTATAATATAACGTAATATTCTGTGTATCATTGAAAATACCTTATAATATAACGTAATATGCAGTGTATCATTGAAAATACCTTATAATATAACGTAATATGCAGTGTATCATTGAAAATACCTTATAATATAACGTAATATGCAGTGTATCATTGAAAATACCTTATAATATAACGTAATATGCAGTGTATCATTGAAAATACCTTGTAATATATCGTAATTTGTAGTGTATCATTGGAAATACCTTATAATATTTAGTAGTTTATCATTTAAAATACCTTATTATAAAACGTAATATTGTGTGTATCATTGAAAATACCTTATAATATAACGTAATATGCAGTGTATCATTGAAAATACCTTATAATATGACGTAATATGCAGTGTATCATTGTAAATACCTTATAATAAATCGTAATATGCAGTGTATCATTGAGAATACCTTATAATAAAACGTAATATGCAGTGTATCATTGAAAATACCTTATAATATAACGTAATATGCAGTGTATCATTGAAAATACATTATAATATAACGTAATATGCGGTGTATCATTGAAAATACCTTATAATATATCGTAATTTGTAGTGTATCATTGAAAATACCTTATAATATATGGTAATTTGTAGTGCATCAATGAAAATACCTTATAATATAACGTAATATGCAGTGTATCATTGAAAATACCTTATAATATAACGTAATATGCAGTGTATCATTGAAAATACCTTATAATATAACGTAATATGCAGTGTATCATTGAAAATACCTTAGAATATATGGTAATTGTAGTCTATCAATGAAAAAACCTTATAATATAACGTAATATGCAGTGTATCAGTGAAAATACCTTATAATATATCGTAATTTGTAGTGTATCATTGAAAATGCCTTATAATATATAGTAGTTTATCATTGAAAATACCTTATAATATATAGTAGTTTATCATTGAAAATACCTTATAATATAACGTAATATGCTGTGTATCATTGAAAATACCTTATAATATATCGTAATTTGTAGTGTATCAATGAAAATACCTTATAATATAAAGTAATATGCAGTGTATCATTGAAAATACCTTATAATATATCGTAATTTTTTAGTGTATCATTGAAAATACCTTATAATATATGGTAATATGCAGTGTATCATTGGAAATACCTTATAATATATCGAAATTTTTTAGTGTATCATTGAAAATACCTTATAATATATAGTAGTTTATCATTGAAAATACCTTATAATATAACGTGATCTGCTGTGTATCATTGAAAATACCTTATAATATATCGCAATTTCTAGTGTATCAATGAAAATACCGTATAATATAACGTAATATGCAGTGTATCATTGAAAATACCTTATAATATAACGTAATATGCAGTGTATCATTGAAAATACCTAATAATATAACGTAATATGCAGTGTATCATTGAAAATACATTATAATATAACGTAATATGCGGTGTATCATTGAAAATACCTTATAATATGTCGTAATTTGTAGTGTATCATTGAAAATACCTTATAATATATGGTAATTTGTAGTGCATCAATGAAAATACCTTATAATATAACGTAATATGCAGTGTATCATTGAAAATACCTTATAATATAACGTAATATGCAGTGTATCATTGAAAATACCTTATAATATAACGTAATATGCAGTGTATCATTGAAAATACCTTAGAATATATGGTAATTGTAGTCTATCAATGAAAAAACCTTATAATATAACGTAATATGCAGTGTATCAGTGAAAATACCTTATAATATATCGTAATTTGTAGTGTATCATTGAAAATACCTTATAATATATAGTAGTTTATCATTGAAAATACCTTATAATATATAGTAGTTTATCATTGAAAATACCTTATAATATAACGTAATATGCTGTGTATCATTGAAAATACCTTATAATATATCGAAATTTTTTAGTGTATCATTGAAAATACCTTATAATATATGGTAATTTGTAGTGTATCAATGAGAATACCTTATAATATAACGTAATATGCAGTGTATCATTGAAAATACCTTATAATATAACGTAATATACAGTGTATCATTGAAAATACCTTATAATATAACGTAATATGCAGTGTATCATTGAAAATACCTTAGAATATATCGTAATTTGTAGTGTATCATTGAAAATACCTTATAATATATAGTAGTTTATCATTGAAAATACCTTATAATATAACGTGATCTGCTGTGTATCATTGAAAATACCTTATAATATATCGCAATTTGTAGTGTATCAATGAAAATACCGTATAATATAACGTAATATGCAGTGTATCATTGAAAATACCTTATAATATAACGTAATATGCAGTGTATCATTGAAAATACCTTATAATATAACGTAATATGCAGTGTATCATTGAAAATACCTTATAATATAACGTAATATGCAGTGTATCATTGAAAATACCTTATAATATATAGTAGTTTATCATTGAAAATACCTTATAATATAACGTAATATGCAGTGTATCATTGAAAATACCTTATAATATAACGTAATATGCAGTGTATCATTGGAAATACCTTATAATATATGGTAATTTGTAGTGTATCAATGAAAATACCTTATAATATAACGTAATATGCAGTGTATCATTGAAAATAATTTATAATATATCGTAATTTGTAGTGTATCAATGACAATACCTTATAATATAAAGTAATATGCAGTGTATCATTGAAAATACCTTATAATATTTCGTAATTTGTAGTGTATCATTGAAAATACCTTATAATATATAGTAGTTTATCATTGAAAATACCTTATAATATAACGTAATATGCAGTGTATCATTGGAAATACCTTATAATATATAGTAATTTTTTAGTGTATCATTGAAAATACCTAATAATATAACGTAATATGCAGTGCATCATTGAAAATACCTTATAATATAACGTAATATGCAGTGTATCATTGAAAATACCTTATAATATAACGTAATATGCAGTGTATCATTGAAAATAATTTATAATATATCGTAATTTGTAGTGTATCAATGAAAATACCTTATAATATAACGTAATATGCACTGTATCATTGAAAATACTTTATAATATAACGTAATATGCGGTGTATCATTGAAAATACCTTATAATATAACTTAATATGCAGTGTATCATTGAAAATACCTTGTAGTATATAGTAGTTTATCATTGAAAATACCTTATAATATAACGTAATATTCTGTGTATCATTGAAAATACCTTATAATATAACGTAATATGCAGTGTATCATTGAAAATACCTTATAATATTTCGTAATATGCAGTGTATCATTGAAAATACCTTATAATATAACGTAATATGCAGTGTATCATTGAAAATACCTTATAATATAACGTAGTATGCAGTCTATCATGAAAAATACCTTATAAAATAATGTAATATGCAGTGTATCATTGAAAATACCTTATAATATAACGTGATATGCAGTGTATCATTGAAAATACCTTATAATATAACGAGATATGCAGTCTATCATTGAAAATACCTAATAATATAACGTAGTATGCAGTGTATCATTGAAAATACCCTATAATATAACGTAATATGCAGTGTATCATTGAAAATACATTATAATATAACGTAATATGCGGTGTATCATTGAAAATACCTTATAATATAACGTAATATGCAGTGTATCATTGAAAATACCTTGTAATATATAGTAGTTTATCATTGAAAATACCTTATAATATAACGTAATATTCTGTGTATCATTGAAAATACCTTAGAATATATGGTAATTCTAGTCTATCAATGAAAATACCTTATAATATAACGTAATATGCAGTGTATCATTGAAAATTCCTTATAATATAACGTAATATGCAGAGTACCCTTGGAAATACCTTATAATATATCGTAATTTTTTAGTGTATCATTGGAAATACCTAATAATATAACGTAATATGCAGTGTATCATTGAAAATACCTTATAATAAAACGTAATATGCAGTGTATCATTGAAAATACCTTAGAATATATGGTAATTTGTAGTGTATCATTGAAAATACCTTATAATATAACGTAATATTCTGTGTATCACTGAAAATACCTTATAATATAACGTAATATGCAGTGTATCATTGAAAATACCTTATAATATAACGTAATATGACGTGTATCATTGAAAATACTTTATAATATAACGTAATATGCAGTGTATCATTTAAAATACCTTATAATATAACGTAATATGCAGTGTATCATTGGAAATACCTTATAATATATGGTAATTTGTAGTGTATCAATGAAAATACATTATAATATAACGTAATATGCAGTGTATCATTGAAAATAATTTATAATATATCGTAATTTGTAGTGTATCAATGACAATACCTTATAATATAAAGTAATATGCAGTGTATCATTGAAAATACCTTATAATATATCGTAATTTGTAGTGTATCATTGAAAATACCTTATAATATATAGTAGTTTATCATTGAAAATACCTTATAATATAACGTAATATGCAGTGTATCATTGAAAATACCTTATAATATAACGTACTATGCAGTGTATGATTGAAAATACCTTATAATATAACGTAATATGCGGTGTATCATTGAAAATACCGTAGAATATATGGTAATTCTAGTCTATCAATGAAAATACATTATAATATAAGGTAATATGCAGTGTATCATTGAAAATACCTAATAATATAAGGTAATATGCAGTGCATCATTGAAAATACCTTATAATATAACGTAATATGCAGTGTATCATTGAAAATACCTTATAATATAACGTAATATGCAGTGTATCATTGAAAATACCTTATAATATAACGTAATATGCGGTGTATCATTGAAAATACCGTAGAATATATGGTAATTCTAGTCTATCAATGAAAATACATTATAATATAAGGTAATATGCAGTGTATCATTGAAAATACCGTAGAATATATGGTAATTCTAGTCTATCAATGAAAATACATTATAATATAAGGTAATATGCAGTGTATCATTGAAAATACCTAATAATATAACGTAATATGCAGTGCATCATTGAAAATACCTTATAATATAACGTAATATTCTGTGTATCATTGAAAATACCTTATAATATAACGTAATATGCAGTGTATCATTGAAAATACCTTATAATATAACGTAATATGCAGTGTATCATTGAAAATACCTTATAATATAACGTAATATGCAGTGTATCATTGAAAATACATTATAATATAACGTAATATGCGGTGTATCATTGAAAATACCTTATAATATAACTTAATATGCAGTGTATCATTGAAAATACCTTGTAATATATAGTAGTTTATCATTGAAAATACCTTATAATATAACGTAATATTCTGTGTATCATTGAAAATACCTTATAATATAACGTAATATGCAGTGTATCATTGAAAATACCGTATAATATAACGTAATATGCAGTGTATCATTGAAAATACATTATAATATAACGTAATATGCGGTGTATCATTGAAAATACCTTATGATATAACGTAATATGCAGTGTATCATTGAAAATACCTTGTAATATATAGTAGTTTATCATTGAAAATACCTTATAATATAACGTAATATTCTGTGTATCATTGAAAATACCTTAGAATATATGGTAATTCTAGTCTATCAATGAAAATACCTTATAATATAACGTAATATGCAGTGTATCATTGAAAATTCCTTATAATATAACGTAATATGCAGTGTATCATTGAAAATACCTTATAATAAAACGTAATATGCAGTGTATCATTGAAGATACCTTATAATATATGGTAATTTGTAGTGTATCAATGAAAATACCTTATAATATAACGTAATATGCAGTGTATCATTGAAAATACCTTATAATATAACGTAATATGCAGTGTATCATTGGAAATACCTTATAATATATAGTAATTTTTTAGTGTATCATTGAAAATACCTAATAATATAACGTAATATTCTGTGTATCATTGAAAATACCTTATAATAAAACGTAATATGCAGTGTATCATTGAAAATACCTTATAATAAAACGTAATATGCAGTGTATCATTGAAAATACCTTATAATATAACGTAATATGACGTGTATCATTGAAAATACTTTATAATATAACGTAATATGCAGTGTATCATTTAAAATACCTTATAATATAACGTAATATGCAGTGTATCATTGGAAATACCTTATAATATATGGTAATTTGTAGTGTATCAATGAAAATACCTTATAATATAACGTAATGTGCAGTGTATCATTGAAAATAATTTATAATATATCGTAATTTGTAGTGTATCAATGACAATACCTTATAATATAAAGTAATATGCAGTGTATCATTGAAAATACCTTATAATATAACGTAATATGCAGTGTATCATTGAAAATACCTTAGAATATATGGTAATTCTAGTCTATCAATGAAAATACCTTATAATATAACGTAATATGCAGTGTATCATTGAAAATTCCTTATAATATAACGTAATATGCAGTGTATCATTGAAAATACCTTATAATAAAACGTAATATGCAGTGTATCATTGAAGATACCTTATAATATATGGTAATTTGTAGTGTATCAATGAAAATACCTTATAATATAACGTAATATGCAGTGTATCATTGAAAATACCTTATAATATAACGTAATATGCAGTGTATCATTGGAAATACCTTATAATATATAGTAATTTTTTAGTGTATCATTGAAAATACCTAATAATATAACGTAATATTCTGTGTATCATTGAAAATACCTTATAATAAAACGTAATATGCAGTGTATCATTGAAAATACCTTATAATAAAACGTAATATGCAGTGTATCATTGAAAATACCTTATAATATAACGTAATATGACGTGTATCATTGAAAATACTTTATAATATAACGTAATATGCAGTGTATCATTTAAAATACCTTATAATATAACGTAATATGCAGTGTATCATTGGAAATACCTTATAATATATGGTAATTTGTAGTGTATCAATGAAAATACCTTATAATATAACGTAATATGCAGTGTATCATTGAAAATAATTTATAATATATCGTAATTTGTAGTGTATCAATGACAATACCTTATAATATAAAGTAATATGCAGTGTATCATTGAAAATACCTTATAATATAACGTAATATGCAGTGTATCATTGAAAATACCTTATAATATAACGTAATATGCGGTGTATCATTGAAAATACCGTAGAATATATGGTAATTCTAGTCTATCAATGAAAATACATTATAATATAAGGTAATATGCAGTGTATCATTGAAAATACCTTATAATATAACGTAATATGCAGTGTATCATTGAAAATACCTTATAATAAAACGTAATATGCAGTGTATCATTGAAAATACCTTAGAATATATGGTAATTTGTAGTGTATCATTGAAAATACCTTGTAATATATTGTAGTTTATCATTGAAAATACCTTATAATATAACGTAATATTCTGTGTATCACTGAAAATACCTTATAATATAACGTAATATGCAGTGTATCATTGAAAATACCTTATAATATAACGTAATATGACGTGTATCATTGAAAATACTTTATAATATAACGTAATATGCAGTGTACCATTTAAAATACCTTATAATATAACGTAATATGCAGTGTATCATTGAAAATAATTTATAATATATCGTAATTTGTAGTGTATCAATGAAAATACCTTATAATATAACGTAATATGCACTGTATCATTGAAAATACTTTATAATATAACGTAATATGCAGTCTATCATTGAAAATACCTTATAATATAATGTAATATGCAGTGTATCATTGAAAATACCTCATAATATAACATAATAAGCAGTGTATCATTGAAAATACCTTATAATATAACGTGATATGCAGTGTATCATTGAAAATACCTTATAATATAACGTAATATGCAGTCTATCATTGAAAATACCTTATAATATAATGTAATATGCAGTGTATCATTGAAAATACCTTATAATATAACGTAATATGCAGTGTATCATTGAAAATACCTTATAATATAACGTAATATGCAGTGATTCATTGAAAATACTTTATAATATAACGTAATATGCAGTGTATCATTGAAAATACCTCATAATATAACGTAATATGCAGTCTATCATTGAAAATACCTTATAATATAATGTAATATGCAGTCTATCATTGAAAATACCTTATAATATAACGTAATATGCAGTGTATCATTGAAAATACCTTGTAATATATAGTAATTTATCATTGAAAATACCTTATAATATAACGTAATATTCTGTGTATCATTGAAAATACCTTATAATATAACGTAATATTCTGTGTATCATTGAAAATACCTTATAATATAACGTAATATGCAGTGTATCATTGAAAATACCTTATAATATTTCGTAATATGCAGTGTATCATTGAAAATACCTTATAATATAACGTAATATGCAGTGTATCATTGAGAATACCTTATAATATAACGTAGTATGCAGTCTATCATGAAAAATACCTTATAAAATAATGTAATATGCAGTGTATCATTGAAAATACCTTATAATATAACGTGATATGCAGTGTATCATTGAAAATACCTTATAATATAACGAGATATGCAGTCTATCATTGAAAATACCTAATAATATAACGTAGTATGCAGTGTATCATTGAAAATACCGTATAATATAACGTAATATGCAGTGTATCATTGAAAATACATTATAATATAACGTAATATGCGGTGTATCATTGAAAATACCTTATGATATAACGTAATATGCAGTGTATCATTGAAAATACCTTGTAATATATAGTAGTTTATCATTGAAAATACCTTATAATATAACGTAATATTCTGTGTATCATTGAAAATACCTTAGAATATATGGTAATTCTAGTCTATCAATGAAAATACCTTATAATATAACGTAATATGCAGTGTATCATTGAAAATTCCTTATAATATAACGTAATATGCAGTGTATCATTGGAAATACCTTATAATATATGGTAATTTGTAGTGTATCAATGAAAATACCTTATAATATAACGTAATATGCAGTGTATCATTGAAAATAATTTATAATATATCGTAATTTGTAGTGTATCAATGACAATACCTTATAATATAAAGTAATATGCAGTGTATCATTGAAAATACCTTATAATATAACGTAATATGCAGTGTATCATTGAAATTACCTTATAATATAACGTAATATGCGGTGTATCATTGAAAATACCGTAGAATATATGGTAATTCTAGTCTATCAATGAAAATACATTATAATATAAGGTAATATGCAGTGTATCATTGAAAATACCTTATAATATAACGTAATATGCAGTGTATCATTGAAAATACCTTATAATAAAACGTAATATTGCAGTGTATCATTGAAAATACCTTAGAATATATGGTAATTTGTAGTGTATCATTGAAAATACCTTGTAATATATTGTAGTTTATCATTGAAAATACCTTATAATATAACGTAATATTCTGTGTATCACTGAAAATACCTTATAATATAACGTAATATGCAGTGTATCATTGAAAATACCTTATAATATAACGTAATATGACGTGTATCATTGAAAATACTTTATAATATAACGTAATATGCAGTGTACCATTTAAAATACCTTATAATATAACGTAATATGCAGTGTATCATTGAAAATAATTTATAATATATCGTAATTTGTAGTGTATCAATGAAAATACCTTATAATATAACGTAATATGCACTGTATCATTGAAAATACTTTATAATATAACGTAATATGCAGTCTATCATTGAAAATACCTTATAATATAATGTAATATGCAGTGTATCATTGAAAATACCTCATAATATAACATAATAAGCAGTGTATCATTGAAAATACCTTATAATATAACGTGATATGCAGTGTATCATTGAAAATACCTTATAATATAACGTAATATGCAGTCTATCATTGAAAATACCTTATAATATAATGTAATATGCAGTCTATCATTGAAAATACCTTATAATATAACGTAATATGCAGTGTATCATTGAAAATACCTTATAATATAACGTAATATGCAGTAATTCATTGAAAATACTTTATAATATAACGTAATATGCAGTGTATCATTGAAAATACCTCATAATATAACGTAATATGCAGTCTATCATTGAAAATACCTTATAATATAACGTAATATGCAGTCTATCATTGAAAATACCTTATAATATAACGTAATATGCAGTGTATCATTGAAAATACCTTGTAATATATAGTAATTTATCATTGAAAATACCTTATAATATAACGTAATATTCTGTGTATCATTGAAAATACCTTATAATATAACGTAATATGCAGTGTATCATTGAAAATACCTTATAATATTTCGTAATATGCAGTGTATCATTGAAAATACCTTATAATATAACGTAATATGCAGTGTATCATTGAAAATACCTTATAACATAACGTAGTATGCAGTCTATCATGAAAAATACCTTATAAAATAATGTAATATGCAGTGTATCATTGAAAATACCTTATAATATAACGTGATATGCAGTGTATCATTGAAAATACCTTATAATATAACGTAATATGCAGTCTATCATTGAAAATACCTTATAATATAATGTAATATGCAGTCTATCATTGAAAATACCTCATAATATAACATAATAAGCAGTGTATCATTGAAAATACCTTATAATATAACGTGATATGCAGTGTATCATTGAAAATACCTTATAATATAACGTAATATGCAGTCTATCATTGAAAATACCTTATAATATAATGTAATATGCAGTCTATCATTGAAAATACCTTATAATATAACGTAATATGCAGTGTATCATTGAAAATACCTTATAATATAACGTAATATGCAGTGATTCATTGAAAATACTTTATAATATAACGTAATATGCAGTGTATCATTGAAAATACCTCATAATATAACGTAATATGCAGTCTATCATTGAAAATACCTTATAATATAATGTAATATGCAGTCTATCATTGAAAATACCTTATAATATAACGTAATATGCAGTGTATCATTGAAAATACCTTGTAATATATAGTAATTTATCATTGAAAATACCTTATAATATAACGTAATATTCTGTGTATCATTGAAAATACCTTATAATATAACGTAATATGCAGTGTATCATTGAAAATACCTTATAATATTTCGTAATATGCAGTGTATCATTGAAAATACCTTATAATATAACGTAATATGCAGTGTATCATTGAAAATACCTTATAATATAACGTAGTATGCAGTCTATCATGAAAAATACCTTATAAAATAATGTAATATGCAGTGTATCATTGAAAATACCTTATAATATAACGTAATATGCAGTGTATCATTGAAAATACCTTATAATATATGGTAATTTGTAGTGTATCAATGAAAATACCTTATAATATAACGTAATATGCAGTGTATCATTGAAAATACCTTATAATATAACGTAATATGCAGTGTATCATTGGAAATACCTTATAATATATAGTAATTTTTTAGTGTATCATTGAAAATACCTAATAATATAACGTAATATTCTGTGTATCATTGAAAATACCTTATAATAAAACGTAATATGCAGTGTATCATTGAAAATACCTTATAATAAAACGTAATATGCAGTGTATCATTGAAAATACCTTATAATATAACGTAATATGACGTGTATCATTGAAAATACTTTATAATATAACGTAATATGCAGTGTATCATTTAAAATACCTTATAATATAACGTAATATGCAGTGTATCATTGGAAATACCTTATAATATATGGTAATTTGTAGTGTATCAATGAAAATACCTTATAATATAACGTAATATGCAGTGTATCATTGAAAATAATTTATAATATATCGTAATTTGTAGTGTATCAATGACAATACCTTATAATATAAAGTAATATGCAGTGTATCATTGAAAATACCTTATAATATAACGTAATATGCAGTGTATCATTGAAAATACCTTATAATATAACGTAATATGCGGTGTATCATTGAAAATACCGTAGAATATATGGTAATTCTAGTCTATCAATGAAAATACATTATAATATAAGGTAATATGCAGTGTATCATTGAAAATACCTTATAATATAACGTAATATGCAGTGTATCATTGAAAATACCTTATAATAAAACGTAATATGCAGTGTATCATTGAAAATACCTTAGAATATATGGTAATTTGTAGTGTATCATTGAAAATACCTTGTAATATATTGTAGTTTATCATTGAAAATACCTTATAATATAACGTAATATTCTGTGTATCACTGAAAATACCTTATAATATAACGTAATATGCAGTGTATCATTGAAAATACCTTATAATATAACGTAATATGACGTGTATCATTGAAAATACTTTATAATATAACGTAATATGCAGTGTACCATTTAAAATACCTTATAATATAACGTACTATGCAGTGTATCATTGAAAATAATTTATAATATATCGTAATTTGTAGTGTATCAATGAAAATACCTTATAATATAACGTAATATGCACTGTATCATTGAAAATACTTTATAATATAACGTAATATGCAGTCTATCATTGAAAATACCTTATAATATAATGTAATATGCAGTGTATCATTGAAAATACCTCATAATATAACATAATAAGCAGTGTATCATTGAAAATACCTTATAATATAACGTGATATGCAGTGTATCATTGAAAATACCTTATAATATAACGTAATATGCAGTCTATCATTGAAAATACCTTATAATATAATGTAATATGCAGTCTATCATTGAAAATACCTTATAATATAACGTAAAATGCAGTGTATCATTGAAAATACCTTATAATATAACGTAATATGCAGTAATTCATTGAAAATACTTTATAATATAACGTAATATGCAGTGTATCATTGAAAATACCTCATAATATAACGTAATATGCAGTCTATCATTGAAAATACCTTATAATATAATGTAATATGCAGTCTATCATTGAAAATACCTTATAATATAACGTAATATGCAGTGTATCATTGAAAATACCTTGTAATATATAGTAATTTATCATTGAAAATACCTTATAATATAACGTAATATTCTGTGTATCATTGAAAATACCTTATAATATAACGTAATATTCTGTGTATCATTGAAAATACCTTATAATATAACGTAATATGCAGTGTATCATTGAAAATACCTTATAATATTTCGTAATATGCAGTGTATCATTGAAAATACCTTATAATATAACGTAATATGCAGTGTATCATTGAGAATACCTTATAATATAACGTAGTATGCAGTCTATCATGAAAAATACCTTATAAAATAATGTAATATGCAGTGTATCATTGAAAATACCTTATAATATAACGTGATATGCAGTGTATCATTGAAAATACCTTATAATATAACGAGATATGCAGTCTATCATTGAAAATACCTAATAATATAACGTAGTATGCAGTGTATCATTGAAAATACCGTATAATATAACGTAATATGCAGTGTATCATTGAAAATACATTATAATATAACGTAATATGCGGTGTATCATTGAAAATACCTTATGATATAACGTAATATGCAGTGTATCATTGAAAATACCTTGTAATATATAGTAGTTTATCATTGAAAATACCTTATAATATAACGTAATATTCTGTGTATCATTGAAAATACCTTAGAATATATGGTAATTCTAGTCTATCAATGAAAATACCTTATAATATAACGTAATATGCAGTGTATCATTGAAAATTCCTTATAATATAACGTAATATGCAGTGTATCATTGGAAATACCTTATAATATATGGTAATTTGTAGTGTATCAATGAAAATACCTTATAATATAACGTAATATGCAGTGTATCATTGAAAATAATTTATAATATATCGTAATTTGTAGTGTATCAATGACAATACCTTATAATATAAAGTAATATGCAGTGTATCATTGAAAATACCTTATAATATAACGTAATATGCAGTGTATCATTGAAAATACCTTATAATATAACGTAATATGCGGTGTATCATTGAAAATACCGTAGAATATATGGTAATTCTAGTCTATCAATGAAAATACATTATAATATAAGGTAATATGCAGTGTATCATTGAAAATACCTTATAATATAACGTAATATGCAGTGTATCATTGAAAATACCTTATAATAAAACGTAATATGCAGTGTATCATTGAAAATACCTTAGAATATATGGTAATTTGTAGTGTATCATTGAAAATACCTTGTAATATATTGTAGTTTATCATTGAAAATACCTTATAATATAACGTAATATTCTGTGTATCACTGAAAATACCTTATAATATAACGTAATATGCAGTGTATCATTGAAAATACCTTATAATATAACGTAATATGACGTGTATCATTGAAAATACTTTATAATATAACGTAATATGCAGTGTACCATTTAAAATACCTTATAATATAACGTAATATGCAGTGTATCATTGAAAATAATTTATAATATATCGTAATTTGTAGTGTATCAATGAAAATACCTTATAATATAACGTAATATGCACTGTATCATTGAAAATACTTTATAATATAACGTAATATGCAGTCTATCATTGAAAATACCTTATAATATAATGTAATATGCAGTGTATCATTGAAAATACCTCATAATATAACATAATAAGCAGTGTATCATTGAAAATACCTTATAATATAACGTGATATGCAGTGTATCATTGAAAATACCTTATAATATAACGTAATATGCAGTCTATCATTGAAAATACCTTATAATATAATGTAATATGCAGTCTATCATTGAAAATACCTTATAATATAACGTAATATGCAGTGTATCATTGAAAATACCTTATAATATAACGTAATATGCAGTAATTCATTGAAAATACTTTATAATATAACGTAATATGCAGTGTATCATTGAAAATACCTCATAATATAACGTAATATGCAGTCTATCATTGAAAATACCTTATAATATAATGTAATATGCAGTCTATCATTGAAAATACCTTATAATATAACGTAATATGCAGTGTATCATTGAAAATACCTTGTAATATATAGTAATTTATCATTGAAAATACCTTATAATATAACGTAATATTCTGTGTATCATTGAAAATACCTTATAATATAACGTAATATGCAGTGTATCATTGAAAATACCTTATAATATTTCGTAATATGCAGTGTATCATTGAAAATACCTTATAATATAACGTAATATGCAGTGTATCATTGAAAATACCTTATAACATAACGTAGTATGCAGTCTATCATGAAAAATACCTTATAAAATAATGTAATATGCAGTGTATCATTGAAAATACCTTATAATATAACGTGATATGCAGTGTATCATTGAAAATACCTTATAATATAACGTAATATGCAGTCTATCATTGAAAATACCTTATAATATAATGTAATATGCAGTCTATCATTGAAAATACCTCATAATATAACATAATAAGCAGTGTATCGTTGAAAATACCTTATAATATAACGTGATATGCAGTGTATCATTGAAAATACCTTATAATATAACGTAATATGCAGTCTATCATTGAAAATACCTTATAATATAATGTAATATGCAGTCTATCATTGAAAATACCTTATAATATAACGTAATATGCAGTGTATCATTGAAAATACCTTATAATATAACGTAATATGCAGTAATTCATTGAAAATACTTTATAATATAACGTAATATGCAGTGTATCATTGAAAATACCTCATAATATAACGTAATATGCAGTCTATCATTGAAAATACCTTATAATATAATGTAATATGCAGTCTATCATTGAAAATACCTTATAATATAACGTAATATGCAGTGTATCATTGAAAATACCTTGTAATATATAGTAATTTATCATTGAAAATACCTTATAATATAACGTAATATTCTGTGTATCATTGAAAATACCTTATAATATAACGTAATATGCAGTGTATCATTGAAAATACCTTATAATATTTCGTAATATGCAGTGTATCATTGAAAATACCTTATAATATAACGTAATATGCAGTGTATCATTGAAAATACCTTATAATATAACGTAGTATGCAGTCTATCATGAAAAATACCTTATAAAATAATGTAATATGCAGTGTATCATTGAAAATACCTTATAATATAACGTAATATGCAGTGTATCATTGAAGATACCTTATAATATATGGTAATTTGTAGTGTATCAATGAAAATACCTTATAATATAACGTAATATGCAGTGTATCATTGAAAATACCTTATAATATAACGTAATATGCAGTGTATCATTGGAAATACCTTATAATATATAGTAATTTTTTAGTGTATCATTGAAAATACCTAATAATATAACGTAATATTCTGTGTATCATTGAAAATACCTTATAATAAAACGTAATATGCAGTGTATCATTGAAAATACCTTATAATAAAACGTAATATGCAGTGTATCATTGAAAATACCTTATAATATAACGTAATATGACGTGTATCATTGAAAATACTTTATAATATAACGTAATATGCAGTGTATCATTTAAAATACCTTATAATATAACGTAATATGCAGTGTATCATTGGAAATACCTTATAATATATGGTAATTTGTAGTGTATCAATGAAAATACCTTATAATATAACGTAATATGCAGTGTATCATTGAAAATAATTTATAATATATCGTAATTTGTAGTGTATCAATGACAATACCTTATAATATAAAGTAATATGCAGTGTATCATTGAAAATACCTTATAATATAACGTAATATGCAGTGTATCATTGAAAATACCTTATAATATAACGTAATATGCGGTGTATCATTGAAAATACCGTAGAATATATGGTAATTCTAGTCTATCAATGAAAATACATTATAATATAAGGTAATATGCAGTGTATCATTGAAAATACCTTATAATATAACGTAATATGCAGTGTATCATTGGAAATACCTTATAATATATAGTAATTTTTTAGTGTATCATTGAAAATACCTAATAATATAACGTAATATGCAGTGCATCATTGAAAATACCTTATAATATAACGTAATATTCTGTGTATCATTGAAAATACCTTATAATATAACGTAATATGCAGTGTATCATTGAAAATACCTTATAATATAACGTAATATGCAGTGTATCATTGAAAATACCTTATAATATAACGTAATATGCAGTGTATCATTGAAAATACATTATAATATAACGTAATATGCGGTGTATCATTGAAAATACCTTATAATATAACGTAATATGCAGTGTATCATTGAAAATACCTTGTAATATATAGTAGTTTATCATTGAAAATACCTTATAATATAACGTAATATTCTGTGTATCATTGAAAATACCTTATAATATAACGTAATATGCAGTGTATCATTGAAAATACCTTATAATATTTCGTAATATGCAGTGTATCATTGAAAATACCTTATAATATAACGTAATATGCAGTGTATCATTGAAAATACCTTATAATATAACGTAGTATGCAGTCTATCATGAAAAATACCTTATAAAATAATGTAATATGCAGTGTATCATTGAAAATACCTTATAATATAACGTGATATGCAGTGTATCATTGAAAATACCTTATAATATAACGAGATATGCAGTCTATCATTGAAAATACCTAATAATATAACGTAGTATGCAGTGTATCATTGAAAATACCCTATAATATAACGTAATATGCAGTGTATCATTGAAAATACCTTATAATATAACGAGATATGCAGTCTATCATTGAAAATACCTAATAATATAACGTAGTATGCAGTGTATCATTGAAAATACCCTATAATATAACGTAATATGCAGTGTATCATTGAAAATACATTATAATATAACGTAATATGCGGTGTATCATTGAAAATACATTATAATATAACGTAATATGCGGTGTATCATTGAAAATACCTTATAATATAACGTAATATGCAGTGTATCATTGAAAATACCTTGTAATATATAGTAGTTTATCATTGAAAATACCTTATAATATAACGTAATATTCTGTGTATCATTGAAAATACCTTAGAATATATGGTAATTCTAGTCTATCAATGAAAATACCTTATAATATAACGTAATATGCAGTGTATCATTGAAAATTCCTTATAATATAACGTAATATGCAGAGTACCCTTGGAAATACCTTATAATATATCGTAATTTTTTAGTGTATCATTGGAAATACCTAATAATATAACGTAATATGCAGTGTATCATTGAAAATACCTTATAATAAAACGTAATATGCAGTGTATCATTGAAAATACCTTAGAATATATGGTAATTTGTAGTGTATCATTGAAAATACCTTGTAATATATAGTAGTTTATCATTGAAAATACCTTATAATATAACGTAATATTCTGTGTATCACTGAAAATACCTTATAATATAACATAATATGCAGTGTATCATTGAAAATACCTTATAATATAACGTAATATGACGTGTATCATTGAAAATACTTTATAATATAACGTAATATGCAGTGTATCATTTAAAATACCTTATAATATAACGTAATATGCAGTGTATCATTGGAAATACCTTATAATATATGGTAATTTGTAGTGTATCAATGAAAATACCTTATAATATAACGTAATATGCAGTGTATCATTGAAAATAATTTATAATATATCGTAATTTGTAGTGTATCAATGACAATACCTTATAATATAAAGTAATATGCAGTGTATCATTGAAAATACCTTATAATATTTCGTAATTTGTAGTGTATCATTGAAAATACCTTATAATATATAGTAGTTTATCATTGAAAATACCTTATAATATAACGTAATATTCTGTGTATCATTGAAAATACCTTAGAATATATGGTAATTCTAGTCTATCAATGAAAATACCTTATAATATAACGTAATATGCAGTGTATCATTGAAAATTCCTTATAATATAACGTAATATGCAGAGTACCCTTGGAAATACCTTATAATATATCGTAATTTTTTAGTGTATCATTGGGAATACCTAATAATATAACGTAATACGCAGTGTATCATTGAAAATACCTTATAATAAAACGTAATATGCAGTGTATCATTGAAAATACCTTAGAATATATGGTAATTTGTAGTGTATCATTGAAAATACCTTGTAATATATAGTAGTTTATCATTGAAAATACCTTATAATATAACGTAATATTCTGTGTATCACTGAAAATACCTTATAATATAACGTAATATGCAGTGTATCATTGAAAATACCTTATAATATAACGTAATATGACGTGTATCATTGAAAATACTTTATAATATAACGTAATATGCAGTGTATCATTTAAAATACCTTATAATATAACGTAATATGCAGTGTATCATTGGAAATACCTTATAATATATGGTAATTTGTAGTGTATCAATGAAAATACCTTATAATATAACGTAATATGCAGTGTATCATTGAAAATAATTTATAATATATCGTAATTTGTAGTGTATCAATGACAATACCTTATAATATAAAGTAATATGCAGTGTATCATTGAAAATACCTTATAATATATCGTAATTTGTAGTGTATCATTGAAAATACCTTGTAATATATAGTAGTTTATCATTGAAAATACCTTATAATATAACGTAATATGCAGTGTATCATTGGAAATACCTTATAATATATAGTAATTTTTTAGTGTATCATTGAAAATACCTAATAATATAACGTAATATGCAGTGCATCATTGAAAATACCTTATAATATAACGTAATATGCAGTGTATCATTGAAAATACCTTATAATATAACGTAATATGCAGTGTATCATTGAAAATAATTTATAATATATCGTAATTTGTAGTGTATCAATGAAAATACCTTATAATATAACGTAATATGCAGTGTATCATTGAAAATACCTTATAATATAACGTAATATGCAGTCTATCATTGAAAATACCTTATAATATAATGTAATATGCAGTCTATCATTGAAAATACCTCATAATATAACATAATAAGCAGTGTATCATTGAAAATACCTTATAATATAACGTGATATGCAGTGTATCATTGAAAATACCTTATAATATAACGTAATATGCAGTCTATCATTGAAAATACCTTATAATATAATGTAATATGCAGTCTATCATTGAAAATACCTTATAATATAACGTAATATGCAGTCTATCATTGAAAATACCTTATAATATAACGTAATATGCAGTAATTCATTGAAAATACTTTATAATATAACGTAATATGCAGTGTATCATTGAAAATACCTCATAATATAACGTAATATGCAGTCTAACATTGAAAATACCTTATATTATAATGTAATATGCAGTCTATCATTGAAAATACCTTATAATATAACGTAATATGCAGTGTATCATTGAAAATACCTTGTAATATATAGTAGTTTATCATTGAAAATACCTTATAATATAACGTAATATTCTGTGTATCATTGAAAATACCTTATAATATAACGTAATATGCAGTGTATCATTGAAAATACCTTATAATATATCGTAATATGCAGTGTATCATTGAAAATACCTTATAATATAACGTAATATGCAGTGTATCATTGAAAATACCTTATAATATAACGTAGTATGCAGTCTATCATGAAAAATACCTTATAAAATAATGTAATATGCAGTGTATCATTGAAAATACCTTATAATATAACGTGATATGCAGTGTATCATTGAAAATACCTTATAATATAACGAGATATGCAGTCTATCATTGAAAATACCTAATAATATAACGTAGTATGCAGTGTATCATTGAAAATACCGTATAATATAACGTAATATGCAGTGTATCATTGAAAATACATTATAATATAACGTAATATGCGGTGTATCATTGAAAATACCTTATGATATAACGTAATATGCAGTGTATCATTGAAAATACCTTGTAATATATAGTAGTTTATCATTGAAAATACCTTATAATATAACGTAATATTCTGTGTATCATTGAAAATACCTTAGAATATATGGTAATTCTAGTCTATCAATGAAAATACCTTATAATATAACGTAATATGCAGTGTATCATTGAAAATACCTTATAATATAACGTAATATGCAGTGTATCATTGAAAATACCTTATAATAAAACGTAATATGCAGTGTATCATTGAAGATACCTTATAATATATGGTAATTTGTAGTGTATCAATGAAAATACCTTATAATATAACGTAATATGCAGTGTATCATTGAAAATACCTTATAATATAACGTAATATGCAGTGTATCATTGGAAATACCTTATAATATATAGTAATTTTTTAGTGTATCATTGAAAATACCTAATAATATAACGTAATATGCAGTGTATCATTGAAAATACCTTATAATATTTCGTAATATGCAGTGTATCATTGAAAATACCTTATAATATAACGTAATATGCAGTGTATCATTGAAAATACCTTATAATATAACGTAGTATGCAGTCTATCATGAAAAATACCTTATAAAATAATGTAATATGCAGTGTATCATTGAAAATACCTTATAATGTAACGTGATATGCAGTGTATCATTGAAAATACCTTATAATATAACGAGATATGCAGTCTATCATTGAAAATACCTAATAATATAACGTAGTATGCAGTGTATCATTGAAAATACCGTATAATATAACGTAATATGCAGTGTATCATTGAAAATACATTATAATATAACGTAATATGCGGTGTATCATTGAAAATACCTTATGATATAACGTAATATGCAGTGTATCATTGAAAATACCTTGTAATATATAGTAGTTTATCATTGAAAATACCTTATAATATAACGTAATATTCTGTGTATCATTGAAAATACCTTAGAATATATGGTAATTCTAGTCTATCAATGAAAATACCTTATAATATAACGTAATATGCAGTGTATCATTGAAAATTCCTTATAATATAACGTAATATGCAGTGTATCATTGAAAATACCTTATAATAAAACGTAATATGCAGTGTATCATTGAAGATACCTTATAATATATGGTAATTTGTAGTGTATCAATGAAAATACCTTATAATATAACGTAATATGCAGTGTATCATTGAAAATACCTTATAATATAACGTAATATGCAGTGTATCATTGGAAATACCTTATAATATATAGTAATTTTTTAGTGTATCATTGAAAATACCTAATAATATAACGTAATATTCTGTGTAACATTGAAAATACCTTATAATAAAACGTAATATGCAGTGTATCATTGAAAATACCTTATAATAAAACGTAATATGCAGTGTATCATTGAAGATACCTTATAATATATGGTAATTTGTAGTGTATCAATGAAAATACCTTATAATATAACGTAATATGCAGTGTATCATTGAAAATACCTTATAATATAACGTAATATGCAGTGTATCATTGAAAATACCTTATAATATAACGTAGTATGCAGTCTATCATGAAAAATACCTTATAAAATAATGTAATATGCAGTGTATCATTGAAAATACCTTATAATATAACGTGATATGCAGTGTATCATTGAAAATACCTTATAATATAACGAGATATGCAGTCTATCATTGAAAATACCTAATAATATAACGTAGTATGCAGTGTATCATTGAAAATACCCTATAATATACCGTAATATGCAGTGTATCATTGAAAATACATTATAATATAACGTAATATGCGGTGTATCATTGAAAATACCTTATAATATAACGTAATATGCAGTGTATCATTGAAAATACCTTGTAATATATAGTAGTTTATCATTGAAAATACCTTATAATATAACGTAATATTCTGTGTATCATTGAAAATACCTTAGAATATATGGTAATTCTAGTCTATCAATGAAAATACCTTATAATATAACGTAATATGCAGTGTATCATTGAAAATTCCTTATAATATAACGTAATATGCAGTGTATCATTGAAAATACCTTATAATATAACGTAATATGCAGTGTATCATTGAAGATACCGTATAATATATGGTAATTTGTAGTGTATCAATGAAAATACCTTATAATATAACGTAATATGCAGTGTATCATTGAAAATACCTTATAATATAACGTAATATGCAGTGTATCATTGGAAATACCTTATAATATATAGTAATTTTTTAGTGTATCATTGAAAATACCTAATAATATAACGTAATATTCTGTGTATCATTGAAAATACCTTATAATAAAACGTAATATGCAGTGTATCATTGAAAATACCTTATAATAAAACGTAATATGCAGTGTATCATTGAAGATACCTTATAATATATGGTAATTTGTAGTGTATCAATGAAAATACCTTATAATATAACGTAATATGCAGTGTATCATTGAAAATACCTTATAATATAACGTAATATGCAGTGTATCATTGAAAATACCTTATAATATAACGTAGTATGCAGTCTATCATGAAAAATACCTTATAAAATAATGTAATATGCAGTGTATCATTGAAAATACCTTATAATATAACGTAGTATGCAGTCTATCATGAAAAACACCTTATAAAATAATGTAATATGCAGTGTATCATTGAAAATACCTTATAATATAACGTGATATGCAGTGTATCATTGAAAATACCTTATAATATAACGAGATATGCAGTCTATCATTGAAAATACCTAATAATATAACGTAGTATGCAGTGTATCATTGAAAATACCGTATAATATAACGTAATATGCAGTGTATCATTGAAAATACATTATAATATAACGTAATATGCGGTGTATCATTGAAAATACCTTATGATATAACGTAATATGCAGTGTATCATTGAAAATACCTTGTAATATATAGTAGTTTATCATTGAAAATACCTTATAATATAACGTAATATTCTGTGTATCATTGAAAATACCTTAGAATATATGGTAATTCTAGTCTATCAATGAAAATACCTTATAATATAACGTAACATGCAGTGTATCATTGAAAATTCCTTATAATATAACGTAATATGCAGTGTATCATTGAAAATACCTTATAATAAAACGTAATATGCAGTGTATCATTGAAGATACCTTATAATATATGGTAATTTGTAGTGTATCAATGAAAATACCTTATAATATAACGTAATATGCAGTGTATCATTGAAAATACCTTATAATATAACGTAATATGCAGTGTATCATTGGAAATACCTTATAATATATAGTAATTTTTTAGTGTATCATTGAAAATACCTAATAATATAACGTAATATTCTGTGTATCATTGAAAATACCTTATAATAAAACGTAATATGCAGTGTATCATTGAAAATACCTTATAATAAAACGTAATATGCAGTGTATCATTGAAGATACCTTATAATATATGGTAATTTGTAGTGTATCAATGAAAATACCTTATAATATAACGTAATATGCAGTGTATCATTGAAAATACCTTATAATATAACGTAATATGCAGTGTATCATTGAAAATACCTTATAATATAACGTAGTATGCAGTCTATCATGAAAAATACCTTATAAAATAATGTAATATGCAGTGTATCATTGAAAATACCTTATAATATAACGTGATATGCAGTGTATCATTGAAAATACCTTATAATATAAAGAGATATGCAGTCTATCATTGAAAATACCTAATAATATAACGTAGTATGCAGTGTATCATTGAAAATACCCTATAATATACCGTAATATGCAGTGTATCATTGAAAATACATTATAATATAACGTAATATGCGGTGTATCATTGAAAATACCTTATAATATAACGTAATATGCAGTGTATCATTGAAAATACCTTGTAATATATAGTAGTTTATCATTGAAAATACCTTATAATATAACGTAATATTCTGTGTATCATTGAAAATACCTTAGAATATATGGTAATTCTAGTCTATCAATGAAAATACCTTATAATATAACGTAATATGCAGTGTATCATTGAAAATTCCTTATAATATAACGTAATATGCAGTGTATCATTGAAAATACCTTATAATAAAACGTAATATGCAGTGTATCATTGAAGATACCTTATAATATAACGTAATATGACGTGTATCATTGAAAATACTTTATAATATAACGTAATATGCAGTGTATCATTTAAAATACCTTATAATATAACGTAATATGCAGTGTATCATTGGAAATACCTTATAATATATGGTAATTTGTAGTGTATCAATGAAAATACCTTATAATATAACGTAATATGCAGTGTATCATTGAAAATAATTTATAATATATCGTAATTTGTAGTGTATCAATGACAATACCTTATAATATAAAGTAATATGCAGTGTATCATTGAAAATACCTTATAATATAACGTAATATGCAGTGTATCATTGAAAATACCTTATAATATAACGTAATATGCAGTGTATCATTGAAAATACCGTAGAATATATGGTAATTCTAGTCTATCAATGAAAATACATTATAATATAAGGTAATATGCAGTGTATCATTGAAAATACCTTATAATATAACGTAATATGCAGTGTATCATTGGAAATACCTTATAATATATAGTAATTTTTTAGTGTATCATTGAAAATACCTAATAATATAACGTAATATGCAGTGCATCATTGAAAATACCTTATAATATAACGTAATATTCTGTGTATCATTGAAAATACCTTATAATATAACGTAATATGCAGTGTATCATTGAAAATACCTTATAATATAACGTAATATGCAGTGTATCATTGAAAATACCTTATAATATAACGTAATATGCAGTGTATCATTGAAAATACATTATAATATAACGTAATATGCGGTGTATCATTGAAAATACCTTATAATATAACTTAATATGCAGTGTATCATTGAAAATACCTTGTAATATATAGTAGTTTATCATTGAAAATACCTTATAATATAACGTAATATTCTGTGTATCATTGAAAATACCTTATAATATAACGTAATATGCAGTGTATCATTGAAAATACCTTATAATATTTCGTAATATGCAGTGTATCATTGAAAATACCTTATAATATAACGTAATATGCAGTGTATCATTGAAAATACCTTATAATATAACGTAGTATGCAGTCTATCATGAAAAATACCTTATAAAATAATGTAATATGCAGTGTATCATTGAAAATACCTTATAATATAACGTAATATGCAGTGTATCATTGAAAATACCTTATAATATAACGAGATATGCAGTCTATCATTGAAAATACCTAATAATATAACGTAGTATGCAGTGTATCATTGAAAATACCCTATAATATAACGTAATATGCAGTGTATCATTGAAAATACCTTATAATATAACGAGATATGCAGTCTATCATTGAAAATACCTAATAATATAACGTAGTATGCAGTGTATCATTGAAAATACCCTATAATATAACGTAATATGCAGTGTATCATTGAAAATACATTATAATATAACGTAATATGCGGTGTATCATTGAAAATACATTATAATATAACGTAATATGCGGTGTATCATTGAAAATACCTTATAATATAACGTAATATGCAGTGTATCATTGAAAATACCTTGTAATATATAGTAGTTTATCATTGAAAATACCTTATAATATAACGTAATATTCTGTGTATCATTGAAAATACCTTAGAATATATGGTAATTCTAGTCTATCAATGAAAATACCTTATAATATAACGTAATATGCAGTGTATCATTGAAAATTCCTTATAATATAACGTAATATGCAGAGTACCCTTGGAAATACCTTATAATATATCGTAATTTTTTAGTGTATCATTGGAAATACCTAATAATATAACGTAATATGCAGTGTATCATTGAAAATACCTTATAATAAAACGTAATATGCAGTGTATCATTGAAAATACCTTAGAATATATGGTAATTTGTAGTGTATCATTGAAAATACCTTGTAATATATAGTAGTTTATCATTGAAAATACCTTATAATATAACGTAATATTCTGTGTATCACTGAAAATACCTTATAATATAACGTAATATGCAGTGTATCATTGAAAATACCTTATAATATAACGTAATATGCGGTGTATCATTGAAAATACCGTAGAATATATGGTAATTCTAGTCTATCAATGAAAATACATTATAATATAAGGTAATATGCAGTGTATCATTGAAAATACCTTATAATATTTCGTAATTTGTAGTGTATCATTGAAAATACCTTATAATATATAGTAGTTTATCATTGAAAATACCTTATAATATAACGTAATATTCTGTGTATCATTGAAAATACCTTAGAATATATGGTAATTCTAGTCTATCAATGAAAATACCTTATAATATAACGTAATATGCAGTGTATCATTGAAAATTCCTTATAATATAACGTAATATGCAGAGTACCCTTGGAAATACCTTATAATATATCGTAATTTTTTAGTGTATCATTGGAAATACCTAATAATATAACGTAATACGCAGTGTATCATTGAAAATACCTTATAATAAAACGTAATATGCAGTGTATCATTGAAAATACCTTAGAATATATGGTAATTTGTAGTGTATCATTGAAAATACCTTGTAATATATAGTAGTTTATCATTGAAAATACCTTATAATATAACGTAATATTCTGTGTATCACTGAAAATACCTTATAATATAACGTAATATGCAGTGTATCATTGAAAATACCTTATAATATAACGTAATATGACGTGTATCATTGAAAATACTTTATAATATAACGTAATATGCAGTGTATCATTTAAAATACCTTATAATATAACGTAATATGCAGTGTATCATTGGAAATACCTTATAATATATGGTAATTTGTAGTGTATCAATGAAAATACCTTATAATATAACGTAATATGCAGTGTATCATTGAAAATAATTTATAATATATCGTAATTTGTAGTGTATCAATGACAATACCTTATAATATAAAGTAATATGCAGTGTATCATTGAAAATACCTTATAATATTTCGTAATTTGTAGTGTATCATTGAAAATACCTTATAATATATAGTAGTTTATCATTGAAAATACCTTATAATATAACGTAATATGCAGTGTATCATTGGAAATACCTTATAATATATAGTAATTTTTTAGTGTATCATTGAAAATACCTAATAATATAACGTAATATGCAGTGCATCATTGAAAATACCTTATAATATAACGTAATATGCAGTGTATCATTGAAAATACCTTATAATATAACGTAATATGCAGTGTATCATTGAAAATAATTTATAATATATCGTAATTTGTAGTGTATCAATGAAAATACCTTATAATATAACGTAATATGCACTGTATCATTGAAAATACTTTATAATATAACGTAATATGCAGTCTATCATTGAAAATACCTTATAATATAATGTAATATGCAGTCTATCATTGAAAATACCTCATAATATAACATAATAAGCAGTGTATCATTGAAAATACCTTATAATATAACATAATAAGCAGTGTATCATTGAAAATACCTTATAATATAACGTAATATGCAGTCTATCATTGAAAATACCTTATAATATAATGTAATATGCAGTCTATCATTGAAAATACCTTATAATATAACGTAATATGCAGTGTATCATTGAAAATACCTTATAATATAACGTAATATGCAGTAATTCATTGAAAATACTTTATAATATAACGTAATATGCAGTGTATCATTGAAAATACCTCATAATATAACGTAATATGCAGTCTAACATTGAAAATACCTTATATTATAATGTAATATGCAGTCTATCATTGAAAATACCTTATAATATAACGTAATATGCAGTGTATCATTGAAAATACCTTGTAATATATAGTAGTTTATCATTGAAAATACCTTATAATATAACGTAATATTCTGTGTATCATTGAAAATACCTTATAATATAACGTAATATGCAGTGTATCATTGAAAATACCTTATAATATTTCGTAATATGCAGTGTATCATTGAAAATACCTTATAATATAACGTAATATGCAGTGTATCATTGAAAATACCTTATAATATAACGTAGTATGCAGTCTATCATGAAAAATACCTTATAAAATAATGTAATATGCAGTGTATCATTGAAAATACCTTATAATATAACGTGATATGCAGTGTATCATTGAAAATACCTTATAATATAACGAGATATGCAGTCTATCATTGAAAATACCTAATAATATAACGTAATATGCAGTGTATCATTGAAAATACCTTATAATATAACGTAATATGCAGTGTATCATTGAAAATACCTTATAATATAACGTAATATGCGGTGTATCATTGAAAATACCTAATGATATAACGTAATATGCAGTGTATCATTGAAAATACCTTGTAATATATAGTAGTTTATCATTGAAAATACCTTATAATATAACGTAATATTCTGTGTATCATTGAAAATACCTTAGAATATATGGTAATTCTAGTCTATCAATGAAAATACCTTATAATATAACGTAATATGCAGTGTATCATTGAAAATTCCTTATAATATAACGTAATATGCAGTGTATCATTGAAAATACCTTATAATAAAACGTAATATGCAGTGTATCATTGAAGATACCTTATAATATATGGTAATTTGTAGTGTATCAATGAAAATACCTTATAATATAACGTAATATGCAGTGTATCATTGAAAATACCTTATAATATAACGTAATATGCAGTGTATCATTGGAAATACCTTATAATATATAGTAATTTTTTAGTGTATCATTGAAAATACCTAATAATATAACGTAATATGCAGTGTATCATTGAAAATACCTTATAATATTTCGTAATATGCAGTGTATCATTGAAAATACCTTATAATATAACGTAATATGCAGTGTATCATTGAAAATACCTTATAATATAACGTAGTATGCAGTCTATCATGAAAAATACCTTATAAAATAATGTAATATGCAGTGTATCATTGAAAATACCTTATAATGTAACGTGATATGCAGTGTATCATTGAAAATACCTTATAATATAACGAGATATGCAGTCTATCATTGAAAATACCTAATAATATAACGTAGTATGCAGTGTATCATTGAAAATACCGTATAATATAACGTAATATGCAGTGTATCATTGAAAATACATTATAATATAACGTAATATGCGGTGTATCATTGAAAATACCTTATGATATAACGTAATATGCAGTGTATCATTGAAAATACCTTGTAATATATAGTAGTTTATCATTGAAAATACCTTATAATATAACGTAATATTCTGTGTATCATTGAAAATACCTTAGAATATATGGTAATTCTAGTCTATCAATGAAAATACCTTATAATATAACGTAATATGCAGTGTATCATTGAAAATTCCTTATAATATAACGTAATATGCAGTGTATCATTGAAAATACCTTATAATAAAACGTAATATGCAGTGTATCATTGAAGATACCTTATAATATATGGTAATTTGTAGTGTATCAATGAAAATACCTTATAATATAACGTAATATGCAGTGTATCATTGAAAATACCTTATAATATAACGTAATATGCAGTGTATCATTGGAAATACCTTATAATATATAGTAATTTTTTAGTGTATCATTGAAAATACCTAATAATATAACGTAATATTCTGTGTAACATTGAAAATACCTTATAATAAAACGTAATATGCAGTGTATCATTGAAAATACCTTATAATAAAACGTAATATGCAGTGTATCATTGAAGATACCTTATAATATATGGTAATTTGTAGTGTATCAATGAAAATACCTTATAATATAACGTAATATGCAGTGTATCATTGAAAATACCTTATAATATAACGTAATATGCAGTGTATCATTGAAAATACCTTATAATATAACGTAGTATGCAGTCTATCATGAAAAATACCTTATAAAATAATGTAATATGCAGTGTATCATTGAAAATACCTTATAATATAACGTGATATGCAGTGTATCATTGAAAATACCTTATAATATAACGAGATATGCAGTCTATCATTGAAAATACCTAATAATATAACGTAGTATGCAGTGTATCATTGAAAATACCCTATAATATACCGTAATATGCAGTGTATCATTGAAAATACATTATAATATAACGTAATATGCGGTGTATCATTGAAAATACCTTATAATATAACGTAATATGCAGTGTATCATTGAAAATACCTTGTAATATATAGTAGTTTATCATTGAAAATACCTTATAATATAACGTAATATTCTGTGTATCATTGAAAATACCTTAGAATATATGGTAATTCTAGTCTATCAATGAAAATACCTTATAATATAACGTAATATGCAGTGTATCATTGAAAATTCCTTATAATAAAACGTAATATGCAGTGTATCATTGAAGATACCTTATAATATATGGTAATTTGTAGTGTATCAATGAAAATACCTTATAATATAACGTAATATGCAGTGTATCATTGAAAATACCTTATAATATAACGTAATATGCAGTGTATCATTGGAAATACCTTATAATATATAGTAATTTTTTAGTGTATCATTGAAAATACCTAATAATATAACGTAATATTCTGTGTATCATTGAAAATACCTTATAATAAAACGTAATATGCAGTGTATCATTGAAAATACCTTATAATAAAACGTAATATGCAGTGTATCATTGAAGATACCTTATAATATATGGTAATTTGTAGTGTATCAATGAAAATACCTTATAATATAACGTAATATGCAGTGTATCATTGAAAATACCTTATAATATAACGTAATATGCAGTGTATCATTGAAAATACCTTATAATATAACGTAATATGCGGTGTATCATTGAAAATACCGTAGAATATATGGTAATTCTAGTCTATCAATGAAAATACATTATAATATAAGGTAATATGCAGTGTATCATTGAAAATACCTTATAATATAACGTAATATGCAGTGTATCATTGGAAATACCTTTTAATATATAGTAATTTTTTAGTGTATCATTGAAAATACCTAATAATATAACGTAATATGCAGTGCATCATTGAAAATACCTTATAATATAACGTAATATGCAGTGTATCATTGAAAATACCTTATAATATAACGTAATATGCAGTGTATCATTGAAAATAATTTATAATATATCGTAATTTGTAGTGTATCAATGAAAATACGTTATAATATAACGTAATATGCAGAGTATCATTGGAAATACCTTATAATATAACGTAATATGCAGTGTATCATTGAAAATACCTTATAATATATAGTAGTTTATCATTGAAAATACCTTAGAATATATGGTAATTTGTAGTGTATCATTGAAAATACCTTGTAATATATAGTAGTTTATCATTGAAAATACCTTATAATATAACGTAATATTCTGTGTATCATTGAAAATACCTTATAATATAACGTAATATGCAGTGTATCATTGAAAATACCTTATAATATTTCGTAATATGCAGTGTATCATTGAAAATACCTTATAATATAACGTAATATGCAGTGTATCATTGAAAATACCTTATAATATAACGTAGTATGCAGTCTATCATGAAAAATACCTTATAAAATAATGTAATATGCAGTGTATCATTGAAAATACCTTATAATATAACGTGATATGCAGTGTATCATTGAAAATACCTTATAATATAACGAGATATGCAGTCTATCATTGAAAATACCTAATAATATAACGTAGTATGCAGTGTATCATTGAAAATACCCTATAATATAACGTAATATGCAGTGTATCATTGAAAATACATTATAATATAACGTAATATGCGGTGTATCATTGAAAATACCTTATAATATAACGTAATATGCAGTGTATCATTGAAAATACCTTGTAATATATAGTAGTTTATCATTGAAAATACCTTATAATATAACGTAATATTCTGTGTATCATTGAAAATACCTTAGAATATATGGTAATTCTAGTCTATCAATGAAAATACCTTATAATATAACGTAATATGCAGTGTATCATTGAAAATTCCTTATAATATAACGTAATATGCAGTGTATCATTGAAAATACCTTATAATAAAACGTAATATGCAGTGTATCATTGAAGATACCTTATAATATATGGTAATTTGTAGTGTATCAATGAAAATTCCTTATAATATAACGTAATATGCAGTGTATCATTGAAAATACCTTATAATATAACGTAATATGCAGTGTATCATTGGAAATACCTTATAATATATAGTAATTTTTTAGTGTATCATTGAAAATACCTAATAATATAACGTAATATTCTGTGTATCATTGAAAATACCTTATAATAAAACGTAATATGCAGTGTATCATTGAAAATACCTTATAATAAAACGTAATATGCAGTGTATCATTGAAGATACCTTATAATATATGGTAATTTGTAGTGTATCAATGAAAATACCTTATAATATAACGTAATATGCAGTGTATCATTGAAAATACCTTATAATATAACGTAATATGCAGTGTATCATTGAAAATACCTTATAATATAACGTAGTATGCAGTCTATCATGAAAAATACCTTATAAAATAATGTAATATGCAGTGTATCATTGAAAATACCTTATAATATAACGTAGTATGCAGTCTATCATGAAAAATACCTTATAAAATAATGTAATATGCAGTGTATCATTGAAAATACCTTATAATATAACGTGATATGCAGTGTATCATTGAAAATACCTTATAATATAACGAGATATGCAGTCTATCATCGAAAATACCTAATAATATAACGTAGTATGCAGTGTACCATTGAAAATACCGTATAATATAACGTAATATGCAGTGTATCATTGAAAATACATTATAATATAACGTAATATGCTGCGTATCATTGAAAATACCTTATGATATAACGTAATATGCAGTGTATCATTGAAAATACCTTGTAATATATAGTAGTTTATCATTGAAAATACCTTATAATATAACGTAATATTCTGTGTATCATTGAAAATACCTTAGAATATATGGTAATTCTAGTCTATCAATGAAAATACCTTATAATATAACGTAATATGCAGAGTATCATTGGAAATACCTTATAATATAACGTAATATGCAGTGTATCATTGAAAATACCTTATAATATATAGTAGTTTATCATTGAAAATACCTTAGAATATATGGTAATTTGTAGTGTATCATTGAAAATACCTTGTAATATATAGTAGTTTATCATTGAAAATACCTTATAATATAACGTAATATTCTGTGTATCATTGAAAATACCTTATAATATAACGTAATATGCAGTGTATCATTGAAAATACCTTATAATATTTCGTAATATGCAGTGTATCATTGAAAATACCTTATAATATAACGTAATATGCAGTGTATCATTGAAAATACCTTATAATATAACGTAGTATGCAGTCTATCATGAAAAATACCTTATAAAATAATGTAATATGCAGTGTATCATTGAAAATACCTTATAATATAACGTAATATGCAGTGTATCATTGAAAATACCTTATAATATTTCGTAATATTCTGTGTATCATTGAAAATACCTTAGAATATATGGTAATTCTAGTCTATCAATGAAAATACCTTATAATATAACGTAATATGCAGTGTATCATTGAAAATACATTATAATATAACGTAATATGCGGTGTATCATTGAAAATACCTTATAATATAACGTAATATGCAGTGTATCATTGAAAATACCTTGTAATATATAGTAGTTTATCATTGAAAATACCTTATAATATAACGTAATATTCTGTGTATCATTGAAAATACCTTAGAATATATGGTAATTCTAGTCTATCAATGAAAATACCTTATAATATAACGTAATATGCAGTGTATCATTGAAAATTCCTTATAATATAACGTAATATGCAGTGTATCATTGAAAATACCTTATAATAAAACGTAATATGCAGTGTATCATTGAAGATACCGTATAATATATGGTAATTTGTAGTGTATCAATGAAAATACCTTATAATATAACGTAATATGCAGTGTATCATTGAAAATACCTTATAATATAACGTAATATGCAGTGTATCATTGGAAATACCTTATAATATATAGTAATTTTTTAGTGTATCATTGAAAATACCTAATAATATAACGTAATATTCTGTGTATCATTGAAAATACCTTATAATAAAACGTAATATGCAGTGTATCATTGAAAATACCTTATAATAAAACGTAATATGCAGTGTATCATTGAAGATACCTTATAATATATGGTAATTTGTAGTGTATCAATGAAAATACCTTATAATATAACGTAATATGCAGTGTATCATTGAAAATACCTTATAATATAACGTAATATGCAGTGTATCATTGAAAATACCTTATAATATAACGTAGTATGCAGTCTATCATGAAAAATACCTTATAAAATAATGTAATATGCAGTGTATCATTGAAAATACCTTATAATATAACGTAGTATGCAGTCTATCATGAAAAACACCTTATAAAATAATGTAATATGCAGTGTATCATTGAAAATACCTTATAATATAACGTGATATGCAGTGTATCATTGAAAATACCTTATAATATAACGAGATATGCAGTCTATCATTGAAAATACCTAATAATATAACGTAGTATGCAGTGTATCATTGAAAATACCGTATAATATAACGTAATATGCAGTGTATCATTGAAAATACCTTATAATATAACGTAATATGCGGTGTATCATTGAAAATACCTTATGATATAACGTAATATGCAGTGTATCATTGAAAATACCTTGTAATATATAGTAGTTTATCATTGAAAATACCTTATAATATAACGTAATATTCTGTGTATCATTGAAAATACCTTAGAATATATGGTAATTCTAGTCTATCAATGAAAATACCTTATAATATAACGTAACATGCAGTGTATCATTGAAAATTCCTTATAATATAACGTAATATGCAGTGTATCATTGAAAATACCTTATAATAAAACGTAATATGCAGTGTATCATTGAAGATACCTTATAATATATGGTAATTTGTAGTGTATCAATGAAAATACCTTATAATATAACGTAATATGCAGTGTATCATTGAAAATACCTTATAATATAACGTAATATGCAGTGTATCATTGGAAATACCTTATAATATATAGTAATTTTTTAGTGTATCATTGAAAATACCTAATAATATAACGTAATATTCTGTGTATCATTGAAAATACCTTATAATAAAACGTAATATGCAGTGTATCATTGAAAATACCTTATAATAAAACGTAATATGCAGTGTATCATTGAAGATACCTTATAATATATGGTAATTTGTAGTGTATCAATGAAAATACCTTATAATATAACGTAATATGCAGTGTATCATTGAAAATACCTTATAATATAACGTAATATGCAGTGTATCATTGAAAATACCTTATAATATAACGTAGTATGCAGTCTATCATGAAAAATACCTTATAAAATAATGTAATATGCAGTGTATCATTGAAAATACCTTATAATATAACGTGATATGCAGTGTATCATTGAAAATACCTTATAATATAACGAGATATGCAGTCTATCATTGAAAATACCTAATAATATAACGTAGTATGCAGTGTATCATTGAAAATACCCTATAATATACCGTAATATGCAGTGTATCATTGAAAATACATTATAATATAACGTAATATGCGGTGTATCATTGAAAATACCTTATAATATAACGTAATATGCAGTGTATCATTGAAAATACCTTGTAATATATAGTAGTTTATCATAGAAAATACCTTATAATATAACGTAATATTCTGTGTATCATTGAAAATACCTTAGAATATATGGTAATTCTAGTCTATCAATGAAAATACCTTATAATATAACGTAATATGCAGTGTATCATTGAAAATTCCTTATAATATAACGTAATATGCAGTGTATCATTGAAAATACCTTATAATAAAACGTAATATGCAGTGTATCATTGAAGATACCTTATAATATATGGTAATTTGTAGTGTATCAATGAAAATACCTTATAATATAACGTAATATGCAGTGTATCATTGAAAATACCTTATAATATAACGTAATATGCAGTGTATCATTGGAAATACCTTATAATATAACGTAATATGCGGTGTATCATTGAAAATACCTTATGATATAACGTAATATGCAGTGTATCATTGAAAATACCTTGTAATATATAGTAGTTTATCATTGAAAATACCTTATAATATAACGTAATATTCTGTGTATCATTGAAAATACCTTAGAATATATGGTAATTCTAGTCTATCAATGAAAATACCTTATAATATAACGTAATATGCAGTGTATCATTGAAAATTCCTTATAATATAACGTAATATGCAGTGTATCATTGAAAATACCTTATAATAAAACGTAATATGCAGTGTATCATTGAAGATACCTTATAATATATGGTAATTTGTAGTGTATCAATGAAAATACCTTATAATATAACGTAATATGCAGTGTATCATTGAAAATACCTTATAATATAACGTAATATGCAGTGTATCATTGGAAATACCTTATAATATATAGTAATTTTTTAGTGTATCATTGAAAATACCTAATAATATAACGTAATATTCTGTGTATCATTGAAAATACCTTATAATAAAACGTAATATGCAGTGTATCATTGAAAATACCTTATAATAAAACGTAATATGCAGTGTATCATTGAAGATACCTTATAATATATGGTAATTTGTAGTGTATCAATGAAAATACCTTATAATATAACGTAATATGCAGTGTATCATTGAAAATACCTTATAATATAACGTAATATGCAGTGTATCATTGAAAATACCTTATAATATAACGTAGTATGCAGTCTATCATGAAAAATACCTTATAAAATAATGTAATATGCAGTGTATCATTGAAAATACCTTATAATATAACGTGATATGCAGTGTATCATTGAAAATACCTTATAATATAACGAGATATGCAGTCTATCATTGAAAATACCTAATAATATAACGTAGTATGCAGTGTATCATTGAAAATACCCTATAATATACCGTAATATGCAGTGTATCATTGAAAATACATTATAATATAACGTAATATGCGGTGTATCATTGAAAATACCTTATAATATAACGTAATATGCAGTGTATCATTGAAAATACCTTGTAATATATAGTAGTTTATCATTGAAAATACCTTATAATATAACGTAATATTCTGTGTATCATTGAAAATACCTTAGAATATATGGTAATTCTAGTCTATCAATGAAAATACCTTATAATATAACGTAATATGCAGTGTATCATTGAAAATTCCTTATAATATAACGTAATATGCAGTGTATCATTGAAAATACCTTATAATAAAACGTAATATGCAGTGTATCATTGAAGATACCTTATAATATATGGTAATTTGTAGTGTATCAATGAAAATACCTTATAATATAACGTAATATGCAGTGTATCATTGAAAATACCTTATAATATAACGTAATATGCAGTGTATCATTGGAAATACCTTATAATATAACGTAATATGCGGTGTATCATTGAAAATACCTTATGATATAACGTAATATGCAGTGTATCATTGAAAATACCTTGTAATATATAGTAGTTTATCATTGAAAATACCTTATAATATAACGTAATATTCTGTGTATCATTGAAAATACCTTAGAATATATGGTAATTCTAGTCTATCAATGAAAATACCTTATAATATAACGTAATATGCAGTGTATCATTGGAAATACCTTATAATATATAGTAATTTTTTAGTGTATCATTGAAAATACCTAATAATATAACGTAATATTCTGTGTATCATTGAAAATACCTTATAATAAAACGTAATATGCAGTGTATCATTGAAAATACCTTATAATAAAACGTAATATGCAGTGTATCATTGAAGATACCTTATAATATATGGTAATTTGTAGTGTATCAATGAAAATACCTTATAATATAACGTAATATGCAGTGTATCATTGAAAATACCTTATAATATAACGTAATATGCAGTGTATCATTGAAAATACCTTATAATATAACGTAGTATGCAGTCTATCATGAAAAATACCTTATAAAATAATGTAATATGCAGTGTATCATTGAAAATACCTTATAATATAACGTGATATGCAGTGTATCATTGAAAATACCTTATAATATAACGAGATATGCAGTCTATCATTGAAAATACCTAATAATATAACGTAGTATGCAGTGTATCATTGAAAATACCCTATAATATACCGTAATATGCAGTGTATCATTGAAAATACATTATAATATAACGTAATATGCGGTGTATCATTGAAAATACCTTATAATATAACGTAATATGCAGTGTATCATTGAAAATACCTTGTAATATATAGTAGTTTATCATTGCAAATACCTTATAATATAACGTAATATTCTGTGTATCATTGAAAATACCTTAGAATATATGGTAATTCTAGTCTATCAATGAAAATACCTTATAATATAACGTAATATGCAGTGTATCATTGAAAATTCCTTATAATATAACGTAATATGCAGTGTATCATTGAAAATACCTTATAATAAAACGTAATATGCAGTGTATCATTGAAGATACCTTATAATATATGGTAATTTGTAGTGTATCAATGAAAATACCTTATAATATAACGTAATATGCAGTGTATCATTGAAAATACCTTATAATATAACGTAATATGCAGTGTATCATTGGAAATACCTTATAATATATAGTAATTTTTTAGTGTATCATTGAAAATACCTAATAATATAACGTAATATTCTGTGTATCATTGAAAATACCTTATAATAAAACTTAATATGCAGTGTATCATTGAAAATACCTTATAATAAAACGTAATATGCAGTGTATCATTGAAGATACCTTATAATATATGGTAATTTGTAGTGTATCAATGAAAATACCTTATAATATAACGTAATATGCAGTGTATCATTGAAAATACCTTATAATATAACGTAATATGCAGTGTATCATTGAAAATACCTTCTAATATAACGTAATATGCGGTGTATCATTGAAAATACCGTAGAATATATGGTAATTCTAGTCTATCAATGAAAATACATTATAATATAAGGTAATATGCAGTGTATCATTGAAAATACCTTATAATATAACGTAATATGCAGTGTATCATTGGAAATACCTTTTAATATATAGTAATTTTTTAGTGTATCATTGAAAATACCTAATAATATAACGTAATATGCAGTGCATCATTGAAAATACCTTATAATATAACGTAATATGCAGTGTATCATTGAAAATACCTTATAATATAACGTAATATGCAGTGTATCATTGAAAATAATTTATAATATATCGTAATTTGTAGTGTATCAATGAAAATACGTTATAATATAACGTAATATGCAGAGTATCATTGGAAATACCTTATAATATAACGTAATATGCAGTGTATCATTGAAAATACCTTATAATATATAGTAGTTTATCATTGAAAATACCTTAGAATATATGGTAATTCGTAGTGTATCATTGAAATACCTTGTAATATATAGTAGTTTATCATTGAAAAATACCTTATAATATAACGTAATATTCTGTGTATCATTGAAAATACCTTATAATATAACGTAATATGCAGTGTATCATTGAAAATACCTTATAATATTTCGTAATATGCAGTGTATCATTGAAAATACCTTATAATATAACGTAATATGCAGTGTATCATTGAAAATACCTTATAATATAACGTAGTATGCAGTCTATCATGAAAAATACCTATAAAATAATGTAATATGCAGTGTATCATTGAAAATACCTTATAATGTAACGTGATATGCAGTGTATCATTGAAAATACCTTATAATATAACGAGATATGCAGTCTATCATTGAAAATACCTAATAATATAACGTAGTATGCAGTGTATCATTGAAAATACCCTATAATATAACGTAATATGCAGTGTATCATTGAAAATACATTATAATATAACGTAATATGCGGTGTATCATTGAAAATACCTTATAATATAACGTAATATGCAGTGTATCATTGAAAATACTTTGTAATATATAGTAGTTTATCATTGAAAATACCTTATAATATAACGTAATATTCTGTGTATCATTGAAAATACCTTAGAATATATGGTAATTCTAGTCTATCAATGAAAATACCTTATAATATAACGTAATATGCAGTGTATCATTGAAAATTCCTTATAATATAACGTAATATGCAGTGTATCATTGAAAATACCTTATAATAAAACGTAATATGCAGTGTATCATTGAGATACCTTATAATATATGGTAATTTGTAGTGTATCAATGGAAAATACCTTATAATATAACGTAATATGCAGTGTAT
The DNA here is from genome assembly GCA_916610255.1 of Lasioglossum lativentre. NCBI lineage: Eukaryota > Metazoa > Arthropoda > Insecta > Hymenoptera > Halictidae > Lasioglossum > Lasioglossum lativentre. The sequence goes on along the minus strand of CAKAJI010000261.1, from coordinate 226,480 downwards.
CATTGAAAATACCTTATAATATAACGTAATATGCAGTGTATCATTGGAAATACCTTATAATATATAGTAATTTTTTAGTGTATCATTGAAAATACCTAATAATATAACGTAATATTCTGTGTATCATTGAAAATACCTTATAATATAACGTAATATGCAGTGTATCATTGAAAATACCTTATAATATAACGTAATATGCAGTGTATCATTGAAAATACCTTATAATATAACGTAGTATGCAGTCTATCATGAAAAATACCTTATAAAATAATGTAATATGCAGTGTATCATTGAAAATACCTTATAATATAACGTGATATGCAGTGTATCATTGAAAATACCTTATAATATAACGAGATATGCAGTCTATCATTGAAAATACCTAATAATATAACGTAGTATGCAGTGTATCATTGAAAATACCCTATAATATACCGTAATATGCAGTGTATCATTGAAAATACATTATAATATAACGTAATATGCGGTGTATCATTGAAAATACCTTATAATATAACGTAATATGCAGTGTATCATTGAAAATACCTTGTAATATATAGTAGTTTATCATTGGAAAATACCTTATAATATAACGTAATATTCTGTGTATCATTGAAAATACCTTAGAATATATGGTAATTCTAGTCTATCAATGAAAATACCTTATAATATAACGTAATATGCAGTGTATCATTGAAAAATTCCTTATAATATAACGTAATATGCAGTGTATCATTGAAAATACCTTATAATATAACGTGATATGCAGTGTATCATTGAAAATACCTTATAATATAACGAGATATGCAGTCTATCATTGAAAATACCTAATAATATAACGTAGTATGCAGTGTATCATTGAAATACCCTATAATATACCGTAATATGCAGTGTATCATTGAAAATACATTATAATATAACGTAATATGCGGTGTATCATTGAAAATACCTTATAATATAACGTAATATGCAGTGTATCATTGAAAATACCTTGTAATATATAGTAGTTTATCATTGAAAATACCTTATAATATAACGTAATATTCTGTGTATCATTGAAAAATACCTTAGAATATATGGTAATTCTAGTCTATCAATGAAAATACCTTATAATATAACGTAATATGCAGTGTATCATTGAAAATTCCTTATAATATAACGTAATATGCAGTGTATCATTGAAAATACCTTATAATAAAACGTAATATGCAGTGTATCATTGAAGATACCTTATAATATATGGTAATTTGTAGTGTATCAATGAAATACCTTATAATATAACGTAATATGCAGTGTATCATTGAAAATACCTTATAATATAACGTAATATGCAGTGTATCATTGGAAATACCTTATAATATATAGTAATTTTTTAGTGTATCATTGAAAATACCTAATAATATAACGTAATATTCTGTGTATCATTGAAAATACCTTATAATAAAACGTAATATGCAGTGTATCATTGAAAATACCTTATAATAAAACGTAATATGCAGTGTATCATTGAAGATACCTTATAATATATGGTAATTTGTAGTGTATCAATGAAAATACCTTATAATATAACGTAATATGCAGTGTATCATTGAAAATACATTATAATATAACGTAATATGCGGTGTATCATTGAAAATACCTTATAATATAACGTAATATGCAGTGTATCATTGAAAATACCTTGTAATATATAGTAGTTTATCATGAAAATACCTTATAATATAACGTAATATTCTGTGTATCATTGAAAATACCTTAGAATATATGGTAATTCTAGTCTATCAATGAAAATACCTTATAATATAACGTAATATGCAGTGTATCATTGAAAATTCCTTATAATATAACGTAATATGCAGTGTATCATTGAAAATACCTTATAATAAAACGTAATATGCAGTGTATCATTGAAGATACCTTATAATATATGGTAATTTGTAGTGTATCAATGAAAATACCTTATAATATAACGTAATATGCAGTGTATCATTGAAAATACCTTATAATATAACGTAATATGCAGTGTATCATTGGAAATACCTTATAATATATAGTAATTTTTTAGTGTATCATTGAAAATACCTAATAATATAACGTAATATTCTGTGTATCATTGAAAATACCTTATAATAAAACGTAATATGCAGTGTATCATTGAAAATACCTTATAATATAACGTAATATGCAGTGTATCATTGAAAATACCTTATAATATAACGTAGTATGCAGTCTATCATGAAAAATACCTTATAAAATAATGTAATATGCAGTGTATCATTGAAAATACCTTATAATATAACGTGATATGCAGTGTATCATTGAAAATACCTTATAATATAAAGAGATATGCAGTCTATCATTGAAAATACCTAATAATATAACGTAGTATGCAGTGTATCATTGAAAATACCCTATAATATAACGTAATATGCAGTGTATCATTGAAAATACATTATAATATAACGTAATATGCGGTGTATCATTGAAAATACCTTATAATATAACGTAATATGCAGTGTATCATTGAAAATACCTTGTAATATATAGTAGTTTATCATTGAAAATACCTTATAATATAACGTAATATTCTGTGTATCATTGAAAATACCTTAGAATATATGGTAATTCTAGTCTATCAATGAAAATACCTTATAATATAACGTAATATGCAGTGTATCATTGAAAATTCCTTATAATATAACGTAATATGCAGTGTATCATTGAAAATACCTTATAATAAAACGTAATATGCAGTGTATCATTGAAGATACCTTATAATATATGGTAATTTGTAGTGTATCAATGAAAATACCTTATAATATAACGTAATATGCAGTGTATCATTGAAAATACCTTATAATATAACGTAATATGCAGTGTATCATTGGAAATACCTTATAATATATAGTAATTTTTTAGTGTATCATTGAAAATACCTAATAATATAACGTAATATTCTGTGTATCATTGAAAATACCTTATAATAAAACGTAATATGCAGTGTATCATTGAAAATACCTTATAATATAACGTAATATGCAGTGTATCATTGAAAATACCTTATAATATAACGTAGTATGCAGTCTATCATGAAAAATACCTTATAAAATAATGTAATATGCAGTGTATCATTGAAAATACCTTATAATATAACGTGATATGCAGTGTATCATTGAAAATACCTTATAATATAACGAGATATGCAGTCTATCATTGAAAATACCTAATAATATAACGTAGTATGCAGTGTATCATTGAAAATACCCTATAATATACCGTAATATGCAGTGTATCATTGAAAATACATTATAATATAACGTAATATGCGGTGTATCATTGAAAATACCTTATAATATAACGTAATATGCAGTGTATCATTGAAAATACCTTGTAATATATAGTAGTTTATCATTGAAAATACCTTATAATATAACGTAATATTCTGTGTATCATTGAAAATACCTTAGAATATATGGTAATTCTAGTCTATCAATGAAAATACCTTATAATATAACGTAATATGCAGTGTATCATTGAAAATACCTTATAATATAACGTAATATGCAGTGTATCATTGAAAATACCTTATAATATAACGTGATATGCAGTGTATCATTGAAAATACCTTATAATATAACGAGATATGCAGTCTATCATTGAAAATACCTAATAATATAACGTAGTATGCAGTGTATCATTGAAAATACCCTATAATATACCGTAATATGCAGTGTATCATTGAAAATACATTATAATATAACGTAATATGCGGTGTATCATTGAAAATACCTTATAATATAACGTAATATGCAGTGTATCATTGAAAATACCTTGTAATATATAGTAGTTTATCATTGAAAATACCTTATAATATAACGTAATATTCTGTGTATCATTGAAAATACCTTAGAATATATGGTAATTCTAGTCTATCAATGAAAATACCTTATAATATAACGTAATATGCAGTGTATCATTGAAAATTCCTTATAATATAACGTAATATGCAGTGTATCATTGAAAATACCTTATAATAAAACGTAATATGCAGTGTATCATTGAAGATACCTTATAATATATGGTAATTTGTAGTGTATCAATGAAAATACCTTATAATATAACGTAATATGCAGTGTATCATTGAAAATACCTTATAATATAACGTAATATGCAGTGTATCATTGGAAATACCTTATAATATATAGTAATTTTTTAGTGTATCATTGAAAATACCTAATAATATAACGTAATATTCTGTGTATCATTGAAAATACCTTATAATAAAACGTAATATGCAGTGTATCATTGAAAATACCTTATAATAAAACGTAATATGCAGTGTATCATTGAAGATACCTTATAATATATGGTAATTTGTAGTGTATCAATGAAAATACCTTATAATATAACGTAATATGCAGTGTATCATTGAAAATACCTTATAATATAACGTAATATGCAGTGTATCATTGAAAATACCTTATAATATAACGTAATATGCGGTGTATCATTGAAAATACCGTAGAATATATGGTAATTCTAGTCTATCAATGAAAATACATTATAATATAAGGTAATATGCAGTGTATCATTGAAAATACCTTATAATATAACGTAATATGCAGTGTATCATTGAAAATACCTTATAATATAACGTAGTATGCAGTCTATCATGAAAAATACCTTATAAAATAATGTAATATGCAGTGTATCATAGAAAATACCTTATAATATAACGTGATATGCAGTGTATCATTGAAAATACCTTATAATATAACGAGATATGCAGTCTATCATTGAAAATACCTAATAATATAACGTAGTATGCAATGTATCATTGAAAATACCCTATAATATACCGTAATATGCAGTGTATCATTGAAAATACATTATAATATAACGTAATATGCGGTGTATCATTGAAAATACCTTATAATATAACGTAATATGCAGTGTATCATTGAAAATACCTTGTAATATATAGTAGTTTATCATTGAAAATACCTTATAATATAACGTAATATTCTGTGTATCATTGAAAATACCTTAGAATATATGGTAATTCTAGTCTATCAATGAAAATACCTTATAATATAACGTAATATGCAGTGTATCATTGAAAATACCTTATAATATAACGTAATATGCAGTGTATCATTGAAAATACCTTATAATATAACGTGATATGCAGTGTATCATTGAAAATACCTTATAATATAACGAGATATGCAGTCTATCATTGAAAATACCTAATAATATAACGTAGTATGCAGTGTATCATTGAAAATACCCTATAATATACCGTAATATGCAGTGTATCATTGAAAATACATTATAATATAACGTAATATGCGGTGTATCATTGAAAATACCTTATAATATAACGTAATATGCAGTGTATCATTGAAAATACCTTGTAATATATAGTAGTTTATCATTGAAAATACCTTATAATATAACGTAATATTCTGTGTATCATTGAAAATACCTTAGAATATATGGTAATTCTAGTCTATCAATGAAAATACCTTATAATATAACGTAATATGCAGTGTATCATTGAAAATACCTTATAATATAACGTAATATGCAGTGTATCATTGAAAATACCTTATAATAAAACGTAATATGCAGTGTATCATTGAAGATACCTTATAATATATGGTAATTTGTAGTGTATCAATGAAAATACCTTATAATATAACGTAATATGCAGTGTATCATTGAAAATACCTTATAATATAACGTAATATGCAGTGTATCATTGGAAATACCTTATAATATATAGTAATTTTTTAGTGTATCATTGAAAATACCTAATAATATAACGTAATATTCTGTGTATCATTGAAAATACCTTATAATAAAACGTAATATGCAGTGTATCATTGAAAATACCTTATAATAAAACGTAATATGCAGTGTATCATTGAAGATACCTTATAATATATGGTAATTTGTAGTGTATCAATGAAAATACCTTATAATATAACGTAATATGCAGTGTATCATTGAAAATACATTATAATATAACGTAATATGCGGTGTATCATTGAAAATACCTTATAATATAACGTAATATGCAGTGTATCATTGAAAATACCTTGTAATATATAGTAGTTTATCATTGAAAATACCTTATAATATAACGTAATATTCTGTGTATCATTGAAAATACCTTAGAATATATGGTAATTCTAGTCTATCAATGAAAATACCTTATAATATAACGTAATATGCAGTGTATCATTGAAAATTCCTTATAATATAACGTAATATGCAGTGTATCATTGAAAATACCTTATAATAAAACGTAATATGCAGTGTATCATTGAAGATACCTTATAATATATGGTAATTTGTAGTGTATCAATGAAAATACCTTATAATATAACGTAATATGCAGTGTATCATTGAAAATACCTTATAATATAACGTAATATGCAGTGTATCATTGGAAATACCTTATAATATATAGTAATTTTTTAGTGTATCATTGAAAATACCTAATAATATAACGTAATATTCTGTGTATCATTGAAAATACCTTATAATAAAACGTAATATGCAGTGTATCATTGAAAATACCTTATAATATAACGTAATATGCAGTGTATCATTGAAAATACCTTATAATATAACGTAGTATGCAGTCTATCATGAAAAATACCTTATAAAATAATGTAATATGCAGTGTATCATTGAAAATACCTTATAATATAACGTGATATGCAGTGTATCATTGAAAATACCTTATAATATAACGAGATATGCAGTCTATCATTGAAAATACCTAATAATATAACGTAGTATGCAGTGTATCATTGAAAATACCCTATAATATAACGTAATATGCAGTGTATCATTGAAAATACATTATAATATAACGTAATATGCGGTGTATCATTGAAAATACCTTATAATATAACGTAATATGCAGTGTATCATTGAAAATACCTTGTAATATATAGTAGTTTATCATTGAAAATACCTTATAATATAACGTAATATTCTGTGTATCATTGAAAATACCTTAGAATATATGGTAATTCTAGTCTATCAATGAAAATACCTTATAATATAACGTAATATGCAGTGTATCATTGAAAATTCCTTATAATATAACGTAATATGCAGTGTATCATTGAAAATACCTTATAATAAAACGTAATATGCAGTGTATCATTGAAGATACCTTATAATATATGGTAATTTGTAGTGTATCAATGAAAATACCTTATAATATAACGTAATATGCAGTGTATCATTGAAAATACCTTAGAATATATGGTAATTTGTAGTGTATCATTGAAACTACCTTGTTATATATAGTAGTTTATCACTGAAAATACCTTATAATATAACGTAATATGCAATGTATCATTAAAAATACCTTATAATAAAACGTAATATGCAGTGTATCATTGAAAATACCTTATAATAAAACGTAATATGCAGTGTATCATTGAAGATACCTTATAATATATGGTAATTTGTAGTGTATCAATGAAAATACCTTATAATATAACGTAATATTCTGTGTATCATTGAAAATACCTTATAATAAAACGTAATATGCAATGTATCATTGAAAAAACCTTATAATAAAACGTAATATGCAGTGTATCATTGAAAATACCTTATAATATATCGTAATTTGTAGTGTATCATTGAAAATACCTTATAATAAAACGTAATATGCAATGTATCATCGAAAATACCTTGTAATATATAGTAGTTTATCATTGAAAATACCTTATAATATAACGTAATATTCTGTGTATCATTGAAAATACCTGAGAATATATGGTAATTCTAGTCTATCAATGAAAATACCTTATAATATATCGTAATTTGTAGTGTATCATTGAAAATACCTTATAATATATAGTAGTTTATCATTGAAAATACCTTATAATATAACGTGATATGCAGTCTATCATTGAAAATACCTCATAATATAACGTAATATGCAGTGTATCATTGAAAATACCTTATAATATAACGTAATATTTGCAGTCTATCATTGAAAATACCTTATAATATAACTTAATATGCAGTGTATCAATGAAAATACCTTATAATATAACGTAATATGCACTGTATCATTGAAAATACCTTATAATATAACGTAATATGCAGTCTATCATTGAAAATACCTTATAATATAATGTAATATGCAGTCTATCATTGAAAATACCTCATAATATAACATAATAAGCAGTGTATCATTGAAAATACCTTATAATATATGGTAATTTGTAGTGCATCAATGAAAATACCTTATAATATAACGTAATATGCAGTGTATCATTGAAAATACCTTATAATATAACGTAATATGCAGTGTATCATTGAAAATACCTTAGAATATATGGTAATTCTAGTCTATCAATGAAAATACCTTATAATATAACGTAATATGCAGTGTATCATTGAAAATACCTTATAATATAACGTAATATGCAGTGTATCATCGAAAATACCTTATAATAAAACGTAATATGCAGTGTATCATTGAAAATACCTTATAATTTAACGTAATATGCAGTGTATCATTGAAAATACCTTAGAATATATGGTAATTCTAGTCTATCAATGAAAATACCTTATAATATAACGTAATATGCAGTGTATCATTCAAAATACCTTATAATATAACGTAATATGCAGTGTATCATTGGAAATACCTTATACTATATCGTAATTTGTAGTGTATCATTGAAAATACCTTATAATATATGGTAATTTGTAGTGTATCAATGAAAATACCTTATAATATAACGTAATATGCAGTGTATCATTGAAAATACCTTATAATATAACGTAATATGCAGTGTATCATTGAAAATACCTTATAATATATAGTAGTTTATCATTGAAAATACCTTATAATATAACGTAATATTCTGTGTATCATTGAAAATACCTTATAATATAACGTAATATGCAGTGTATCATTGAAAATACCTTATAATATAACGTAATATGCAGTGTATCATTGGAAATACCTTATAATATATCGTAATTTTTTAGTGTATCATTGAAAATACCTAATAATATAACGTAATATGCAGTGTATCATCGAAAATACCTTATAATAAAACGTAATATGCAGTGTATCATTGAAAATACCTTATAATTTAACGTAATATGCAGTGTATCATTGAAAATACCTTAGAATATATGGTAATTCTAGTCTATCAATGAAAATACCTTATAGTATAACGTAATATGCAGTGTATCATTCAAAATACCTTATAATATAACGTAATATGCAGTGTATCATTGGAAATACCTTATACTATATCGTAATTTGTAGTGTATCTTTGAAAATACCTTATAATATATGGTAATTTGTAGTGTATCAATGAAAATACCTTATAATATAACGTAATATGCAGTGTATCATTGAAAATACCTTATAATATAACGTAATATGCAGTGTATCATTGAAAATACCTTATAATATATAGTAGTTTATCATTGAAAATACCTTATAATATAACGTAATATTCTGTGCATCAATGAAAATACCTTATAATATAACGTAATATGCAGTGTATCATTGAAAATACCTTATAATATAACGTAATATGCAGTGTATCATTGAAAATACCTTATAATATAACGTAATATGCAGTGTATCATTGAAAATACCTTATAATATAACGTAATATGCAGTGTATCATTGAAAATACCTTAGAATATATGGTAATTCTAGTCTATCAATGAAAATACCTTATAATATAACGTAATATGCAGTGTATCAGTGAAAATACCTTATAATATATCGTAATTTGTAGTGTATCATTGAAAATACCTTATAATATATAGTAGTTTATCATTGAAAATACCTTATAATATAACGTAATATGCAGTGTATCATTGAAAATACCTTATAATATAACGTAATATGTAGTGTATCATTGAAAATACCTTATAATATAACGTAATATGCAGTGTATCATTGAAAATACCTTATAATAAAACGTAATATGCAGTGTATCATTGAAGATACCTTATAATATATGGTAATTTGTAGTGTATCAATGAAAATACCTTATAATATAACGTAATATTCTGTGTATCATTGAAAATACCTTATAATATAACGTAATATGCAGTGTATCATTGAAAATACCTTAGAATATATGGTAATTTGTAGTGTATCATTGAAACTACCTTGTAATATATAGTAGTTTATCACTGAAAATACCTTATAATATAACGTAATATGCAATGTATCATTAAAAATACCTTATAATAAAACGTAATATGCAGTGTATCATTGAAAATACCTTATAATAAAACGTAATATGCAGTGTATCATTGAAGATACCTTATAATATATGGTAATTTGTAGTGTATCAATGAAAATACCTTATAATATAACGTAATATTCTGTGTATCATTGAAAATACATTATAATAAAACGTAATATGCAATGTATCATTGTAAAAACCTTATAATAAAACGTAATATGCAGTGTATCATTGAAAATACCTTATAATATATCGTAATTTGTAGTGTATCATTGAAAATACCTTATAATATATGGTAATTTGTAGTGCATCAATGAAAATACCTTATAATATAACGTAATATGCAGTGTATCATTGAAAATACCTTATAATATAACGTAATATGCAGTGTATCATTGAAAATACCTTATAATATAACGTAATATGCAGTGTATCATTGAAAATACCTTATAATATATAGTAGTTTATCATTGAAAATACCTTATAATATAACGTAATATTCTGTGCATCAATGAAAATACCTTATAATATAACGTAATATGCAGTGTATCATTGAAAATACCTTATAATATATAGTAGTTTATCATTGAAAATACCTTATAATATAACGTAATATTCTGTGCATCAATGAAAATACCTTATAATATAACGTAATATGCAGTGTATCATTGAAAATACCTTATAATATAACGTAATATGCAGTGTATCATTGAAAATACCTTATAATATAACGTAATATGCAGTGTATCATTGAAAATACCTTATAATATAACGTAATATGCAGTGTATCATTGAAAATACCTTAGAATATATGGTAATTCTAGTCTATCAATGAAAATACCTTATAATATAACGTAATATGCAGTGTATCAGTGAAAATACCTTATAATATATCGTAATTTGTAGTGTATCATTGAAAATACCTTATAATATATAGTAGTTTATCATTGAAAATACCTTATAATATAACGTAATATGCAGTGTATCATTGAAAATACCTTATAATATAACGTAATATGCAGTGTATCATTGAAAATACCTTATAATATAACGTAATATTCTGTGTATCATTGAAAATACCTTATAATATAACGTAATATGCAGTGTATCATTGAAAATACCTTATAATATAACGTAATTTGTAGTGTATCAATGAAAATACCTTATAATATAAAGTAATATGCAGTGTATCATTGAAAATACCTTATAATTTAACGTAATATGCAGTGTATCATTGAAAATACCTTATAATATAACGTAATATTCTGTGTATCATTGAAAATACCTTATAATATAACGTAATATGCAGTGTATCATTGAAAATACCTAATAATATAACGTAATATGCAGTGTATCATTGAAAATACCTTATAATAAAACGTAATATGCAGTGTATCATTGAAGATACCTTATAATATAACGTAATATGCAGTGTATCATTGAAAATACCTTAGAATATATGGTAATTTGTAGTGTATCATTGAAAATACATTGTAATATATAGTAGTTTATCATGGAAAATACCTTATAATATAACGTAATATTCTGTGTATCATTGAAAATACCTTATAATATAACGTAATATGCAGTGTATCATTGAAAATACCTTAGAATATGTGGTAATTCTAGTCTATCAATGAAAATACATTATAATATAAGGTAATATGCAGTGTATCATTGAAAATACCTTATAATATAACGTAATATGCAGTGTATCATTGGAAATACCTTATAATATATAATAATTTTTTAGTGTATCATTGAAAATACCTAATAATATAACGTAATATGCAGTGCATCATTGAAAATACCTTATAATATAACGTAAACTGCAGTGTATCATTGAAAATACCTTATAATATATAGTAGTTTATCATTGAAAATACCTTATAATATAACGTAATATTCTGTGTATCATTGAAAATACCTTATAATATAACGTAATATGCAGTGTATCATTGAAAATACCTTATAATATAACGTAATTTGTAGTGTATCAATGAAAATACCTTATAATATAAAGTAATATGCAGTGTATCATTGAAAATACCTTATAATTTAACGTAATATGCAGTGTATCATTGAAAATACCTTAGAATATGTGGTAATTCTAGTCTATCAATGAAAATACATTATAATATAAGGTAATATGCAGTGTATCATTGAAAATACCTTAGAATATGTGGTAATTCTAGTCTATCAATGAAAATACATGATAATATAAGGTAATATGCAGTGTATCATTGAAAATACCTTATAATATAACGTAATATGCAGTGTATCATTGGAAATACCTTATAATATATAATAATTTTTTAGTGTATCATTGAAAATACCTAATAATATAACGTAATATGCAGTGCATCATTGAAAATACCTTATAATATAACGTAATATGCAGTGTATCATTGAAAATACCTTATAATATAACGTAATATGCAGTGTATCATTGAAAATAATTTATAATATATCGTAATTTGTAGTGTATCAATGAAAATACCTTATAATATAACGTAATATGCATAGTATCATTGGAAATACCTTATAATATAACGTAATATGCAGTGTATCATTGAAAATACCTTATAATATATAGTAGTTTATCATTGAAAATACCTTATAATATAACGTAGTATGCAGTCTATCATGAAAAATACCTTATAATATAACGTAATATGCAGTGTATCATTGAAAATACCTTGTAATATATCGTAATTTGTAGTGTATCATTGGAAATACCTTATAATATAACGTAATATTCTGTGTATCATTGAAAATACCTTATAATATAACGTAATATGCAGTGTATCATTGAAAATACCTTATAATATAACGTAATATGCAGTGTATCATTGAAAATACCTTATAATATAACGTAATATGCAGTGTATCATTGAAAATACCTTATAATATAACGTAATATGCAGTGTATCATTGAAAATACCTTGTAATATATCGTAATTTGTAGTGTATCATTGGAAATACCTTATAATATTTAGTAGTTTATCATTGAATATACCTTATAATATAACGTAATATGCAGTGTATCATTGAAAATACCTAATAATATAACGTAATATGCAGTGTATCATTGAAAATACCTTATAATAAAACGTAATATGCAGTGTATCATTGAAGATACCTTATAATATATGGTAATTTGTAGTGTATCAATGAAAATACCTTATAATATTACGTAATATTCTGTGTATCATTGAAAATACCTTATAATATAACGTAATATGCAATGTATCATTAAAAATACCTTATAATAAAACGTAATATGCAGTGTATCATTGAAAATACCTTATAATAAAACGTAATATGCGGTGTATCATTGAAGATACCTTATAATATATGGTAATTTGTAGTGTATCAATGAAAATACCTTATAATATAACGTAATATTCTGTGTATCATTGAAAATACCTTATAATAAAACGTAATATGCAATGTATCATTGAAAAAACCTTATAATAAAACGTAATATGCAGTGTATCATTGAAAATACCTTATAATATATCGTAATTTGTAGTGTATCATTGAAAATACCTTATAATATATGGTAATTTGTAGTGTATCAATGAAAATACCTTATAATATAACGTAATATGCAGTGTATCATTGAAAATACCTTATAATATAACGTAATATGCAGTGTATCATTGAAAATACCTTATAATATAACGTAATATGCAGTGTATCATTGAAAATACCTTGTAATATATCGTAATTTGTAGTGTATCATTGGAAATACCTTATAATATTTAGTAGTTTATCATTGAATATACCTTATTATAAATCGTAATATGCAGTGTATCATTGAGAATACCTTATAATAAAACGTAATATGCAGTGTATCATTGAAAATACCTTATAATATAACGTAATTTGTAGTGTATCAATGAAAATACCTTATAATATAAAGTAATATGCAGAGTATCATTGAAAATACCTTATAATTTAACGTAATATGCAGTGTATCATTGAAAATACCTTATAATATAACGTAATATTCTGTGTATCATTGAAAATACCTTATAATATAACGTAATATGCAGTGTATCATTGAAAATACCTAATAATATAACGTAATATGCAGTGTATCATTGAAAATACCTTATAATAAAACGTAATATGCAGTGTATCATTGAAGATAACTTATAATATAACGTAATATGCAGTGTATCATTGAAAATACCTTAGAATATATGGTAATTTGTAGTGTATCATTGAAAATACATTGTAATATATAGTAGTTTATCATTGAAAATACCTTATAATATAACGTAATATTCTGTGTATCATTGAAAATACCTTATAATATAACGTAATATGCAGTGTATCATTGAAAATACCTTATAATATAACGTAATATGCAGTGTATCATTGAAAATACCTTATAATATAACGTAATATGCAGTGTATCATTGAAAATACCTAATAATATAACGTAATATGCAGTGTATCATTGAAAATACCTTATAATAAAACGTAATATGCAGTGTATCATTGAAGATACCTTATAATATATGGTAATTTGTAGTGTATCAATGAAAATACCTTATAATATAACGTAATATTCTGTGTATCATTGAAAATACCTTATAATAAAACGTAATATGCAATGTATCATTGAAAAAACCTTATAATAAAACGTAATATGCAGTGTATCATTGAAAATACCTTATAATATATCGTAATTTGTAGTGTATCATTGAAAATACCTTATAATATATGGTAATTAGTAGTGCATCAATGAAAATACCTTATAATATAACGTAATATGCAGTGTATCATTGAAAATACCTTATAATATAACGTAATATGCAGTGTATCATTGAAAATACCTTATAATATAACGTAATATGCAGTGTATCATTGAAAATACCTAATAATATAACGTAATATGCAGTGTATCATTGAAAATACCTTATAATAAAACGTAATATGCAGTGTATCATTGAAGATACCTTATAATATATGGTAATTTGTAGTGTATCAATGAAAATACCTTATAATATAACGTAATATTCTGTGTATCATTGAAAATACCTTATAATATAACGTAATATGCAGTGTATCATTGAAAATACCTTATAATATAACGTAATATGCAGTGTATCATTGAAAATACCTTATAATATAACGTAATATGCAGTGTATCATTGAAAATACCTAATAATATAACGTAATATGCAGTGTATCATTGAAAATACCTTATAATAAAACGTAATATGCAGTGTATCATTGAAGATACCTTATAATATATGGTAATTTGTAGTGTATCAATGAAAATACCTTATAATATAACGTAATATTCTGTGTATCATTGAAAATACCTTATAATATAACGTAATATGCAGTGTATCATTGAAAATACCTTAGAATATATGGTAATTTGTAGTGTATCATTGAAACTACCTTGTAATATATAGTAGTTTATCACTGAAAATACCTTATAATATAACGTAATATGCAATGTATCATTAAAAATACCTTATAATAAAACGTAATATGCAGTGTATCATTGAAAATACCTTATAATAAAACGTAATATGCAGTGTATCATTGAAGATACCTTATAATATATGGTAATTTGTAGTGTATCAATGAAAATACCTTATAATATAACGTAATATTCTGTGTATCATTGAAAATACCTTATAATAAAACGTAATATGCAATGTATCATTGAAAAAACCTTATAATAAAACGTAATATGCAGTGTATCATTGAAAATACCTTATAATATATCGTAATTTGTAGTGTATCATTGAAAATACCTTATAATATATGGTAATTAGTAGTGCATCAATGAAAATACCTTATAATATAACGTAATATGCAGTGTATCATTGAAAATACCTTATAATATAACGTAATATGCAGTGTATCATTGAAAATACCTTATAATATAACGTAATATGCAGTGTATCATTGAAAATACCTTATAATATATAGTAGTTTATCATTGAAAATACCTTATAATATAACGTAATGTTCTGTGCATCAATGAAAATACCTTATAATATAACGTAATATGCAGTGTATCATTGAAAATACCTTATAATATAACGTAATATGCAGTGTATCATTGAAAATACCTTATAATATAACGTAATATGCAGTGTATCATTGAAAATACCTTATAATATAACGTAATATGCAGTGTATCATTGAAAATACCTTAGAATATATGGTAATTCTAGTCTATCAATGAAAATACCTTATAATATAACGTAATATGCAGTGTATCAGTGAAAATACCTTATAATATATCGTAATTTGTAGTGTATCATTGAAAATACCTTATAATATATAGTAGTTTATCATTGAAAATACCTTATAATATAACGTAATATGCAGTGTATCATTGAAAATACCTTATAATATAACGTAATATGTAGTGTATCATTGAAAATACCTTAGAATATATGGTAATTTGTAGTGTATCATTGAAAATACATTGTAATATATAGTAGTTTATCATGGAAAATACCTTATAATATAACGTAATATTCTGTGTATCATTGAAAATACCTTATAATATAACGTAATATGCAGTGTATCATTGAAAATACCTTATAATATAACGTAATATGCAGTGTATCATTGAAAATAATTTATAATATATCGTAATTTGTAGTGTATCAATGAAAATACCTTATAATATAACGTAATATGCATAGTATCATTGGAAATACCTTATAATATAACGTAATATGCAGTGTATCATTGAAAATACCTTATAATATATAGTAGTTTATCATTGAAAATACCTTATAATATAACGTAGTATGCAGTCTATCATGAAAAATACCTTATAATATAACGTAATATGCAGTGTATCATTGAAAATACCTTATAATATAACGTAATATGCAGTGTATCATTGAAAATACCTTAGAATATGTGGTAATTCTAGTCTATCAATGAAAATACATTATAATATAAGGTAATATGCAGTGTATCATTGAAAATACCTTATAATATAACGTAATATGCAGTGTATCATTGGAAATACCTTATAATATATAATAATTTTTTAGTGTATCATTGAAAATACCTAATAATATAACGTAATATGCAGTGCATCTTTGAAAATACCTTATAATATAACGTAATATGCAGTGTATCATTGAAAATACCTTATAATATATAGTAGTTTATCATTGAAAATACCTTATAATATAACGTAATATTCTGTGTATCATTGAAAATACCTTATAATATAACGTAATATGCAGTGTATCATTGAAAATACTTTATAATATAACGTAATTTGTAGTGTATCAATGAAAATACCTTATAATATAAAGTAATATGCAGTGTATCATTGAAAATACCTTATAATTTAACGTAATATGCAGTGTATCATTGAAAATACCTTAGAATATGTGGTAATTCTAGTCTATCAATGAAAATACATTATAATATAAGGTAATATGCAGTGTATCATTGAAAATACCTTAGAATATGTGGTAATTCTAGTCTATCAATGAAAATACATTATAATATAAGGTAATATGCAGTGTATCATTGAAAATACCTTATAATATAACGTAATATGCAGTGTATCATTGGAAATACCTTATAATATATAATAATTTTTTAGTGTATCATTGAAAATACCTAATAATATAACGTAATATGCAGTGCATCATTGAAAATACCTTATAATATAACGTAATATGCAGTGTACCATTGAAAATACCTTATAATATAACGTAATATGCAGTGTATCATTGAAAATAATTTATAATATATCGTAATTTGTAGTGTATCAATGAAAATACCTTATAATATAACGTAATATGCATAGTATCATTGGAAATACCTTATAATATAACGTAATATGCAGTGTATCATTGAAAATACCTTATAATATATAGTAGTTTATCATTGAAAATACCTTATAATATAACGTAGTATGCAGTCTATCATGAAAAATACCTTATAATATAACGTAATATGCAGTGTATCATTGAAAATACCTTATAATATAACGTAATATACAGTGTATCATTGAAAATACCTTATAATATAACGTAATATGCAGTGTATCATTGAAAATACCTTGTAATATATCGTAATTTGTAGTGTATCATTGGAAATACCTTATAATATTTAGTAGTTTATCATTGAATATACCTTATTATAAATCGTAATATGCAGTGTATCATTGAGAATACCTTATAATAAAACGTAATATGCAGTGTATCATTGAAAATACCTTATAATATAACGTAATTTGTAGTGTATCAATGAAAATACCTTATAATATAAAGTAATATGCAGTGTATCATTGAAAATACCTTATAATTTAACGTAATATGCAGTGTATCATTGAAAATACCTTATAATATAACGTAATATTCTGTGTATCATTGAAAATACCTTATAATATAACGTAATATGCAGTGTATCATTGAAAATACCTAATAATATAACGTAATATGCAGTGTATCATTGAAAATACCTTATAATAAAACGTAATATGCAGTGTATCATTGAAGATAACTTATAATATAACGTAATATGCAGTGTATCATTGAAAATACCTTAGAATATATGGTAATTTGTAGTGTATCATTGAAAATACATTGTAATATATAGTAGTTTATCATGGAAAATACCTTATAATATAACGTAATATTCTGTGTATCATTGAAAATACCTTATAATATAACGTAATATGCAGTGTATCATTGAAAATACCTTATAATATAACGTAATATGCAGTGTATCATTGAAAATACCTTATAATATAACGTAATATGCAGTGTATCATTGAAAATACCTAATAATATAACGTAATATGCAGTGTATCATTGAAAATACCTTATAATAAAACGTAATATGCAGTGTATCATTGAAGATACCTTATAATATATGGTAATTTGTAGTGTATCAATGAAAATACCTTATAATATTACGTAATATTCTGTGTATCATTGAAAATACCTTATAATATAACGTATTATGCAGTGTATCATTGAAAATACCTTAGAATATATGGTAATTTGTAGTGTATCAATGAAAATACCTTATAATATAACGTAATATTCTGTGTATCATTGAAAATACCTTATAATAAAACGTAATATGCAATGTATCATTGAAAAAACCTTATAATAAAACGTAATATGCAGTGTATCATTGAAAATACCTTATAATATATCGTAATTTGTAGTGTATCATTGAAAATACCTTATAATATATGGTAATTTGTAGTGTATCAATGAAAATACCTTATAATATAACGTAATATGCAGTGTATCATTGAAAATACCTTATAATATAACGTAATATGCAGTGTATCATTGAAAATACCTTATAATATAACGTAATATGCAGTGTATCATTGAAAATACCTTGTAATATATCGTAATTTGTAGTGTATCATTGGAAATACCTTATAATATTTAGTAGTTTATCATTGAATATACCTTATTATAAATCGTAATATGCAGTGTATCATTGAGAATACCTTATAATAAAACGTAATATGCAGTGTATCATTGAAAATACCTTATAATATAACGTAATTTGTAGTGTATCAATGAAAATGCCTTATAATATAAAGTAATATGCAGTGTATCATTGAAAATACCTTATAATTTAACGTAATATGCAGTGTATCATTGAAAATACCTTATAATATAACGTAATATTCTGTGTATCATTGAAAATACCTTATAATATAACGTAATATGCAGTGTATCATTGAAAATACCTAATAATATAACGTAATATGCAGTGTATCATTGAAAATACCTTATAATAAAACGTAATATGCAGTGTATCATTGAAGATAACTTATAATATAACGTAATATGCAGTGTATCATTGAAAATACCTTAGAATATATGGTAATTTGTAGTGTATCATTGAAAATACATTGTAATATATAGTAGTTTATCATGGAAAATACCTTACAATATAACGTAATATTCTGTGTATCATTGAAAATACCTTATAATATAACGTAATATGCAGTGTATCATTGAAAATACCTTATAATATAACGTAATATGCAGTGTATCATTGAAAATACCTTATAATATAACGTAATATGCAGTGTATCATTGAAAATACCTAATAATATAACGTAATATGCAGTGTATCATTGAAAATACCTTATAATAAAACGTAATATGCAGTGTATCATTGAAGATACCTTATAATATATGGTAATTTGTAGTGTATCAAAGAAAATACCTTATAATATAACGTAATATTCTGTGTATCATTGAAAATACCTTATAATATAACGTAATATGCAGTGTATCATTGAAAATACCTTAGAATATATGGTAATTTGTAGTGTATCATTGAAACTACCTTGTAATATATAGTAGTTTATCACTGAAAATACCTTATAATATAACGTAATATGCAATGTATCATTAAAAATACCTTATAATAAAACGTAATATGCAGTGTATCATTGAAAATACCTTATAATAAAACGTAATATGCAGTGTATCATTGAAGATACCTTATAATATATGGTAATTTGTAGTGTATCAATGAAAATACCTTATAATATAACGTAATATTCTGTGTATCATTGAAAATACCTTATAATAAAACGTAATATGCAATGTATCATTGAAAAAACCTTATAATAAAACGTAATATGCAGTGTATCATTGAAAATACCTTATAATATATCGTAATTTGTAGTGTATCATTGAAAATACCTTATAATATATGGTAATTAGTAGTGCATCAATGAAAATACCTTATAATATAACGTAATATGCAGTGTATCATTGAAAATACCTTATAATATAACGTAATATGCAGTGTATCATTGAAAATACCTTATAATATAACGTAATATGCAGTGTATCATTGAAAATACCTTATAATATATAGTAGTTTATCATTGAAAATACCTTATAATATAACGTAATATTCTGTGCATCAATGAAAATACCTTATAATATAACGTAATATGCAGTGTATCATTGAAAATACCTTATAATATAACGTAATATGCAGTGTATCATTGAAAATACCTTATAATATAACGTAATATGCAGTGTATCATTGAAAATACCTTATAATATAACGTAATATGCAGTGTATCATTGAAAATACCTTAGAATATATGGTAATTCTAGTCTATCAATGAAAATACCTTATAATATAACGTAATATGCAGTGTATCAGTGAAAATACCTTATAATATATCGTAATTTGTAGTGTATCATTGAAAATACCTTATAATATATAGTAGTTTATCATTGAAAATACCTTATAATATAACGTAATATGCAGTGTATCATTGAAAATACCTTATAATATAACGTAATATGTAGTGTATCATTGAAAATACCTTATAATATAACGTAATATTCTGTGTATCATTGAAAATACCTTATAATATAACGTAATATGCAGTGTATCATTGAAAATACCTTATAATATAACGTAATTTGTAGTGTATCAATGAAAATACCTTATAATATAAAGTAATATGCAGTGTATCATTGAAAATACCTTATAATTTAACGTAATATGCAGTGTATCATTGAAAATACCTTATAATATAACGTAATATTCTGTGTATCATTGAAAATACCTTATAATAAAACGTAATATGCAGTGTATCATTGAAGATACCTTATAATATAACGTAATATGCAGTGTATCATTGAAAATACCTTAGAATATATGGTAATTTGTAGTGTATCATTGAAAATACCTTATAATATAACGTAATATGCAGTGTATCATTGAAAATACCTTATAATATAACGTAATATGCAGTGTATCATTGAAAATACCTTAGAATATGTGGTAATTCTAGTCTATCAATGAAAATACATTATAATATAAGGTAATATGCAGTGTATCATTGAAAATACCTTATAATATAACGTAATATGCAGTGTATCATTGGAAATACCTTATAATATATAATAATTTTTTAGTGTATCATTGAAAATACCTAATAATATAACGTAATATGCAGTGCATCATTGAAAATACCTTATAATATAACGTAATATGCAGTGTATCATTGAAAATACCTTATAATATATAGTAGTTTATCATTGAAAATACCTTATAATATAACGTAATATTCTGTGTATCATTGAAAATACCTTATAATATAACGTAATATGCAGTGTATCATTGAAAATACCTTATAATATAACGTAATTTGTAGTGTATCAATGAAAATACCTTATAATATAACGTAATATGCAGTGTATCATTGAAAATACCTTATAATTTAACGTAATATGCAGTGTATCATTGAAAATACCTTAGAATATGTGGTAATTCTAGTCTATCAATGAAAATACATTATAATATAAGGTAATATGCAGTGTATCATTGAAAATACCTTAGAATATGTGGTAATTCTAGTCTATCAATGAAAATACATTATAATATAAGGTAATATGCAGTGTATCATTGAAAATACCTTATAATATAACGTAATATGCAGTGTATCATTGGAAATACCTTATAATATATAATAATTTTTTAGTGTATCATTGAAAATACCTAATAATATAACGTAATATGCAGTGCATCATTGAAAATACCTTATAATATAACGTAATATGCAGTGTATCATTGAAAATACCTTATAATATAACGTAATATGCAGTGTATCATTGAAAATAATTTATAATATATCGTAATTTGTAGTGTATCAATGAAAATACCTTATAATATAACGTAATATGCATAGTATCATTGGAAATACCTTATAATATAACGTAATATGCAGTGTATCATTGAAAATACCTTATAATATATAGTAGTTTATCATTGAAAATACCTTATAATATAACGTAGTATGCAGTCTATCATGAAAAATACCTTATAATATAACGTAATATGCAGTGTATCATTGAAAATACCTTGTAATATATCGTAATTTGTAGTGTATCATTGGAAATACCTTATAATATAACGTAATATTCTGTGTATCATTGAAAATACCTTATAATATAACGTAATATCCAGTGTATCATTGAAAATACCTTATAATATAACGTAATATGCAGTGTATCATTGAAAATACCTTATAATATAACGTAATATGCAGTGTATCATTGAAAATACCTTATAATATAACGTAATATGCAGTGTATCATTGAAAATACCTTGTAATATATCGTAATTTGTAGTGTATCATTGGAAATACCTTATAATATTTAGTAGTTTATCATTGAATATACCTTATTATAAATCGTAATATGCAGTGTATCATTGAGAATATCTTATAATAAAACGTAATATGCAGTGTATCATTGAAAATACCTTATAATATAACGTAATTTGTAGTGTATCAATGAAAATACCTTATAATATAAAGTAATATGCAGTGTATCATTGAAAATACCTTATAATTTAACGTAATATCCAGTGTATCATTGAAAATACCTTATAATATAACGTAATATTCTGTGTATCATTGAAAATACCTTATAATATAACGTAATATGCAGTGTATCATTGAAAATACCTAATAATATAACGTAATATGCAGTGTATCATTGAAAATACCTTATAATAAAACGTAATATGCAGTGTATCATTGAAGATAACTTATAATATAACGTAATATGCAGTGTATCATTGAAAATACCTTAGAATATATGGTAATTTGTAGTGTATCATTGAAAATACATTGTAATATATAGTAGTTTATCATGGAAAATACCTTATAATATAACGTAATATTCTGTGTATCATTGAAAATACCTTATAATATAACGTAATATGCAGTGTATCATTGAAAATACCTTAGAATATGTGGTAATTCTAGTCTATCAATGAAAATACATTATAATATAAGGTAATATGCAGTGTATCATTGAAAATACCTTATAATATAACGTAATATGCAGTGTATCATTGGAAATACCTTATAATATATAATAATTTTTTAGTGTATCATTGAATATACCTAATAATATAACGTAATATGCAGTGCATCATTGAAAATACCTTATAATTTAACGTAATATGCAGTGTATCATTGAAAATACCTTATAATATAACGTAATATTCTGTGTATCATTGAAAATACCTTATAATATAACGTAATATGCAGTGTATCATTGAAAATACCTAATAATATAACGTAATATTCTGTGTATCATTGAAAATACCTTATAATATAACGTAATATGCAGTGTATCATTGAAAATACCTTATAATATAACGTAATTTGTAGTGTATCAATGAAAATACCTTATAATATAAAGTAATATGCAGTGTATCATTGAAAATACCTTATAATTTAACGTAATATGCAGTGTATCATTGAAAATACCTTATAATATAACGTAATATTCTGTGTATCATTGAAAATACCTTATAATAAAACGTAATATGCAGTGTATCATTGAAGATACCTTATAATATAACGTAATATGCAGTGTATCATTGAAAATACCTTAGAATATATGGTAATTTGTAGTGTATCATTGAAAATACATTGTAATATATAGTAGTTTATCATTGAAACTACCTTATAATATAACGTAATATTCTGTGTATCATTGAAAATACCTTATAATATAACGTAATATGCAGTGTATCATTGAAAATACCTTATAATATAACGTAATATGCAGTGTATCATTGAAAATACCTTATAATATAACGTAATATGCAGTGTATCATTGAAAATACCTTAGAATATGTGGTAATTCTAGTCTATCAATGAAAATACATTATAATATAAGGTAATATGCAGTGTATCATTGAAAATACCTTATAATATAACGTAATATGCAGTGTATCATTGGAAATACCTTATAATATATAATAATTTTTTAGTGTATCATTGAAAATACCTAATAATATAACGTAATATGCAGTGCATCATTGAAAATACCTTATAATATAACGTAATATGCAGTGTATCATTGAAAATACCTTATAATATATAGTAGTTTATCATTGAAAATACCTTATAATATAACGTAATATTCTGTGTATCATTGAAAATACCTTATAATATAACGTAATATGCAGTGTATCATTGAAAATACCTTATAATATAACGTAATTTGTAGTGTATCAATGAAAATACCTTATAATATAAAGTAATATGCAGTGTATCATTGAAAATACCTTATAATTTAACGTAATATGCAGTGTATCATTGAAAATACCTTATAATATAACGTAATATTCTGTGTATCATTGAAAATACCTTATAATAAAACGTAATATGCAGTGTATCATTGAAGATACCTTATAATATAACGTAATATGCAGTGTATCATTGAAAATACCTTAGAATATATGGTAATTTGTAGTGTATCATTGAAAATACCTTATAATATAACGTAATATGCAGTGTATCATTGAAAATACCTTATAATATAAGGTAATATGCAGTGTATCATTGAAAATACCTTAGAATATGTGGTAATTCTAGTCTATCAATGAAAATACATTATAATATAAGGTAATATGCAGTGTATCATTGAAAATACCTTATAATATAACGTAATATGCAGTGTATCATTGGAAATACCTTATAATATATAATAATTTTTTAGTGTATCATTGAAAATACCTAATAATATAACGTAATATGCAGTGCATCATTGAAAATACCTTATAATATAACGTAATATGCAGTGTATCATTGAAAATACCTTATAATATAACGTAATATGCAGTGTATCATTGAAAATAATTTATAATATATCGTAATTTGTAGTGTATCAATGAAAATACCTTATAATATAACGTAATATGCATAGTATCATTGGAAATACCTTATAATATAACGTAATATGCAGTGTATCATTGAAAATACCTTATAATATATAGTAGTTTATCATTGAAAATACCTTATAATATAACGTAGTATGCAGTCTATCATGAAAAATACCTTATAATAAAACGTAATATGCAGTGTATCATTGAAAATACCTTGTAATATATCGTAATTTGTAGTGTATCATTGGAAATACCTTATAATATAACGTAATATTCTGTGTATCATTGAAAATACCTTATAATATAACGTAATATGCAGTGTATCATTGAAAATACCTTATAATATAACGTAATATGCAGTGTATCATTGAAAATACCTTATAATATAACGTAATATGCAGTGTATCATTGAAAATACCTTATAATATAACGTAATATGCAGTGTATCATTGAAAATACCTTGTAATATATCGTAATTTGTAGTGTATCATTGGAAATACCTTATAATATTTAGTAGTTTATCATTGAATATACCTTATTATAAATCGTAATATGCAGTGTATCATTGAGAATATCTTATAATAAAACGTAATATGCAGTGTATCATTGAAAATACCTTATAATATAACGTAATTTGTAGTGTATCAATGAAAATACCTTATAATATAAAGTAATATGCAGTGTATCATTGAAAATACCTTATAATTTAACGTAATATGCAGTGTATCATTGAAAATACCTTATAATATAACGTAATATGCTGTGTATCATTGAAAATACCTTATAATATAACGTAATATGCAGTGTATCATTGAAAATACCTAATAATATAACGTAATATGCAGTGTATCATTGAAAATACCTTATAATAAAACGTAATATGCAGTGTATCATTGAAGATAACTTATAATATAACGTAATATGCAGTGTATCATTGAAAATACCTTAGAATATATGGTAATTTGTAGTGTATCATTGAAAATACATTGTAATATATAGTAGTTTATCATGGAAAATACCTTATAATATAACGTAATATTCTGTGTATCATTGAAAATACCTTATAATATAACGTAATATGCAGTGTATCATTGAAAATACCTTATAATATAACGTAATATGCAGTGTATCATTGAAAATACCTTATAATATAACGTAATATGCAGTGTATCATTGAAAATACCTTAGAATATGTGGTAATTCTAGTCTATCAATGAAAATACATTATAATATAAGGTAATATGCAGTGTATCATTGAAAATACCTTATAATATAACGTAATATGCAGTGTATCATTGGAAATACCTTATAATATATAATAATTTTTTAGTGTATCATTGAAAATACCTAATAATATAACGTAATATGCAGTGCATCATTGAAAATACCTTATAATTTAACGTAATATGCAGTGTATCATTGAAAATACCTTATAATATAACGTAATATTCTGTGTATCATTGAAAATACCTTATAATATAACGTAATATGCAGTGTATCATTGAAAATACCTAATAATATAACGTAATATGCAGTGTATCATTGAAAATACCTTATAATAAAACGTAATATGCAGTGTATCATTGAAGATAACTTATAATATAACGTAATATGCAGTGTATCATTGAAAATACCTTAGAATATATGGTAATTTGTAGTGTATCATTGAAAATACATTGTAATATATAGTAGTTTATCATGGAAAATACCTTATAATATAACGTAATATTCTGTGTATCATTGAAAATACCTTATAATATAACGTAATATGCAGTGTATCATTGAAAATACCTTATAATATAACGTAATATGCAGTGTATCATTGAAAATACCTTATAATATAACGTAATATGCAGTGTATCATTGAAAATACCTTAGAATATGTGGTAATTCTAGTCTATCAATGAAAATACATTATAATATAAGGTAATATGCAGTGTATCATTGAAAATACCTTATAATATAACGTAATATGCAGTGTATCATTGAAGATAACTTATAATATAACGTAATATGCAGTGTATCATTGAAAATACCTTAGAATATATGGTAATATGCAGTGCATCATTGAAAATACCTTATAATATAACGTAATATGCAGTGTATCATTGAAAATACCTTATAATATAACGTAATATGCAGTGTATCATTGAAAATAATTTATAATATATCGTAATTTGTAGTGTATCAATGAAAATACCTTATAATATAACGTAATATGCATAGTATCATTGGAAATACCTTATAATATAACGTAATATGCAGTGTATCATTGAAAATACCTTATAATATATAGTAGTTTATCATTGAAAATACCTTAGAATATATGGTAATTTGTAGTGTATCATCGAAAATACCTTGTAATATATAGTAGTTTATCATTGAAAATACCTTATAATATAACGTAATATTCTGTGTATCATTGAAAATACCTGAGAATATATGGTAATTCTAGTCTATCAATGAAAATACCTTATAATATATCGTAATTTGTAGTGTATCATTGAAAATACCTTATAATATATAGTAGTTTATCATTGAAAATACCTTATAATATAACGTGATATGCAGTCTATCATTGAAAATACCTCATAATATAACGTAATATGCAGTGTATCATTGAAGATACCTTATAATATATGGTAATTTGTAGTGTATCAATGAAAATACCTTATAATATAACGTAATATTCTGTGTATCATTGAAAATACCTTATAATAAAACGTAATATGCAATGTATCATTGAAAAAACCTTATAATAAAACGTAATATGCAGTGTATCATTGAAAATACCTTATAATATATCGTAATTTGTAGTGTATCATTGAAAATACCTTATAATATATGGTAATTTGTAGTGCATCAATGAAAATACCTTATAATATAACGTAATATGCAGTGTATCATTGAAAATACCTTATAATATATAGTAGTTTATCATTGAAAATACCTTATAATATAACGTAATATTCTGTGCATCAATGAAAATACCTTATAATATAACGTAATATGCAGTGTATCATTGAAAATACCTTATAATATAACGTAATATGCAGTGTATCATTGAAAATACCTTATAATATAACGTAATATGCAGTGTATCATTGAAAATACCTTATAATATAACGTAATATGCAGTGTATCATTGAAAATACATTAGAATATATGGTAATTCTAGTCTATCAATGAAAATACCTTATAATATAACGTAATATGCAGTGTATCAGTGAAAATACCTTATAATATATCGTAATTTGTAGTGTATCATTGAAAATACCTTATAATATATAGTAGTTTATCATTGAAAATACCTTATAATATAACGTAATATGCAGTGTATCATTGAAAATACCTTATAATATAACGTAATATGTAGTGTATCATTGAAAATACCTTATAATATAACGTAATATTCTGTGTATCATTGAAAATACCTTATAATATAACGTAATATGCAGTGTATCATTGAAAATACCTTATAATATAACGTAATTTGTAGTGTATCAATGAAAATACCTTATATTATAAAGTAATATGCAGTGTATCATTGAAAATACCTTATAATTTAACGTAATATGCAGTGTATCATTGAAAATACCTTATAATATAACGTAATATTCTGTGTATCATTGAAAATACCTTATAATAAAACGTAATATGCAGTGTATCATTGAAGATACCTTATAATATAACGTAATATGCAGTGTATCATTGAAAATACCTTAGAATATATGGTAATTTGTAGTGTATCATTGAAAATACATTGTAATATATAGTAGTTTATCATGGAAAATACCTTATAATATAACGTAATATTCTGTGTATCATTGAAAATACCTTATAATATAACGTAATATGCAGTGTATCATTGAAAATACCTTATAATATAACGTAATATGCAGTGTATCATTGAAAATACCTTATAATATAACGTAATATGCAGTGTATCATTGAAAATACCTTAGAATATGTGGTAATTCTAGTCTATCAATGAAAATACATTATAATATAAGGTAATATGCAGTGTATCATTGAAAATACCTTATAATATAACGTAATATGCAGTGTATCATTGGAAATACCTTATAATATATAATAATTTTTTAGTGTATCATTGAAAATACCTAATAATATAACGTAATATGCAGTGCATCATTGAAAATACCTTATAATATAACGTAATATGCAGTGTATCATTGAAAATACCTTATAATATATAGTAGTTTATCATTGAAAATACCTTATAATATAACGTAATATTCTGTGTATCATTGAAAATACCTTATAATATAACGTAATATGCAGTGTATCATTGAAAATACCTTATAATATAACGTAATTTGTAGTGTATCAATGAAAATACCTTATAATATAAAGTAATATGCAGTGTATCATTGAAAATACCTTATAATTTAACGTAATATGCAGTGTATCATTGAAAATACCTTAGAATATGTGGTAATTCTAGTCTATCAATGAAAATACATTATAATATAAGGTAATATGCAGTGTATCATTGAAAATACCTTAGAATATGTGGTAATTCTAGTCTATCAATGAAAATACATTATAATATAAGGTAATATGCAGTGTATCATTGAAAATACCTTATAATATAACGTAATATGCAGTGTATCATTGGAAATACCTTATAATATATAATAATTTTTTAGTGTATCATTGAAAATACCTAATAATATAACGTAATATGCAGTGCATCATTGAAAATACCTTATAATATAACGTAATATGCAGTGTATCATTGAAAATACCTTATAATATAACGTAATATGCAGTGTATCATTGAAAATAATTTATAATATATCGTAATTTGTAGTGTATCATTGAAAATACCTTATAATATAACGTAATATGCATAGTATCATTGGAAATACCTTATAATATAACGTAATATGCAGTGTATCATTGAAAATACCTTATAATATATAGTAGTTTATCATTGAAAATACCTTATAATATAACGTAGTATGCAGTCTATCATGAAAAATACCTTATAATATAACGTAATATGCAGTGTATCATTGAAAATACCTTGTAATATATCGTAATTTGTAGTGTATCATTGGAAATACCTTATAATATAACGTAATATTCTGTGTATCATTGAAAATACCTTATAATATAACGTAATATGCAGTGTATCATTGAAAATACCTTATAATATAACGTAATATGCAGTGTATCATTGAAAATACCTTATAATATAACGTAATATGCAGTGTATCATTGAAAATACCTTATAATATAACGTAATATGCAGTGTATCATTGAAAATACCTTGTAATATATCGTAATTTGTAGTGTATCATTGGAAATACCTTATAATATTTAGTAGTTTATCATTGAATATACCTTATTATAAATCGTAATATGCAGTGTATCATTGAGAATATCTTATAATAAAACGTAATATGCAGTGTATCATTGAAAATACCTTATAATATAACGTAATTTGTAGTGTATCAATGAAAATACCTTATAATATAAAGTAATATGCAGTGTATCATTGAAAATACCTTATAATTTAACGTAATATGCAGTGTATCATTGAAAATACCTTATAATATAACGTAATATTCTGTGTATCATTGAAAATACCTTATAATATAACGTAATATGCAGTGTATCATTGAAAATACCTAATAATATAACGTAATATGCAGTGTATCATTGAAAATACCTTATAATAAAACGTAATATGCAGTGTATCATTGAAGATAACTTATAATATAACGTAATATGCAGTGTATCATTGAAAATACCTTAGAATATATGGTAATTTGTAGTGTATCATTGAAAATACATTGTAATATATAGTAGTTTATCATGGAAAATACCTTATAATATAACGTAATATTCTGTGTATCATTGAAAATACCTTATAATATAACGTAATATGCAGTGTATCATTGAAAATACCTTATAATATAACGTAATATGCAGTGTATCATTGAAAATACCTTATAATATAACGTAATATGCAGTGTATCATTGAAAATACCTTAGAATATGTGGTAATTCTAGTCTATCAATGAAAATACATTATAATATAAGGTAATATGCAGTGTATCATTGAAAATACCTTATAATATAACGTAATATGCAGTGTATCATTGGAAATACCTTATAATATATAATAATTTTTTAGTGTATCATTGAAAATACCTAATAATATAACGTAATATGCAGTGCATCATTGAAAATACCTTATAATATAACGTAATATGCAGTGTATCATTGAAAATACCTTATAATATAACGTAATATGCAGTGTATCATTGAAAATAATTTATAATATATCGTAATTTGTAGTGTATCAATGAAAATACCTTATAATATAACGTAATATGCATAGTATCATTGGAAATACCTTATAATATAACGTAATATGCAGTGTATCATTGAAAATACCTTATAATATATAGTAGTTTATCATTGAAAATACCTTAGAATATATGGTAATTTGTAGTGTATCATCGAAAATACCTTGTAATATATAGTAGTTTATCATTGAAAATACCTTATAATATAACGTAATATTCTGTGTATCATTGAAAATACCTGAGAATATATGGTAATTCTAGTCTATCAATGAAAATACCTTATAATATATCGTAATTTGTAGTGTATCATTGAAAATACCTTATAATATATAGTAGTTTATCATTGAAAATACCTTATAATATAACGTGATATGCAGTCTATCATTGAAAATACCTCATAATATAACGTAATATGCAGTGTATCATTGAAAATACCTTATAATATAACGTAATATTTGCAGTCTATCATTGAAAATACCTTATAATATAACTTAATATGCAGTGTATCAATGAAAATACCTTATAATATAACGTAATATGCACTGTATCATTGAAAATACCTTATAATATAACGTAATATGCAGTCTATCATTGAAAATACCTTATAATATAATGTAATATGCAGTCTATCATTGAAAATACCTCATAATATAACATAATAAGCAGTGTATCATTGAAAATACCTTATAATATAACGTGATATGCAGTGTATCATTGAAAATACCTTATAATATAACGTAATATGCAGTCTATCATTGAAAATACCTTATAATGTAGTGTAATATTCAGTGTATCATTGAAAATACCTTATAATATAACGTAGTATGCAGTCTATCATGAAAAATACCTTATAAAATAATGTAATATGCAGTGTATCATTGAAAATACCTTGTAATATATCGTAATTTGTAGTGTATCATTGGAAATACCTTATAATATTTAGTAGTTTATCATTGAATATACCTTATTATAAATCGTAATATGCAGTGTATCATTGAGAATATCTTATAATAAAACGTAATATGCAGTGTATCATTGAAAATACCTTATAATATAACGTAATTTGTAGTGTATCAATGAAAATACCTTATAATATAAAGTAATATGCAGTGTATCATTGAAAATACCTTATAATTTAACGTAATATGCAGTGTATCATTGAAAATACCTTATAATATAACGTAATATTCTGTGTATCATTGAAAATACCTTATAATATAACGTAATATGCAGTGTATCATTGAAAATACCTAATAATATAACGTAATATGCAGTGTATCATTGAAAATACCTTATAATAAAACGTAATATGCAGTGTATCATTGAAGATAACTTATAATATAACGTAATATGCAGTGTATCATTGAAAATACCTTAGAATATATGGTAATTTGTAGTGTATCATTGAACATACATTGTAATATATAGTAGTTTATCATGGAAAATACCTTATAATATAACGTAATATTCTGTGTATCATTGAAAATACCTTATAATATAACGTAATATGCAGTGTATCATTGAAAATACCTTATAATATAACGTAATATGCAGTGTATCATTGAAAATACCTTATAATATAACGTAATATGCAGTGTATCATTGAAAATACCTTAGAATATGTGGTAATTCTAGTCTATCAATGAAAATACATTATAATATAAGGTAATATGCAGTGTATCATTGAAAATACCTTATAATATAACGTAATATGCAGTGTATCATTGGAAATACCTTATAATATAACGTAATATGCAGTGTATCATTGAAAATACCTTATAATATAACGTAATATGCAGTGTATCATTGAAAATAATTTATAATATATCGTAATTTGTAGTGTATCAATGAAAATACCTTATAATATAACGTAATATTCTGTGTATCATTGAAAATACCTGAGAATATATGGTAATTCTAGTCTATCAATGAAAATACCTTATAATATATCGTAATTTGTAGTGTATCATTGAAAATACCTTATAATATATAGTAGTTTATCATTGAAAATACCTTATAATATAACGTGATATGCAGTCTATCATTGAAAATACCTCATAATATAACGTAATATGCAGTGTATCATTGAAGATACCTTATAATATATGGTAATTTGTAGTGTATCAATGAAAATACCTTATAATATAACGTAATATTCTGTGTATCATTGAAAATACCTTATAATAAAACGTAATATGCAATGTATCATTGAAAAAACCTTATAATAAAACGTAATATGCAGTGTATCATTGAAAATACCTTATAATATATCGTAATTTGTAGTGTATCATTGAAAATACCTTATAATATATGGTAATTTGTAGTGCATCAATGAAAATACCTTATAATATAACGTAATATGCAGTGTATCATTGAAAATACCTTATAATATAACGTAATTTGTAGTGTATCAATGAAAATACCTTATAATATAAAGTAATATGCAGTGTATCATTGAAAATACCTTATAATTTAACGTAATATGCAGTGTATCATTGAAAATACCTTATAATATAACGTAATATTCTGTGTATCATTGAAAATACCTTATAATAAAACGTAATATGCAGTGTATCATTGAAGATACCTTATAATATAACGTAATATGCAGTGTATCATTGAAAATACCTTAGAATATATGGTAATTTGTAGTGTATCATTGAAAATACATTGTAATATATAGTAGTTTATCATGGAAAATACCTTATAATATAACGTAATATTCTGTGTATCATTGAAAATACCTTATAATATAACGTAATATGCAGTGTATCATTGAAAATACCTTATAATATAACGTAATATGCAGTGTATCATTGGAAATACCTTATAATATTTAGTAGTTTATCATTGAATATACCTTCTTATAAATCGTAATATGCAGTGTATCATTGAGAATATCTTATAATAAAACGTAATATGCAGTGTATCATTGAAAATACCTTATAATATAACGTAATTTGTAGTGTATCAATGAAAATACCTTATAATATAAAGTAATATGCAGTGTATCATTGAAAATACCTTATAATTTAACGTAATATGTAGTGTATCATTGAAAATACCTTATAATATAACGTAATATTCTGTGTATCATTGAAAATACCTTATAATATAACGTAATATGCAGTGTATCATTGAAAATACCTTAGAATATGTGGTAATTCTAGTCTATCAATGAAAATACATTATAATATAAGGTAATATGCAGTGTATCATTGAAAATACCTTATAATATAACGTAATATGCAGTGTATCATTGAAAATACCTTATAATATAACGTAATATGCAGTGTATCATTGAAAATACCTTATAATATAACGTAATATGCAGTGTATCATTGAAAATACCTTAGAATATGTGGTAATTCTAGTCTATCAATGAAAATACATTATAATATAAGGTAATATGCAGTGTATCATTGAAAATACCTTATAATATAACGTAATATGCAGTGTATCATTGGAAATACCTTATAATATATAATAATTTTTTAGTGTATCATTGAAAATACCTAATAATATAACGTAATATGCAGTGCATCATTGAAAATACCTTATAATATAACGTAATATGCAGTGTATCATTGAAAATACCTTATAATATAACGTAATATGCAGTGTATCATTGAAAATAATTTATAATATATCGTAATTTGTAGTGTATCAATGAAAATACCTTATAATATAACGTAATATGCATAGTATCATTGGAAATACCTTATAATATAACGTAATATGCAGTGTATCATTGAAAATACCTAATAATATAACGTAATATGCAGTGTATCATTGAAAATACCTTATAATAAAACGTAATATGCAGTGTATCATTGAAGATAACTTATAATATAACGTAATATGCAGTGTATCATTGAAAATACCTGAGAATATATGGTAATTCTAGTCTATCAATGAAAATACCTTATAATATATCGTAATTTGTAGTGTATCATTGAAAATACCTTATAATATATAGTAGTTTATCATTGAAAATACCTTATAATATAACGTGATATGCAGTCTATCATTGAAAATACCTCATAATATAACGTAATATGCAGTGTATCATTGAAAATACCTTATAATATAACGTAATATTTGCAGTCTATCATTGAAAATACCTTATAATATAACTTAATATGCAGTGTATCAATGAAAATACCTTATAATATAACGTAATATGCACTGTATCATTGAAAATACCTTATAATATAACGTAATATGCAGTCTATCATTGAAAATACCTTATAATATAATGTAATATGCAGTCTATCATTGAAAATACCTCATAATATAACATAATAAGCAGTGTATCATTGAAAATACCTTATAATATAACGTGATATGCAGTGTATCATTGAAAATACCTTATAATATAACGTAATATGCAGTCTATCATTGAAAATACCTTATAATGTAGTGTAATATTCAGTGTATCATTGAAAATACCTTATAATATAACGTAGTATGCAGTCTATCATGAAAAATACCTTATAAAATAATGTAATATGCAGTGTATCATTGAAAATACCTTATAATATAACGTGATATGCAGTGTATCATTGAAAATACCTTATAATATAACGTAATATTCTGTGTATCATTGAAAATACCTTAGAATATATGGTAATTCTAGTCTATCAATGAAAATACCTTATAATATAACGTAATATGCAGTCTATCATTGAAAATACCTTATAATATATAGTAGTTTATCATTGAAAATACCTTATAATATAACGTGATATGCAGTCTATCATTGAAAATACCTCATAATATAACGTAATATGCAGTGTATCATTGAAAATACCTCATAATATAACGAAATATGCAGTGTATCATTGAAAATACCTTATAATATAACGTAATATTTGCAGTCTATCATTGAAAATACCTTGTAATATAACCTAATATGCAGTCTATCATTGAAAATACCTCATAATATAACGTAATATGCACTGTATCATTGAAACTACCTTATAATATAACGTAATATGCAGTCTATCATTGAAAATACCTTATAATATAATGTAATATGCAGTCTATCATTGAAAATACCTTATAATATAACGTAATATGCAGTGTATCATTGAAAATACCTTATAATATAACGTAATATGCAGTGTATCATTGAAAATACCTTATAATATGACGTAATATGCAGTGTATCATTGAAAATACCTTATAATATAACGTAATATGCAGTGTATCATTGGAAATACCTTATAATATATCGTAATTTTTTAGTGTATCATTGAAAATACCTAATAATATAACGTAATATGCAGTGTATCATCGAAAATACCTTATAATAAAACGTAATATGCAGTATATCATTGAAAATACCTTATAATTTAACGTAATATGCAGTGTATCATTGAAAATACCTTAGAATATATGGTAATTCTAGTCTATCAATGAAAATACCTTATAATATAACGTAATATGCAGTGTATCATTCAAAATACCTTATAATATAACGTAATATGCAGTGTATCATTGGAAATACCTTATACTATATCGTAATGTGTAGTGTATCATTGAAAATACCTTATAATATATGGTAATTTGTAGTGTATCAATGAAAATACCTTATAATATAACGTAATATTCTGTGTATCATTGAAAATACCTTATAATATAACGTAATATGCAGTCTATCATTGAAAATACCTTATAATATAATGTAATATGCAGTCTATCATTGAAAATACCTCATAATATAACATAATAAGCAGTGTATCATTGAAAATACCTTATAATATAACGTGATATGCAGTGTATCATTGAAAATACCTTATAATATAACGTAATATGCAGTCTATCATTGAAAATACCTTATAATGTAGTGTAATATTCAGTGTATCATTGAAAATACCTTATAATATAACGTAGTATGCAGTCTATCATGAAAAATACCTTATAAAATAATGTAATATGCAGTGTATCATTGAAAATACCTTATAATATAACGTGATATGCAGTGTATCATTGAAAATACCTTATAATATAACGTAATATGCAGTGTATCATTGAAAATACCTTATAATATAACGTAATATGCAGTGTATCATTGAAAATACCTTATAATATATAGTAGTTTATCATTGAAAATACCTTATAATATAACGTAATATTCTGTGTATCATTGAAAATACCTTATAATATAACGTAATATGCAGTCTATCATTGAAAATACCTTATAATATAATGTAATATGCAGTCTATCATTGAAAATACCTCATAATATAACATAATAAGCAGTGTATCATTGAAAATACCTTATAATATAACGTGATATGCAGTGTATCATTGAAAATACCTTATAATATAACGTAATATGCAGTCTATCATTGAAAATACCTTATAATGTAGTGTAATATTCAGTGTATCATTGAAAATACCTTATAATATAACGTAGTATGCAGTCTATCATGAAAAATACCTTATAAAATAATGTAATATGCAGTGTATCATTGAAAATACCTTATAATATAACGTGATATGCAGTGTATCATTGAAAATACCTTATAATATAACGTAATATTCTGTGTATCATTGAAAATACCTTAGAATATATGGTAATTCTAGTCTATCAATGAAAATACCTTATAATATAACGTAATATGCAGTCTATCATTGAAAATACCTTATAATATATAGTAGTTTATCATTGAAAATACCTTATAATATAACGTGATATGCAGTCTATCATTGAAAATACCTCATAATATAACGTAATATGCAGTGTATCATTGAAAATACCTCATAATATAACGAAATATGCAGTGTATCATTGAAAATACCTTATAATATAACGTAATATTTGCAGTCTATCATTGAAAATACCTTGTAATATAACCTAATATGCAGTCTATCATTGAAAATACCTCATAATATAACGTAATATGCACTGTATCATTGAAACTACCTTATAATATAACGTAATATGCAGTCTATCATTGAAAATACCTTATAATATAATGTAATATGCAGTCTATCATTGAAAATACCTTATAATATAACGTAATATGCAGTGTATCATTGAAAATACCTTATAATATAACGTAATATGCGGTGTATCATTGAAAATACCGTAGAATATATGGTAATTCTAGTCTATCAATGAAAATACATTACAATATAAGGTAATATGCAGTGTATCATTGAAAATACCTTATAATATAACGTAATATGCAGTGTATCATTGAAAATAATTTATAATATATCGTAATTTGTAGTGTATCAATGAAAATACGTTATAATATAACGTAATATGAAGAGTATCATTGGAAATACCTTATAATATAACGTAATATGCAGTGTATCATTGAAAATACCTTGTAATATATCGTAATTTGTAGTGTATCAATGAAAATACCTTATAATATAAAGTAATATGCAGTGTATCATTGAAAATACCTTATAATATATCGTAATTTGTAGTGTATCATTGAAAATACCATATAATATATAGTAGTTTATCATTGAAAATACCTTATAATATAACGTAATATTCAGTGTATCATTGAAAATACCTTATAATATAACGTGATATGCAGTGTATCATTGAAAATACCTTATAATATAACGTAATATTTGAAGTCTATCATTGAAAATACCTTATAATATAACTTAATATGCAGTGTATCAATGAAAATACCTTATAATATAACGTAATATGCACGGTATCATTGAAAATACCTTATAATATAACGTAATATGCAGTCTATCATTGAAAATACCTTAGAATATAATGTAATATGCAGTCTATCATTGAAAATACCTCATAATATAACATAATAAGCAGTGTATCATTGAAAATACCTTATAATATAACGTGATATGCAGTGTATCATTGACAATACCTTATAATATAACGTGATATGCAGTGTATCATTGAAAATACCTTATAATATAACGTAACATTCTGTGTATCATTGAAAATACCTTATAATATATGGTAATTTGTAGTGTATCAATGAAAATACCTTATAATATAACGTAATATGCAGTGTATCATTGAAAATACCTTATAATATAACGTAATATGCAGTAATTCATTGAAAATACTTTATAATATAACGTAATATGCAGTCTATCATTGAAAATACCTCACAATATAACGTAATATGCAGTCTATCATTGAAAATACCTTATAATATAATGTAATATGCAGAGTATCATTGAAAATACCTGATAATATAACGTAATATGCAGTGTATCATTGAAAATACCTCATAATATAACGTAATATGCAGTCTATCATTGAAAATACCTTATAATATAACGTAATATGCAGTCTATCATTGAAAATACCTTATAATATAATGTAATATGCAGTCTATCATTGAAAATACCTTATAATGTAATGTAATATGCAGTGTATCATTGAAAATACCTCATAATGTAATGTAATATTCAGTGTATCATTGAAAATACCTTATAATATAACGTAATATTCTGTGTATCATTGAAAATACCTTATAATATAACGTAATATGCAGTGTATCATTGAAAATACCTTAGAATATATGGTAATTCTAGTCTATCAATGAAACTACCTTATAATATAACGTAATATGCAGTGTATCATTGAAAATACCTTATAATATATCGTAATTTGTAGTGTATCATTGAAAATACCTTATAATATATAGTAGTTTATCATTGAAAATACCTTATAATATAACTTAATATGCAGTGTATCAATGAAAATACCTTATAATATAACGTAATATGCACGGTATCATTGAAAATACCTTATAATATAACGTAATATGCAGTCTATCATTGAAAATACCTTATAATATAATGTAATATGCAGTCTATCATTGAAAATACCTCATAATATAACATAATAAACAGTGTATCATTGAAAATACCTTATAATATAACGTGATATGCAGTGTATCATTGAAAATACCTTATAATATAACGTAATATGCAGTCTATCATTGAATATACCTTATAATGTAGTGTAATATTCAGTGTATCATTGAAAATACCTTATAATATAACGTAGTATGCAGTCTATCATGAAAAATACCTTATAATATAAAGTAATATGCAGTGTATCATTGAAAATACCTTATAATATATCGTAATTTGTAGTGTATCATTGAAAATACCTTATAATATATAGTAGTTTATCATTGAAAATTCATTATAATATAACGTAATATTCGTTGTATCATTGAAAATACCTTATAATATAACGTAATATGCAGTGTATCATTGAAAATACCTTATAATAAATCTTAATTTGTAGTGTATCATTGAAAATACCTTATAATATATGGTA
Source organism: Lasioglossum lativentre (assembly GCA_916610255.1). NCBI lineage: Eukaryota > Metazoa > Arthropoda > Insecta > Hymenoptera > Halictidae > Lasioglossum > Lasioglossum lativentre. Next base: position 184,844 of record CAKAJI010000261.1, on the reverse strand, counting down.
ATTTGTAGTGTATCATTGAAAATACCTTATAATATAACGTAATATGCAGTGTATCATTGAAAATACCATATAATATAACGTAATATGCAGTGTATCATTGAAAATACCTTATAATATATCGTAATTTGTAGTGTATCATTGACAATACCTGATAGTATAACGTAATATGCAGTGCTTCATTGAAAATACCTTATAATATAACGTAATATGCAGTGTATCATTGAAAATACCTTATAATATAACGTAATATGCAGGGTATCATTGAAAATACCTTATAATATATCGTAATTTGTAGTGTATCAATGAAAATACATTCTCATATAACGTAATATGCAGTGTATCATTGAAAATACCATAGAATATATGGTAATTCTAGTCTATCAATGAAAATACCTTATAATATAACGTAATATGCAGTGTATCATTGAAAATACCTTATAATATAACGTAATATGCAGAGTATCATTGGAAATACCTTATAATATATCTTAATTTTTTAGTGTATCATTGAAAATACCTAATAATATAACGTAATATGCAATGTATCATTGAAAATACCTTATAATATAACGTAATATGCAGAGTATCATTGGAAATACCTTATAATATATCGTAATTTGTAGTGTATCATTGAAAATACCTAATAGTATAACGTAATATGCAGTGCTTCATTGAAAATACCTTATAATATAACGTAATATGCAGTGTATCATTGAAAATACCTTATAATATATAGTAGTTTATCATTGAAAATACCTTATAATATATCGTAATTTGTAGTGTATCAACGAAAATACCTTATAATATAAAGTAATATGCAGTGTATCATTGAAAATACCTTATAATATATCGTAATTTGTAGTGTATCATTGAAAATACCTTATAATATATAGTAGTTTATCATTGAAAATTCATTATAATATAACGTAATATTCTGTGTGTCATTGAAAATACCTTATAATATAACGTAATATGCAGTGTATCATTGAAAATACCTTATAATAAATCGTAATTTGTAGTGTATCATTCAAAATACCTTATAATAAAACGTAATATGCAGTGTATCATTGAAAATACCTTATAATAAAACGTAATATGCAGTGTATCATTGAAAATACCTTATAATATAACGTAATATGCAGTGTATCATTGAAAATACATTATAATATAACGTAATATGCAGTGTATCATTGAAAATACATTATAATATAACGTAATATGCAGTGTATCATTGAAAATACCTTATAATATATCGCAATTTGTAGTGTATCAATGAAAATACCGTATAATATAACGTAATATGCAGGGTATCATTGAAAATACCTTATAATATAACGTAATATGCAGTGTATCATTGAAAATACCTTAGAATATATGGTAATTCTAGTCTATCAATGAAAATACCTTATAATATAACGTAATATGCAATGTATCATTGGAAATACCTTAGAATATATGGTAATTCTAGGCTATCAATGAAAATACCTTATAATATAACGTAATATGCAGAGTATCATTGGAAATACCTTATAATATGACGTAATATGCAGTGTATCATTGAAAATACCTTATAATATAACGTAATATGCAGTGTATCATTGGAAATACCTTATAATAAAACGTAATATGCAGTGTATCATTGAAAATACCTTGTAATATAACGTAATATGCAGTGTATCATTGAAAATACCTTATAATTTAACGTAATATGCAGTGTATCATTGAAAATACCTTATAATATAACGTAATATGCAGTGTATCATTGAAAATACATTATAATATAACGTAATATGCGGTGTATCATTGAAAATACCTTATAATATAACGTAATATGCAGTGTATCATTGAAAATACCTTGTAATATATAGTAGTTTATCATTGAATATACCTTATAATATAACGTAATATTCTGTGTATCATTGAAAATACCTTGTAATATAACGTAATATGCAGTGTATCATTGAAAATACCTTATAATATAACCGTAATATGCAGTGTATCATTGAAAATACCTTATAATATAACGTAATTTGTAGTGTATCAATGAAAATACCTTATAATATAAAGTAATATGCAGTGTATCATTGGAAATACCTTATAATATTTAGTAGTTTATCATTGAAAATACCTTATTATAAAACGTAATATTCTGTGTATCATTGAAAATACCTTATAATATAACGTAATATGCAGTGTATCATTGGAAATACCTTATAATATTTAGTAGTTTATCATTGAAAATACCTTATTATAAAACGTAATATTCTGTGTATCATTGAAAATACCTTATAATATAACGTAATATGCAGTGTATCATTGAAAATACCTTATAATATGACGTAATATGCAGTGTATCATTGAAAATACCTTATAATAAATCGTAATATGCAGTGTATCATTGAGAATACCTTATAATAAAACGTAATATGCAGTGTATCATTGAAAATACCTTGTAATATATAGTAGTTTATCATTGAATATACCTTATAATATAACGTAATATTCTGTGTATCATTGAAAATACCTTGTAATATAACGTAATATGCAGTGTATCATTGAAAATACCTTATAATATAACGTAATATGCAGTGTATCATTGAAAATACCTTATAATATAACGTAATGTGCAGTGTATCATTGAAAATACCTTATAATATAACGTAATATGCAGTGTATCATTGAAAATACCTTATAATATAACATAATATGCAGTGTATCATTGAAAATACATTATAATATAACGTAATATGCAGTGTATCTTTGAAAATACCTTATAATATAACGTAATATGCAGTGCATCATTGAAAATACCTTATAATATAACGTAATATGCACTGTATCATTGAAAATACCTTATAATATAACGTAATATGCAGTGTATCATTGAAAATACTTTATGATATAACGTAATATGCAGTGTATCATTGAAAATACCTTATAATAAAACGTAATATGCAGTGTATCATTGAAAATACCTTAGAATATATGGTAATTCTAGTCTATCACTGAAAATACCTTATAATATAACGTAATATGCTGTGTATCATTGAAAATACCTTATAATATATCGTAATTTGTAGTGTATCATTGAAAATACCTTATAATATATGGTAATATGCAGTGTATCATTGAAAATACCTTATAATATATGGTAATATGCAGTGTATCATTGGAAATACCTTATAATATAACGTAATATGCAGTGTATCATTGAAAATACCTTATAATATAACGTAATATGCAGTGTATCATTGAAAATACCTTATAATATAACGTAATATGCAGTGTATCATTGAAAATACCTTATAATATAACATAATATGCAGTGTATCATTGAAAATACATTATAATATAACGTAATATGCAGTGTATCATTGAAAATACCTTATAATATAACGTAATATGCAGTGTATCATTGAAAATACCTTAGAATATATGGTAATTTGTAGTGTATCATTGAAACTACCTTGTAATATATAGTAGTTTATCACTGAAAATACCTTATAATATAACGTAATATGCAATGTATCATTGAAAATACCTTATAATAAAACGTAATATGAAGTGTACCATTGAAAATACCTTATAATAAAACGTAATATGCAGTGTATCATTGAAAATACCTTATAATATATGGTAATTTGTAGTGTATCAATGAAAATACCTTATAATATAACGTAATATGCAATGTATCATTGAAAATACCTTATAATAAAACGTAATATGCAGTGTATCATTGAAAATACCTTATAATAAAACGTAATATGCAGTGTATCATTGAAGATACCTTATAATATATGGTAATTTGTAGTGTATCAATGAAAATACCTTAGAATATATGGTAATTCTAGTCTATCAATGAAAATACCTTATAATATAACGTAATATGCAGTGTATCAGTGAAAATACCATATAATATATCGTAATTTGTAGTGTATCATTGAAAATACCTTATAATATATAGTAGTTTATCATTGAAAATACCTTATAATATAACGTAATGTGCTGTGTATCATTGAAAATACCTTATAATATATCGTAATTTGTAGTGTATCAATGAAAATACCTTATAATATAAAGTAATATGCAGTGTATCATTGAAAATACCTTATAATATATCGTAATTTGTAGTGTATCATTGAAAATACCTTATAATATATGGTAATATGCAGTGTATCATTGAAAATACCTTATAATATATGGTAATATGCAGTGTATCATTGGAAATACCTTATAATATAACGTAATATGCAGTGTATCATTGAAAATACCTTATAATATAACGTAATATGCAGTGTATCATTGAAAATACCTTATAATATAACGTAATATGCAGTGTATCATTGAAAATACCTTATAATATAACATAATATGCAGTGTATCATTGAAAATACATTATAATATAACGTAATATGCAGTGTATCTTTGAAAATACCTTATAATATAACGTAATATGCAGTGTATCATTGAAAATACCTTAGAATATATGGTAATTTGTAGTGTATCATTGAAACTACCTTGTAATATATAGTAGTTTATCACTGAAAATACCTTATAATATAACGTAATATGCAATGTATCATTGAAAATACCTTATAATAAAACGTAATATGAAGTGTACCATTGAAAATACCTTATAATAAAACGTAATATGCAGTGTATCATTGAAGATACCTTATAATATATGGTAATTTGTAGTGTATCAATGAAAATACCTTATAATATAACGTAATATGCAGTGTATCATTGAAAATACCTTAGAATATATGGTAATTTGTAGTGTATCATTGAAACTACCTTGTAATATATAGTAGTTTATCACTGAAAATACCTTATAATATAACGTAATATGCTGTGTATCATTGAAAATACCTTATAATATATCGTAATTTGTAGTGTATCATTGAAAATACCTTATAATATATGGTAATATGCAGTGTATCATTGAAAATACCTTATAATATATGGTAATATGCAGTGTATCATTGGAAATACCTTATAATATAACGTAATATGCAGTGTATCATTGAAAATACCTTATAATATAACGTAATATGCAGTGTATCATTGAAAATACCTTATAATATAACGTAATATGCAGTGTATCATTGAAAATACCTTATAATATAACATAATATGCAGTGTATCATTGAAAATACATTATAATATAACGTAATATGCAGTGTATCTTTGAAAATACCTTATAATATAACGTAATATGCAGTGTATCATTGAAAATACCTTAGAATATATGGTAATTTGTAGTGTATCATTGAAACTACCTTGTAATATATAGTAGTTTATCACTGAAAATACCTTATAATATAACGTAATATGCAATGTATCATTGAAAATACCTTATAATAAAACGTAATATGAAGTGTACCATTGAAAATACCTTATAATAAAACGTAATATGCAGTGTATCATTGAAGATACCTTATAATATATGGTAATTTGTAGTGTATCAATGAAAATACCTTATAATATAACGTAATATGCAATGTATCATTGAAAATACCTTATAATAAAACGTAATATGCAGTGTATCATTGAAAATACCTTATAATAAAACGTAATATGCAGTGTATCATTGAAAATACCTTATAATATATGGTAATTTGTAGTGTATCAATGAAAATACCTTAGAATATATGGTAATTCTAGTCTATCAATGAAAATACCTTATAATATAACGTAATATGCAGTGTATCAGTGAAAATACCATATAATATATCGTAATTTGTAGTGTATCATTGAAAATACCTTATAATATATAGTAGTTTATCATTGAAAATACCTTATAATATAACGTAATGTGCTGTGTATCATTGAAAATACCTTATAATATATCGTAATTTGTAGTGTATCAATGAAAATACCTTATAATATAAAGTAATATGCAGTGTATCATTGAAGATACCTTATAATATATGGTAATTTGTAGTGTATCAATGAAAATACCTTATAATATATGGTAATATGCAATGTATCATTGAAAATACCTTATAATAAAACGTAATATGCAGTGTATCATTGAAAATACCTTATAATAAAACGTAATATGCAGTGTATCATTGAAGATACCTTATAATATATGGTAATTTGTAGTGTATCAATGAAAATACCTTAGAATATATGGTAATTCTAGTCTATCAATGAAAATACCTTATAATATAACGTAATATGCAGTGTATCAGTGAAAATACCATATAATATATCGTAATTTGTAGTGTATCATTGAAAATACCTTATAATATATAGTAGTTTATCATTGAAAATACCTTATAATATAACGTAATGTGCTGTGTATCATTGAAAATACCTTATAATATATCGTAATTTGTAGTGTATCAATGAAAATACCTTATAATATAAAGTAATATGCAGTGTATCATTGAAAATACCTTATAATATATCGTAATTTGTAGTGTATCATTGAAAATACCTTATAATATATGGTAATATGCAGTGTATCATTGAAAATACCTTATAATATATGGTAATATGCAGTGTATCATTGGAAATACCTTATAATATAACGTAATATGCAGTGTATCATTGAAAATACCTTATAATATAACGTAATATGCAGTGTATCATTGAAAATACCTTATAATATAACGTAATATGCAGTGTATCATTGAAAATACCTTATAATATAACATAATATGCAGTGTATCATTGAAAATACATTATAATATAACGTAATATGCAGTGTATCATTGAAAATACCTTATAATATAACGTAATATGCAGTGTATCATTGAAAATACCTTAGAATATATGGTAATTTGTAGTGTATCATTGAAACTACCTTGTAATATATAGTAGTTTATCACTGAAAATACCTTATAATATAACGTAATATGCAATGTATCATTGAAAATACCTTATAATAAAACGTAATATGAAGTGTACCATTGAAAATACCTTATAATAAAACGTAATATGCAGTGTATCATTGAAGATACCTTATAATATATGGTAATTTGTAGTGTATCAATGAAAATACCTTATAATATAACGTAATATGCAGTGTATCATTGAAAATACCTTAGAATATATGGTAATTTGTAGTGTATCATTGAAACTACCTTGTAATATATAGTAGTTTATCACTGAAAATACCTTATAATATAACGTAATATGCTGTGTATCATTGAAAATACCTTATAATATATCGTAATTTGTAGTGTATCATTGAAAATACCTTATAATATATGGTAATATGCAGTGTATCATTGAAAATACCTTATAATATATGGTAATATGCAGTGTATCATTGGAAATACCTTATAATATAACGTAATATGCAGTGTATCATTGAAAATACCTTATAATATAACGTAATATGCAGTGTATCATTGAAAATACCTTATAATATAACGTAATATGCAGTGTATCATTGAAAATACCTTATAATATAACATAATATGCAGTGTATCATTGAAAATACATTATAATATAACGTAATATGCAGTGTATCTTTGAAAATACCTTATAATATAACGTAATATGCAGTGTATCATTGAAAATACCTTAGAATATATGGTAATTTGTAGTGTATCATTGAAACTACCTTGTAATATATAGTAGTTTATCACTGAAAATACCTTATAATATAACGTAATATGCAATGTATCATTGAAAATACCTTATAATAAAACGTAATATGAAGTGTATCATTGAAAATACCTTATAATAAAACGTAATATGCAGTGTATCATTGAAGATACCTTATAATATATGGTAATTTGTAGTGTATCAATGAAAATACCTTATAATATAACGTAATATGCAATGTATCATTGAAAATACCTTATAATAAAACGTAATATGCAGTGTATCATTGAAAATACCTTATAATAAAACGTAATATGCAGTGTATCATTGAAGATACCTTATAATATATGGTAATTTGTAGTGTATCAATGAAAATACCTTAGAATATATGGTAATTCTAGTCTATCAATGAAAATACCTTATAATATAACGTAATATGCAGTGTATCAGTGAAAATACCATATAATATATCGTAATTTGTAGTGTATCATTGAAAATACCTTATAATATATAGTAGTTTATCATTGAAAATACCTTATAATATAACGTAATGTGCTGTGTATCATTGAAAATACCTTATAATATATCGTAATTTGTAGTGTATCAATGAAAATACCTTATAATATAAAGTAATATGCAGTGTATCATTGAAAATACCTTATAATATATCGTAATTTGTAGTGTATCATTGAAAATACCTTATAATATATGGTAATATGCAGTGTATCATTGAAAATACCTTATAATATATGGTAATATGCAGTGTATCATTGGAAATACCTTATAATATAACGTAATATGCAGTGTATCATTGAAAATACCTTATAATATAACGTAATATGCAGTGTATCATTGAAAATACCTTATAATATAACGTAATATGCAGTGTATCATTGAAAATACCTTATAATATAACATAATATGCAGTGTATCATTGAAAATACATTATAATATAACGTAATATGCAGTGTATCTTTGAAAATACCTTATAATATAACGTAATATGCAGTGTATCATTGAAAATACCTTAGAATATATGGTAATTTGTAGTGTATCATTGAAACTACCTTGTAATATATAGTAGTTTATCACTGAAAATACCTTATAATATAACGTAATATGCAATGTATCATTGAAAATACCTTATAATAAAAAGTAATATGAAGTGTACCATTGAAAATACCTTATAATAAAACGTAATATGCAGTGTATCATTGAAAATACCTTATAATATATGGTAATTTGTAGTGTATCAATGAAAATACCTTATAATATAACGTAATATGCAATGTATCATTGAAAATACCTTATAATAAAACGTAATATGCAGTGTATCATTGAAAATACCTTATAATAAAACGTAATATGCAGTGTATCATTGAAGATACCTTATAATATATGGTAATTTGTAGTGTATCAATGAAAATACCTTAGAATATATGGTAATTCTAGTCTATCAATGAAAATACCTTATAATATAACGTAATATGCAGTGTATCAGTGAAAATACCATATAATATATCGTAATTTGTAGTGTATCATTGAAAATACCATATAATATATAGTAGTTTATCATTGAAAATACCTTATAATATAACGTAATGTGCTTTGTATCATTGAAAATACCTTATAATATATCGTAATTTGTAGTGTATCAATGAAAATACCTTATAATATAAAGTAATATGCAGTGTATCATTGAAAATACCTTATAATATATCGTAATTTGTAGTGTATCATTGAAAATACCTTATAATATCTGGTAATATGCAGTGTATCATTGGAAATACCTTATAATATATCGAAATTTTTTAGTGTATCATTGAAAATACCTTATAATATATGGTAATTTGTAGTGTATCAATGAAAATACCTTATAGTATAACGTAATATGCAGTGTATCATTGAAAATACATTATAATATAACGTAATATGCAGTGTATCTTTGAAAATACCTTATAATATAACGTAATATGCAGTGCATCATTGAAAATACCTTATAATATAACGTAATATGCACTGTATCATTGAAAATACCTTATAATATAACGTAATATGCAGTGTATCATTGAAAATACTTTATGATATAACGTAATATGCAGTGTATCATTGAAAATACCTTGTAATAAAACGTAATATGCAGTGTATCATTGAAAATACCTTAGAATATATGGTAATTCTAGTCTATCAATGAAAATACCTTATAATACAACGTAATATGCAGTGTATCAGTGAAAATACCTTATAATATATCGTAATTTGTAGTGTATCATTGAAAATACCTTATAATATATCGTAATTTGTAGTGTATCATTGAAAATACCTTATAATATATAGTAGTTTATCATTGAAAATACCTTATAATATAACGTAATATGCTGTGTATCATTGAAAATACCTTATAATATATCGTAATTTGTAGTGTATCATTGAAAATACCTTATAATATATGGTAATATGCAGTGTATCATTGAAAATACCTTATAATATAACGTAATATGCAGTGTATCATTGGAAATACCTTATAATATAACGTAATATGCAATGTATCATTGAAAATACCTTATAATATAACGTAATATGCAGTGTATCATTGAAAATACCTTATAATATAACATAATATGCAGTGTATCATTGAAAATACATTATAATATAACGTAATATGCAGTGTATCTTTGAAAATACCTTATAATATAACGTAATATGCAGTGTATCATTGAAAATACCTTAGAATATATGGTAATTTGCAGTGTATCATTGAAACTACCTTGTAATATATAGTAGTTTATCACTGAAAATACCTTATAATATAACGTAATATGCAATGTATCATTGAAAATACCTTATAATAAAACGTAATATGAAGTGTACCATTGAAAATACCTTATAATAAAACGTAATATGCAGTGTATCATTGAAGATACCTTATAATATATGGTAATTTGTAGTGTATCAATGAAAATACCTTATAATATAACGTAATATTCTGTGTATCATTGAAAATACCTTATAATAAAACGTAATATGCAATGTATCATTGAAAATACCTTATAATAAAACGTAATATGCAGTGTATCATTGAAAATACCTTATAATATATCGTAATTTGTAGTGTATCATTGAAAATACCTTAGAATATATGGTAATTCTAGTCTATCAATGAAAATACCTTATAATATATCGTAATATGCAGTGTATCAGTGAAAATACCTTATAATATATCGTAATTTGTAGTGTATCATTGAAAATACCTTATAATATATGGTAATATGCAGTGTATCATTGGAAATACCTTATAATATATCGAAATTTTTTAGTGTATCATTGAAAATACCTTATAATATATGGTAATTTGTAGTGTATCAATGAAAATACCTTATAATATAACGTAATATGCAGTGTATCATTGAAAATACCTTATAATATAACGTAATGTGCAGTGTATCAGTGAAAATACCTTATAATATATCGTAATTTGTAGTGTATCATTGAAAATACCTTATAATATATAGTAGTTTATCATTGAAAATACCTTATAATATAACGTAATATGCAGTGTATCATTGAAAATACCTTATAATATATCGTAATTTGTAGTGTATCATTGAAAATACCTTATAATATATGGTAATATGCAGTGTATCATTGGAAATACCTTATAATATATCGTAATTTTTTAGTGTATCATTGAAAATACCTTATAATATATGCTAATTTGTAGTGTATCAATGAAAATACCTTATAATATAACGTAATATGCAGTGTATCATTGAAAATACCTTATAATATAACGTAATATGCAGTGTATCATTGAAAATACCTTATAATATAACGTAATATGCAGTGTATCATTGAAAATACCTTATAATAAAACGTAATATGCAATGTATCATTGAAAATACCTTATAATAAAACGTAATATGCAGTGTATCATTGAAAATACCTTATAATATATCGTAATTTGTAGTGTATCATTGAAAATGCCTTATAATATATGGTAATTTGTAGTGCATCAATGAAAATACCTTATAATATAACGTAATATGCAGTCTATCATTGAAAATACCTTATAATATAACGTAATATGCAGTGTATCATTGAAAATACCTTATAATATAACATAATATGCAGTGTATCATTGAAAATACATTATAATATAACGTAATATGCAGTGTATCTTTGAAAATACCTTATAATATAACGTAATATGCAGTGCATCATTGAAAATACCTTATAATATAACGTAATATGCACTGTATCATTGAAAATACCTTATAATATAACGTAATATGCAGTGTATCATTGAAAATACTTTATGATATAACGTAATATGCAGTGTATCATTGAAAATACCTTATAATAAAACGTAATATGCAGTGTATCATTGAAAATACCTTAGAATATATGGTAATTCTAGTCTATCAATGAAAATACCTTATAATACAACGTAATATGCAGTGTATCAGTGAAAATACCTTATAATATATCGTAATTTGTAGTGTATCATTGAAAATACCTTATAATATATCGTAATTTGTAGTGTATCATTGAAAATACCTTATAATATATAGTAGTTTATCATTGAAAATACCTTATAATATAACGTAATATGCTGTGTATCATTGAAAATACCTTATAATATATCGTAATTTGTAGTGTATCATTGAAAATACCTTATAATATATGGTAATATGCAGTGTATCATTGAAAATACCTTATAATATATGGTAATATGCAGTGTATCATTGGAAATACCTTATAATATAACGTAATATGCAGTGTATCATTGAAAATACCTTATAATATAACGTAATATGCAGTGTATCATTGAAAATACCTTATAATATAACGTAATATGCAGTGTATCATTGAAAATACCTTATAATATAACATAATATGCAGTGTATCATTGAAAATACATTATAATATAACGTAATATGCAGTGTATCTTTGAAAATACCTTATAATATAACGTAATATGCAGTGTATCATTGAAAATACCTTAGAATATATGGTAATTTGTAGTGTATCATTGAAACTACCTTGTAATATATAGTAGTTTATCACTGAAAATACCTTATAATATAACGTAATATGCAATGTATCATTGAAAATACCTTATAATAAAACGTAATATGAAGTGTACCATTGAAAATACCTTATAATAAAACGTAATATGCAGTGTATCATTGAAGATACCTTATAATATATGGTAATTTGTAGTGTATCAATGAAAATACCTTATAATATAACGTAATATTCTGTGTATCATTGAAAATACCTTATAATAAAACGTAATATGCAATGTATCATTGAAAATACCTTATAATAAAACGTAATATGCAGTGTATCATTGAAAATACCTTATAATATATCGTAATTTGTAGTGTATCATTGAAAATACCTTATAATATATGGTAATATGCAGTGTATCATTGAAAATACCTTATAATATATGGTAATATGCAGTGTATCATTGGAAATACCTTATAATATAACGTAATATGCAGTGTATCATTGAAAATACCTTATAATATATCGTAATTTGTAGTGTATCATTGAAAATACCTTATAATATAACGTAATATGAAGTGTATCATTGAAAATACCTTATAATATAACATAATATGCAGTGTATCATTGAAAATACATTATAATATAACGTAATATGCAGTGTATCTTTGAAAATACCTTATAATATAACGTAATATGCAGTGTATCATTGAAAATACCTTAGAATATATGGTAATTTGTAGTGTATCATTGAAACTACCTTGTAATATATAGTAGTTTATCACAGAAAATACCTTATAATATAACGTAATATTCTGTGTATCATTGAAAATACCTTATAATAAAACGTAATATGCAATGTATCATTGAAAATACCTTATAATAAAACGTAATATGCAGTGTATCATTGAAAATACCTTATAATATATCGTAATTTGTAGTGTATCATTGAAAATGCCTTATAATATATGGTAATTTGTAGTGCATCAATGAAAATACCTTATAATATAACGTAATATGCAGTCTATCATTGAAAATACCTTATAATATAACGTAATATGCAGTGTATCATTGAAAATACCTTATAATATAACGTAATATGCAGTAATTCATTGAAAATACTTTATAATATAACGTAATATGCAGTCTATCATTGAAAATACCTCACAATATAACGTAATATGCAGTCTATCATTGAAAATACCTTATAATATAATGTAATATGCAGAGTATCATTGAAAATACCTGATAATATAACGTAATATGCAGTGTATCATTGAAAATACCTCATAATATAACATAATATGCAGTGTATCATTGAAAATACATTATAATATAACGTAATATGCAGTGTATCTTTGAAAATACCTTATAATATAACGTAATATGCAGTGTATCATTGAAAATACCTTAGAATATATGGTAATTTGTAGTGTATCATTGAAACTACCTTGTAATATATAGTAGTTTATCACTGAAAATACCTTATAATATAACGTAATATTCTGTGTATCATTGAAAATACCTTATAATAAAACGTAATATGCAATGTATCATTGAAAATACCTTATAATAAAACGTAATATGCAGTGTATCATTGAAAATACCTTATAATATATCGTAATTTGTAGTGTATCATTGAAAATGCCTTATAATATATGGTAATTTGTAGTGCATCAATGAAAATACCTTATAATATAACGTAATATGCAGTCTATCATTGAAAATACCTTATAATATAACGTAATATGCAGTGTATCATTGAAAATACCTTATAATATAACGTAATATGCAGTAATTCATTGAAAATACTTTATAATATAACGTAATATGCAGTCTATCATTGAAAATACCTCACAATATAACGTAATATGCAGTCTATCATTGAAAATACCTTATAATATAATGTAATATGCAGAGTATCATTGAAAATACCTGATAATATAACGTAATATGCAGTGTATCATTGAAAATACCTCATAATATAACGTAATATGCAGTGTATCATTGAAAATACCTTATAATATAACGTAATATGCGGTGTATCATTGAAAATACCTTATAATATAACGTAATATGCAGTGTATCATTGAAGATACCTCATAATATATCGTAATTTTTTAGTGTATCATTGAAAATACCTAATAATATAACGTAATATGCTGTGTATCATTGAAAATACCTTATAATATATCGTAATTTGTAGTGTATCAATGAAAATACCTTATAATATAAAGTAATATGCAGTGTATCATTGAAAATACCTTATAATCTATCGTAATTTGTAGTGTATCGTTGAAACTACCTTGTAATATATAGTAGTTTATCATTGAAAATACCTTATAATGTAACGTAATATGCTGTGTATCATTGAAAATACCTTATAATATAACGTAATATGCAGCGTATCATTGAAAATACCTTATAAAATAATGTAATATGCAGTGTATCATTGAAAATACCTTATAATATAACGTAATATTCTGTGTATCATTGAAAATACCTTAGAATATATGGTAATTCTAGTCTATCAATGAAAATACCTTATAATATAACGTAATATGCAGTCTATCATTGAAAATACCTTATAATATATAGTAGTTTATCATTGAAAATACCTTATAATATAACGTGATATGCAGTCTATCATTGAAAATACCTCATAATATAACGTAATATGCAGTGTATCATTGAAAATACCTTATAATATAACGTAATATTTGCAGTCTATCATTGAAAATACCTTATAATATAACTTAATATGCAGTGTATCAATGAATATACCTTATAATATAACGTAATATGCACTGTATCATTGAAAATACCTTATAATATAACGTAATATGCAGTCTATCATTGAAAATACCTTATAATATAATGTAATATGCAGTCTATCATTGAAAATACCTTATAATATAATGTAATATGCAGAGTATCATTGAAAATACCTGATAATATAACGTAATATGCAGTGTATCATTGAAAATACCTCATAATATAACGTAATATGCAGTCTATCATTGAAAATACCTTATAATATAATGTAATATGCAGTCTATCATTGAAAATACCTTATAATATAACGTAATATGCAGTGTATCATTGAAAATACCTTATAATGTAATGTAATATTCAGTGTATCATTGAAAATACCTTATAATATATAGTAGTTTATCATTGAGAATACCTTATAATATAACGTAATATGCAGTGTATCATTGAAGATACCTCATAATATATGGTAATTTGTAGTGTATCAATGAAAATACCTTATAATATAACGTAATATGCAGTGTATCATTGAAAATACCTTATAATATAACGTAATATGCAGTGTATCATTGAAAATACATTATAATATAACGTAATATGCGGTGTATCATTGAAAATACCTTATAATATATAGTAGTTTATCATTGAAAATACCTTATAATATAACGTAACATTCTGTGTATCATTGAAAATACCTTATAATATAACGTAATATGCAGTGTATCATTGAAACTACCTTATAATATAACGTAATATGCAGTGTATCATTGAAAATACCTTATAATATAACGTAATATGCAATGTATCATTGGAAATACTATTAGAATATATGGTAATTCTAGGCTATCAATGAAAATACCTTATAATATAACGTAATATGCAGTGTATCATTGAAAATACCTTATAATATAACGTAATATGCAGTGTATCATTGAAAATACCTCATAATATATAGTAGTTTATCATTGAAAATACCTTATAATATAACGTAACATTCTGTGTATCATTGAAAATACCTTATAATATAACGTAATATGCAGTGTATCATTGAAAATACCTTATAATATAACGCAATATGCAGTGTATCATTCAAAATACCTTATAATATAACGTAATATGCAGTGTATCATTGGAAATACCTTATACTATATCGTAATTTGTAGTGTATCATTGAAAATACCTTATAATATATGGTAATTTGTAGTGTATCAATGAAAATACCTTATAATATAACGTAATATGCAGTGTATCATTGAAAATACCTTATAATATAACGTAATATGCAGTGTATCATTGAAAATACCTTATAAGATATAGTAGTTTATCATTGAAAATACCTTATAATATATCGTAATTTGTAGTGTATCATTGAAAATACCTTATAATATATGGTAATTTGTAGTGTATCAATGAAAATACCTTATAATATAACGTAATATTCTGTGTATCATTGAAAATACCTTATAATATAACGTAATATTCTGTGTATCATTGAAAATACATTTTAATATAAGGTAATATGCAGTGTATCATTGAAAATACCTTATAATATAAAGTTATATGCAGTGTATCATTGAAAATACCTTATAATATATCGTAATTTGTAGTGTATCATTGAAAATACCTTGTAATATATAGTAGTTTATCATTGAAAATACCTTATAATATAACGTAATATGCAGTGTATCGTTGAAAGTACCTTATGATATAACGTAATATGCAGTGTATCATTGAAGATACCTCATAATATATGGTAATTTGTAGTGTATCAATGAAAATACCTTATAATATAACGTAATATGCAGTGTATCATTGAAAATACCTTATAATATAACGTAATATGCAGTGTATCATTGAAAATACATTAGAATATAACGTAATATGCGGTGTATCATTGAAAATACCTTATAATATAACGTAATATGCAGTGTATCATTGAAAATACCTTGTAATATATAGTAGTTTATCATTGAAAATACCTTATAATATAACGTAATATGCAGTGTATCATTGAAGATACCTCATAATATATGGTAATTTGTAGTGTATCAATGAAAATACCTTATAATATAACGTAATATGCAGTGTATCATTGAAAATACCTTATAATATAACGTAATATGCAGTGTATCATTGAAAATACATTATAATATAACGTAATATGCGGTGTATCATTGAAAATACCTTATAATATATAGTAGTTTATCATTGAAAATACCTTATAATATAACGTAACATTCTGTGTATCATTGAAAATACCTTATAATATAACGTAATATGCAGTGTATCATTGAAACTACCTTATAATATAACGTAATATGCAGTGTATCATTGAAAATACCTTATAATATAACGTAATATGCAATGTATCATTGGAAATACTATTAGAATATATGGTAATTCTAGGCTATCAATGAAAATACCTTATAATATAACGTAATATGCAGTGTATCATTGAAAATACCTTATAATATAACGTAATATGCAGTGTATCATTGAAAATACCTCATAATATATAGTAGTTTATCATTGAAAATACCTTATAATATAACGTAACATTCTGTGTATCATTGAAAATACCTTATAATATAACGTAATATGCAGTGTATCATTGAAAATACCTTATAATATAACGCAATATGCAGTGTATCATTCAAAATACCTTATAATATAACGTAATATGCAGTGTATCATTGGAAATACCTTATACTATATCGTAATTTGTAGTGTATCATTGAAAATACCTTATAATATATGGTAATTTGTAGTGTATCAATGAAAATACCTTATAATATAACGTAATATGCAGTGTATCATTGAAAATACCTTATAATATAACGTAATATGCAGTGTATCATTGAAAATACCTTATAAGATATAGTAGTTTATCATTGAAAATACCTTATAATATATCGTAATTTGTAGTGTATCATTGAAAATACCTTATAATATATGGTAATTTGTAGTGTATCAATGAAAATACCTTATAATATAACGTAATATTCTGTGTATCATTGAAAATACCTTATAATATAACGTAATATTCTGTGTATCATTGAAAATACATTTTAATATAAGGTAATATGCAGTGTATCATTGAAAATACCTTATAATATAAAGTTATATGCAGTGTATCATTGAAAATACCTTATAATATATCGTAATTTGTAGTGTATCATTGAAAATACCTTGTAATATATAGTAGTTTATCATTGAAAATACCTTATAATATAACGTAATATGCAGTGTATCGTTGAAAGTACCTTATGATATAACGTAATATGCAGTGTATCATTGAAGATACCTCATAATATATGGTAATTTGTAGTGTATCAATGAAAATACCTTATAATATAACGTAATATGCAGTGTATCATTGAAAATACCTTATAATATAACGTAATATGCAGTGTATCATTGAAAATACATTAGAATATAACGTAATATGCGGTGTATCATTGAAAATACCTTATAATATAACGTAATATGCAGTGTATCATTGAAAATACCTTGTAATATATAGTAGTTTATCATTGAAAATACCTTATAATATAACGTAATATGCAGTGTATCATTGAAGATACCTCATAATATATGGTAATTTGTAGTGTATCAATGAAAATACCTTATAATATAACGTAATATGCAGTGTATCATTGAAAATACCTTATAATATAACGTAATATGCAGTGTATCATTGAAAATACATTATAATATAACGTAATATGCGGTGTATCATTGAAAATACCTTATAATATAACGTAATATGCAGTGTATCATTGAAAATACCTCATAATATATAGTAGTTTATCATTGAAAATACCTTATAATATAACGTAACATTCTGTGTATCATTGAAAATACCTTATAATATAACGTAATATGCAGTGTATCATTGAAAATACCTTATAATATAACGCAATATGCAGTGTATCATTCAAAATACCTTATAATATAACGTAATATGCAGTGTATCATTGAAAATACCTTATAATATATCGTAATTTGTAGTGTATCATTGAAAATACCTTATAATATATGGTAATTTGTAGTGTATCAATGAAAATACCTTATAATATAACGTAATATGCAGTGTATCATTGAAAATACCTTATAATATAACGTAATATGCAGTGTATCATTGAAAATACCTTATAATATATAGTAGTTTATCATTGAAAATACCTTATAATATAACGTAATATTCTGTGTATCATTGAAAATACCTTATAATATAACGTAACATTCTGTGTATCATTGAAAATACCTTATAATATATGGTAATTTGTAGTGTATCAATGAAAATACCTTATAATATAACGTAATATGCAGTGTATCATTGAAAATATCTTATAATATGACGTAATATGCAGTGTATCATTGAAAATACCTTATAATATAACGTAATATGCAATGTATCATTGGAAATACTATTAGAATATATGGTAATTCTAGGCTATCAATGAAAATACCTTATAATATAACGTAATATGCAGTGTATCATTGAAAATACCTTATAATATAACGTAATATGCAGTGTATCATTGAAAATACCTCATAATATATAGTAGTTTATCATTGAAAATACCTTATAATATAACGTAACATTCTGTGTATCATTGAAAATACCTTATAATATAACGTAATATGCAGTGTATCATTGAAAATACCTTATAATATAACGCAATATGCAGTGTATCATTCAAAATACCTTATAATATAACGTAATATGCAGTGTATCATTGGAAATACCTTATACTATATCGTAATTTGTAGTGTATCATTGAAAATACCTTATAATA
Source organism: Lasioglossum lativentre (assembly GCA_916610255.1). NCBI lineage: Eukaryota > Metazoa > Arthropoda > Insecta > Hymenoptera > Halictidae > Lasioglossum > Lasioglossum lativentre. The sequence goes on along the minus strand of CAKAJI010000261.1, from coordinate 164,691 downwards.
TATGGTAATTTGTAGTGTATCAAAGAAAATTCCTTATAATATAACGTAATATGCAGTGTATCATTGAAAATACCTTATAATATAACGTAATATGCAGTGTATCATTGAAAATACCTTATAATATAACGTAATATGCAGTGTATCATTGAAAATACCTTATAATATATAGTAGTTTATCATTGAAAATACCTTATAATATAACGTAATATTCTGTGTATCATTGAAAATACCTTATAATATAACGTAACATTCTGTGTATCATTGAAAATACCTTATAATATATGGTAATTTGTAGTGTATCAATGAAAATACCTTATAATATAACGTAATATGCAGTGTATCATTGAAAATATCTTATAATATGACGTAATATGCAGTGTATCATTGAAAATACCTTATAATATAACGTAATATGCAATGTATCATTGGAAATACTATTAGAATATATGGTAATTCTAGGCTATCAATGAAAATACCTTATAATATAACGTAATATGCAGTGTATCATTGAAAATACCTTATAATATAACGTAATATGCAGTGTATCATTGAAAATACCTCATAATATATAGTAGTTTATCATTGAAAATACCTTATAATATAACGTAACATTCTGTGTATCATTGAAAATACCTTATAATATAACGTAATATGCAGTGTATCATTGAAAATACCTTATAATATAACGCAATATGCAGTGTATCATTCAAAATACCTTATAATATAACGTAATATGCAGTGTATCATTGGAAATACCTTATACTATATCGTAATTTGTAGTGTATCATTGAAAATACCTTATAATATATGGTAATTTGTAGTGTATCAAAGAAAATTCCTTATAATATAACGTAATATGCAGTGTATCATTGAAAATACCTTATAATATAACGTAATATGCAGTGTATCATTGAAAATACCTTATAAGATATAGTAGTTTATCATTGAAAATACCTTATAATATATCGTAATTTGTAGTGTATCATTGAAAATACCTTATAATATATGGTAATTTGTAGTGTATCAATGAAAATACCTTATAATATAACGTAATATTCTGTGTATCATTGAAAATACCTTATAATATAACGTAATATTCTGTGTATCATTGAAAATACATTTTAATATAAGGTAATATGCAGTGTATCATTGAAAATACCTTATAATATAAAGTTATATGCAGTGTATCATTGAAAATACCTTATAATATATCGTAATTTGTAGTGTATCATTGAAAATACCTTGTAATATATAGTAGTTTATCATTGAAAATACCTTATAATATAACGTAATATGCAGTGTATCGTTGAAAGTACCTTATGATATAACGTAATATGCAGTGTATCATTGAAGATACCTCATAATATATGGTAATTTGTAGTGTATCAATGAAAATACCTTATAATATAACGTAATATGCAGTGTATCATTGAAAATACCTTATAATATAACGTAATATGCAGTGTATCATTGAAAATACATTAGAATATAACGTAATATGCGGTGTATCATTGAAAATACCTTATAATATAACGTAATATGCAGTGTATCATTGAAAATACCTTGTAATATATAGTAGTTTATCATTGAAAATACCTTATAATATAACGTAATATGCAGTGTATCATTGAAGATACCTCATAATATATGGTAATTTGTAGTGTATCATTGAAAATACCTTATAATATAACGTAATATGCAGTGTATCATTGAAAATACCTTATAATATAACGTAATATGCAGTGTATCATTGAAAATACATTATAATATAACGTAATATGCGGTGTATCATTGAAAATACCTTATAATATATAGTAGTTTATCATTGAAAATACCTTATAATATAACGTAACATTCTGTGTATCATTGAAAATACCTTATAATATAACGTAATATGCAGTGTATCATTGAAACTACCTTATAATATAACGTAATATGCAGTGTATCATTGAAAATACCTTATAATATAACGTAATATGCAATGTATCATTGGAAATACTATTAGAATATATGGTAATTCTAGGCTATCAATGAAAATACCTTATAATATAACGTAATATGCAGTGTATCATTGAAAATACCTTATAATATAACGTAATATGCAGTGTATCATTGAAAATACCTCATAATATATAGTAGTTTATCATTGAAAATACCTTATAATATAACGTAATATTCAGTGTAACATTGAAAATACCTTATAATATAACGTAATATGCAGTGTATCATTGAAAATACCTTATAATATAACGCAATATGCAGTGTATCATTCAAAATACCTTATAATATAACGTAATATGCAGTGTATCATTGGAAATACCTTATACTATATCGTAATTTGTAGTGTATCATTGAAAATACCTTATAATATATGGTAATTTGTAGTGTATCAATGAAAATACCTTATAATATAACGTAATATGCAGTGTATCATTGAAAATACCTTATAATATAACGTAATATGCAGTGTATCATTGAAAATACCTTATAAGATATAGTAGTTTATCATTGAAAATACCTTATAATATATCGTAATTTGTAGTGTATCATTGAAAATACCTTATAATATATGGTAATTTGTAGTGTATCAATGAAAATACCTTATAATATAACGTAATATTCTGTGTATCATTGAAAATACCTTATAATATAACGTAATATTCTGTGTATCATTGAAAATACATTTTAATATAAGGTAATATGCAGTGTATCATTGAAAATACCTTATAATATAAAGTTATATGCAGTGTATCATTGAAAATACCTTATAATATATCGTAATTTGTAGTGTATCATTGAAAATACCTTGTAATATATAGTAGTTTATCATTGAAAATACCTTATAATATAACGTAATATGCAGTGTATCGTTGAAAGTACCTTATGATATAACGTAATATGCAGTGTATCATTGAAGATACCTCATAATATATGGTAATTTGTAGTGTATCAATGAAAATACCTTATAATATAACGTAATATGCAGTGTATCATTGAAAATACCTTATAATATAACGTAATATGCAGTGTATCATTGAAAATACATTAGAATATAACGTAATATGCGGTGTATCATTGAAAATACCTTATAATATAACGTAATATGCAGTGTATCATTGAAAATACCTTGTAATATATAGTAGTTTATCATTGAAAATACCTTATAATATAACGTAATATGCAGTGTATCATTGAAGATACCTCATAATATATGGTAATTTGTAGTGTATCAATGAAAATACCTTATAATATAACGTAATATGCAGTGTATCATTGAAAATACCTTATAATATAACGTAATATGCAGTGTATCATTGAAAATACATTATAATATAACGTAATATGCGGTGTATCATTGAAAATACCTTATAATATAACGTAATATGCAGTGTATCATTGAAAATACCTCATAATATATAGTAGTTTATCATTGAAAATACCTTATAATATAACGTAACATTCTGTGTATCATTGAAAATACCTTATAATATAACGTAATATGCAGTGTATCATTGAAAATACATTATAATATAACGTAATATGCGGTGTATCATTGAAAATACCTTATAATATAACGTAATATGCAGTGTATCATTGAAAATACCTCATAATATATAGTAGTTTATCATTGAAAATACCTTATAATATAACGTAACATTCTGTGTATCATTGAAAATACCTTATAATATAACGTAATATGCAGTGTATCATTGAAAATACCTTATAATATAACGCAATATGCAGTGTATCATTCAAAATACCTTATAATATAACGTAATATGCAGTGTATCATTGGAAATACCTTATACTATATCGTAATTTGTAGTGTATCATTGAAAATACCTTATAATATATGGTAATTTGTAGTGTATCAATGAAAATACCTTATAATATAACGTAATATGCAGTGTATCATTGAAAATACCTTATAATATAACGTAATATGCAGTGTATCATTGAAAATACCTTATAATATATAGTAGTTTATCATTGAAAATACCTTATAATATAACGTAATATTCTGTGTATCATTGAAAATACCTTATAATATAACGTAACATTCTGTGTATCATTGAAAATACCTTATAATATATGGTAATTTGTAGTGTATCAATGAAAATACCTTATAATATAACGTAATATGCAGTGTATCATTGAAAATATCTTATAATATGACGTAATATGCAGTGTATCATTGAAAATACCTTATAATATAACGTAATATGCAATGTATCATTGGAAATACTATTAGAATATATGGTAATTCTAGGCTATCAATGAAAATACCTTATAATATAACGTAATATGCAGTGTATCATTGAAAATACCTTATAATATAACGTAATATGCAGTGTATCATTGAAAATACCTCATAATATATAGTAGTTTATCATTGAAAATACCTTATAATATAACGTAACATTCTGTGTATCATTGAAAATACCTTATAATATAACGTAATATGCAGTGTATCATTGAAAATACCTTATAATATAACGCAATATGCAGTGTATCATTCAAAATACCTTATAATATAACGTAATATGCAGTGTATCATTGGAAATACCTTATACTATATCGTAATTTGTAGTGTATCATTGAAAATACCTTATAATATATGGTAATTTGTAGTGTATCAATGAAAATACCTTATAATATAACGTAATATGCAGTGTATCATTGAAAATACCTTATGATATAACGTAATATGCAGTGTATCATTGAAAATACCTTATAATATATAGTAGTTTATCATTGAAAATACCTTATAATATATCGTAATTTGTAGTGTATCATTGAAAATACCTTATAATATATGGTAATTTGTAGTGTATCATTGAAAATACCTTATAATATAACGTAATATTCTGTGTATCATTGAAAATACCTTATAATATAACGTAATATTCTGTGTATCATTGAAAATACATTTTAATATAAGGTAATATGCAGTGTATCATTGAAAATACCTTATAATATAAAGTTATATGCAGTGTATCATTGAAAATACCTTATAATATATCGTAATTTGTAGTGTATCATTGAAAATACCTTGTAATATATAGTAGTTTATCATTGAAAATACCTTATAATATAACGTAATATGCAGTGTATCGTTGAAAGTACCTTATGATATAACGTAATATGCAGTGTATCATTGAAGATACCTCATAATATATGGTAATTTGTAGTGTATCAATGAAAATACCTTATAATATAACGTAATATGCAGTGTATCATTGAAAATACCTTATAATATAACGTAATATGCAGTGTATCATTGAAAATACATTAGAATATAACGTAATATGCAGTGTATCATTGAAAATACCTTATAATATAACGTAATATGCAGTGTATCATTGAAAATACCTCATAATATATAGTAGTTTATCATTGAAAATACCTTATAATATAACGTAACATTCTGTGTATCATTGAAAATACCTTATAATATAACGTAATATGCAGTGTATCATTGAAAATACCTTATAATATAACGCAATATGCAGTGTATCATTCAAAATACCTTATAATATAACGTAATATGCAGTGTATCATTGGAAATACCTTATACTATATCGTAATTTGTAGTGTATCATTGAAAATACCTTATAATATATGGTAATTTGTAGTGTATCAATGAAAATACCTTATAATATAACGTAATATGCAGTTTATCATTGAAAATACCTTATAATATAACGTAATATGCAGTGTATCATTGAAAATACCTTATAATATATAGTAGTTTATCATTGAAAATACCTTATAATATATCGTAATTTGTAGTGTATCATTGAAAATACCTTATAATATATGGTAATTTGTAGTGTATCAATGAAAATACCTTATAATATAACGTAATATTCTGTGTATCATTGAAAATACCTTATAATATAACGTAATATTCTGTGTATCATTGAAAATACATTTTAATATAAGGTAATATGCAGTGTATCATTGAAAATACCTTATAATATAAAGTTATATGCAGTGTATCATTGAAAATACCTTATAATATATCGTAATTTGTAGTGTATCATTGAAAATACCTTGTAATATATAGTAGTTTATCATTGAAAATACCTTATAATATAACGTAAAATGCAGTGTGTCGTTGAAAGTACCTTATGATATAACGCAATATGCAGTGTATCATTCAAAATACCTTATAATATAACGTAATATGCAGTGTATCATTGGAAATACCTTATACTATATCGTAATTTGTAGTGTATCATTGAAAATACCTTATAATATATGGTAATTTGTAGTGTATCAATGAAAATACCTTATAATATAACGTAATATGCAGTGTATCATTGAAAATACCTTATAATATAACGTAATATGCAGTGTATCATTGAAAATACCTTATAATATATAGTAGTTTATCATTGAAAATACCTTATAATATATCGTAATTTGTAGTGTATCATTGAAAATACCTTATAATATATGGTAATTTGTAGTGTATCAATGAAAATACCTTATAATATAACGTAATATTCTGTGTATCATTGAAAATACCTTATAATATAACGTAATATTCTGTGTATCATTGAAAATACATTTTAATATAAGGTAATATGCAGTGTATCATTGAAAATACCTTATAATATAAAGTTATATGCAGTGTATCATTGAAAATACCTTATAATATATCGTAATTTGTAGTGTATCATTGAAAATACCTTGTAATATATAGTAGTTTATCATTGAAAATACCTTATAATATAACGTAATATGCAGTGTATCGTTGAAAGTACCTTATGATATAACGTAATATGCAGTGTATCATTGAAGATACCTCATAATATATGGTAATTTGTAGTGTATCAATGAAAATACCTTATAATATAACGTAATATGCAGTGTATCATTGAAAATACCTTATAATATAACGTAATATGCAGTGTATCATTGAAAATACATTAGAATATAACGTAATATGCAGTGTATCATTGAAAATACCTTATAATATAACGTAATATGCAGTGTATCATTGAAAATACCTCATAATATATAGTAGTTTATCATTGAAAATACCTTATAATATAACGTAACATTCTGTGTATCATTGAAAATACCTTATAATATAACGTAATATGCAGTGTATCATTGAAAATACCTTATAATATAACGCAATATGCAGTGTATCATTCAAAATACCTTATAATATAACGTAATATGCAGTGTATCATTGGAAATACCTTATACTATATCGTAATTTGTAGTGTATCATTGAAAATACCTTATAATATATGGTAATTTGTAGTGTATCAATGAAAATACCTTATAATATAACGTAATATGCAGTGTATCATTGAAAATACCTTATAATATAACGTAATATGCAGTGTATCATTGAAAATACCTTATAATATATAGTAGTTTATCATTGAAAATACCTTATAATATATCGTAATTTGTAGTGTATCATTGAAAATACCTTATAATATATGGTAATTTGTAGTGTATCAATGAAAATACCTTATAATATAACGTAATATTCTGTGTATCATTGAAAATACCTTATAATATAACGTAATATTCTGTGTATCATTGAAAATACATTTTAATATAAGGTAATATGCAGTGTATCATTGAAAATACCTTATAATATAAAGTTATATGCAGTGTATCATTGAAAATACCTTATAATATATCGTAATTTGTAGTGTATCATTGAAAATACCTTGTAATATATAGTAGTTTATCATTGAAAATACCTTATAATATAACGTAAAATGCAGTGTGTCGTTGAAAGTACCTTATGATATAACGTAATATGCAGTGTATCATTGAAGATACCTCATAATATATGGTAATTTGTAGTGTATCAATGAAAATACCTTATAATATAACGTAATATGCAGTGTATCATTGAAAATACCTTATAATATAACGTAATATGCAGTGTATCATTGAAAATACATTATAATATAACGTAATATGCGGTGTATCATTGAAAATACCTTATAATATAACGTTATATTCAGTGTATCATTGAAAATACCTCATAATATATAGTAGTTTATCATTGAAAATACCTTATAATATAACGTAACATTCTGTGTATCATTGAAAATACCTTATAATATAACGTAATATGCAGTGTATCATTGAAAATACCTTATAATATAACGCAATATGCAGTGTATCATTCAAAATACCTTATAATATAACGTAATATGCAGTGTATCATTGGAAATACCTTATACTATATCGTAATTTGTAGTGTATCATTGAAAATACCTTATAATATATGGTAATTTGTAGTGTATCAATGAAAATACCTTATAATATAACGTAATATGCAGTGTATCATTGAAAATACCTTATAATATAACGTAATATGCAGTGTATCATTGAAAATACCTTATAATATATAGTAGTTTATCATTGAAAATACCTTATAATATAACGTAATATTCTGTGTATCATTGAAAATACCTTATAATATAACGTAACATTCTGTGTATCATTGAAAATACCTTATAATATATGGTAATTTGTAGTGTATCAATGAAAATACCTTATAATATAACGTAATATGAAGTGTATCATTGAAAATATCTTATAATATGACGTAATATGCAGTGTATCATTGAAAATACCTTATAATATAACGTAATATGCAGTGTATCATTGGAAATACCTTATAATATATCGTAATTTTTTAGTGTATCATTGAAAATACCTAATAATATAACGTAATATGCAGTGTATCATCGAAAATACCTTATAATAAAACGTAATATGCAGTGTATCATTGAAAATACCTTATAATATAACGTAATATGCAGTGTATCATCGAAAATACCTTATAATAAAACGTAATATGCAGTGTATCATTGAAAATACCTTATAATTTAACGTAATATGCAGTGTATCATTGAAAATACCTTAGAATATATGGTAATTCTAGTCTATCAATGAAAATACCTTATAATATAACGTAATATGCAGTGTATCATTCAAAATACCTTATTATATGTATAATATGCAGTGTATCATTGGAAATACCTTATACTATATCGTAATTTGTAGTGTATCATTAAAAATACCTTATAATATATGGTAATTTGTAGTGTATCAATGAAAATACCTTATAATATAACGTAATATTCTGTGTATCATTGAAAATACCTTATAATATAACGTAATATTCTGTGTATCATTGAAAATACATTATAATATAAGGTAATATGCAGTGTATCATTGAAAATACCTTATAATATAAAGTTATATGCAGTGTATCATTGAAAATACCTTATAATATATCGTAATTTGTAGTGTATCATTGAAAATACCTTGTAATATATAGTAGTTTATCATTGAAAATACCTTATAATATAACGTAATATGCAGTGTATCGTTGAAAGTACCTTATGATATAACGTAATATGCAGTGTATCATTGAAAATACCTTATAATATATGGTAATTTGTAATGTATCAACGAAAATACTTTATAATATAATGTAATATGCAGTGTATCATTGAAAATACCATATATTATATCGTAATATATAGTTTATCATTGAAAATACCTTATAATATAACGTAATATGCAGTGTGTCATTGAAAATACCTTATAATATAACGTAATATGCAGTGTATCATTGAAAATACCTTGTAATATATCGTAATTTGTAGTGTATCATTGAAAATACCTTATAATATATGGTTATTTGTAGTGTATCATTGAAAATACCTTATAATATAACGTAATATGCAGTGTATCATTGAAAATACCTTATAATATAACGTAATATGCAGTAATTCATTGAAAATACTTTATAATATAACGTAATATGCAGTCTATCATTGAAAATACCTCACAATATAACGTAATATGCAGTCTATCATTGAAAATACCTTATAATATAATGTAATATGCAGAGTATCATTGAAAATACCTGATAATATAACGTAATATGCAGTGTATCATTGAAAATACCTTATAATATAACGTAATATGCAGTGTATCATTGAAAATACCTTATAATATAATGTAATATGCAGTCTATCATTGAAAATACCTTATAATATATGGTAATTCTAGTCTATCAATGAAAATACCTTATAATATAACGTAATATGCAGTGTATCATTGAAAATACTTTATAATATATCGTAATGTGTAGTGTATCAATGAAAATACCTTATAATATAACGTAATATGCAGTGTATCATTGAAAATACCTTATAATATAACGTAATATGCAGTGTATCATTGAAAATACCTCATAATATATAGTAGTTTATCATTGAAAATACCTTATAATATAACGTAACATTCTGTGTATCATTGAAAATACCTTATAATATAACGTAATATGCAGTGTATCATTGAAAATACCTTATAATATAACGCAATATGAAGTGTATCATTCAAAATACCTTATAATATAACGTAATATGCAGTGTATCATTGGAAATACCTTATACTATATCGTAATTTGTAGTGTATCATTGAAAATACCTTATAATATATGGTAATTTGTAGTGTATCATTGAAAATACCTTATAATATAACGTAATATGCAGTGTATCATTGAAAATACCTTATAATATAACGTAATATGCAGTAATTCATTGAAAATACTTTATAATATAACGTAATATGCAGTCTATCATTGAAAATACCTCACAATATAACGTAATATGCAGTCTATCATTGAAAATACCTTATAATATAATGTAATATGCAGAGTATCATTGAAAATACCTGATAATATAACGTAATATGCAGTGTATCATTGAAAATACCTCATAATATAACGTAATATGCAGTCTATCATTGAAAATACCTTATAATATAATGTAATATGCAGTCTATCATTGAAAATACCTTATAATATAACGTAATATGCAGTGTATCATTGAAAATACCTTATAATGTAATGTAATATTCAGTGTATCATTGAAAATACCTTATAATATATAGTAGTTTATCATTGAGAATACCTTATAATATAACGTAATATGCAGTGTATCATTGAAGATACCTCATAATATATGGTAATTTGTAGTGTATCAATGAAAATACCTTATAATATAACGTAATATGCAGTGTATCATTGAAAATACCTTATAATATAACGTAATATGCAGTGTATCATTGAAAATACATTATAATATAACGTAATATGCAGTGTATCATTGGAAATACCTTATACTATATCGTAATATATAGTTTATCATTGAAAATACCTTATAATATAACGTAATATGCAGTGTGTCATTGAAAATACCTTATAATATAACGTAATATGCAGTGTATCATTGAAAATACCTTGTAATATATCGTAATTTGTAGTGTATCATTGAAAATACCTTATAATATATGGTTATTTGTAGTGTATCATTGAAAATACCTTATAATATAACGTAATATGCAGTGTATCATTGAAAATACCTTATAATATAACGTAATATGCAGTAATTCATTGAAAATACTTTATAATATAACGTAATATGCAGTCTATCATTGAAAATACCTCACAATATAACGTAATATGCAGTCTATCATTGAAAATACCTTATAATATAATGTAATATGCAGAGTATCATTGAAAATACCTGATAATATAACGTAATATGCAGTGTATCATTGAAAATACCTTATAATATAACGTAATATGCAGTCTATCATTGAAAATACCTTATAATATAATGTAATATGCAGTCTATCATTGAAAATACCTTATAATATATGGTAATTCTAGTCTATCAATGAAAATACCTTATAATATAACGTAATATGCAGTGTATCATTGAAAATACTTTATAATATATCGTAATGTGTAGTGTATCAATGAAAATACCTTATAATATAACGTAATATGCAGTGTATCATTGAAAATACCTTATAATATAACGTAATATGCAGTGTATCATTGAAAATACCTTATAATATATAGTAGTTTATCATTGAAAATACCTTATAATATAACGTAACATTCTGTGTATCATTGAAAATACCTTATAATATAACGTAATATGCAGTGTATCATTGAAAATACCTTATAATATAACGCAATATGCAGTGTATCATTCAAAATACCTTATAATATAACGTAATATGCAGTGTATCATTGGAAATACCTTATAATATATCGTAATTTGTAGTGTATCATTGAAAATACCTTATAATATATGGTAATTTGTAGTGTATCATTGAAAATACCTTATAATATAACGTAATATGCAGTGTATCATTGAAAATACCTTATAATATAACGTAATATGCAGTAATTCATTGAAAATACTTTATAATATAACGTAATATGCAGTCTATCATTGAAAATACCTCATAATATAACGTAATATGCAGTCTATCATTGAAAATACCTTATAATATAACGTAATATGCAGAGTATCATTGAAAATACCTGATAATATAACGTAATATGCAGTGTATCATTGAAAATACCTCATAATATAACGTAATATGCAGTCTATCATTGAAAATACCTTATAATATAATGTAATATGCAGTCTATCATTGAAAATACCTTATAATATAACGTAATATGCAGTGTATCATTGAAAATACCTTATAATGTAATGTAATATGCAGTGTATCATTGAAAATACCTTATAATATATAGTAGTTTATCATTGAGAATACCTTATAATATAACGTAATATGCAGTGTATCATTGAAGATACCTCATAATATATGGTAATTTGTAGTGTATCAATGAAAATACCTTATAATATAACGTAATATGCAGTGTATCATTGAAAATACCTTATAATATAACGTAATATGCAGTGTATCATTGAAAATACATTATAATATAACGTAATATGCAGTGTATCATTGGAAATACCTTATACTATATCGTAATTTGTAGTGTATCATTGAAAATACCTTATAATATATGGTAATTTGTAGTGTATCATTGAAAATACCTTATAATATAACGTAATATGCAGTGTATCATTGAAAATACCTTATAATATAACGTAATATGCAGTAATTCATTGAAAATACTTTATAATATAACGCAATATGCAGTCTATCATTGAAAATACCTCACAATATAACGTAATATGCAGTCTATCATTGAAAATACCTTATAATATAATGTAATATGCAGAGTATCATTGAAAATACCTGATAATATAACGTAACATGCAGTGTATCATGGAAAATACCTTATAATATAACGTAATATGCAGTCTATCATTGAAAATACCTTATAATATAATGTAATATGCAGTCTATCATTGAAAATACCTTATAATATAACGTAATATGCAGTGTATCATTGAAAATACCTTATAATATAACGTAATATGCAGTGTATCATTGAAAATACATTATAATATAACGTAGTATGCAGTGTATCATTGAAAATACCTTATAATATATCGTAATTTGTAGTGTATCATTGAAAATACCTTATAATATAACGTAATATGCAGTGTATCATTGAAAATACCTTATAATATAACGTAATATGCAGTGTATCATTGAAAATACGTTATAATATATAGTAGTTTATCAATGAAAATACCTTATAATATAACGTAATATGCAGTGTATCATTGAAAATACCTTATAATATAACGTAATATGCAGTGTATCATTGAAAATACCTCATAATATATAGTAGTTTATCATTGAAAATACCTTATAATATAACGTAACATTCTGTGTATCATTGAAAATACCTTATAATATAACGTAATATGCAGTGTATCATTGAAAATACCTTATAATATAACGCAATATGCAGTGTATCATTCAAAATACCTTATAATATAACGTAATATGCAGTGTATCATTGGAAATACCTTATACTATATCGTAATTTGTAGTGTATCATTGAAAATACCTTATAATATATGGTAATTTGTAGTGTATCAATGAAAATACCTTATAATATAACGTAATATGCAGTGTATCATTGAAAATACCTTATAATATAACGTAATATGCAGTGTATCATTGAAAATACCTTATAATATATAGTAGTTTATCATTGAAAATACCTTATAATATAACGTAATATTCTGTGTATCATTGAAAATACCTTATAATATAACGTAACATTCTGTGTATCATTGAAAATACCTTATAATATATGGTAATTTGTAGTGTATCAATGAAAATACCTTATAATATAACGTAATATGCAGTGTATCATTGAAAATATCTTATAATATGACGTAATATGCAGTGTATCATTGAAAATACCTTATAATATAACGTAATATGCAGTGTATCATTGGAAATACCTTATAGTATATCGTAATTTTTTAGTGTATCATTGAAAATACCTAATAATATAACGTAATATGCAGTGTATCATCGAAAATACCTTATAATAAAACGTAATATGCAGTGTATCATTGAAAATACCTTATAATATAACGTTATATGCAGTGTATCATCGAAAATACCTTATAATAAAACGTAATATGCAGTGTATCATTGAAAATACCTTATAATTTAACGTAATATGCAGTGTATCATTGAAAATACCTTAGAATATATGGTAATTCTAGTCTATCAATGAAAATACCTTATAATATAACGTAATATGCAGTGTATCATTCAAAATACCTTATTATATGTATAATATGCAGTGTATCATTGGAAATACCTTATACTATATCGTAATTTGTAGTGTATCATTGAAAATACCTTATAATATATGGTAATTTGTAGTGTATCAATGAAAATACCTTATAATATAACGTAATATTCTGTGTATCATTGAAAATACGTTATAATATAACGTAATATGCAGTGTATCATTGAAAATATCTTATAATATGACGTAATATGCAGTGTATCATTGAAAATACCTTATAATATAACGTAATATGCAGTGTATCATTGGAAATACCTTATAATATATCGTAATTTTTTAGTGTATCATTGAAAATACCTAATAATATAACGTAATATGCAGTGTATCATCGAAAATACCTTATAATATATCGTAATTTGTAGTGTATCATTGAAAATACCTTATAATATAACGTAATATGCAGTGTATCATTGAAAATACCTTATAATATAACGTAATATGCAGTGTATCATTGAAAATACGTTATAATATATAGTAGTTTATCAATGAAAATACCTTATAATATAACGTAATATGCAGTGTATCATTGAAAATACCTTATAATATAACGTAATATGCAGTGTATCATTGAAAATACCTCATAATATATAGTAGTTTATCATTGAAAATACCTTATAATATAACGTAACATTCTGTGTATCATTGAAAATACCTTATAATATAACGTAATATGCAGTGTATCATTGAAAATACCTTATAATATAACGCAATATGCAGTGTATCATTCAAAATACCTTATAATATAACGTAATATGCAGTGTATCATTGGAAATACCTTATACTATATCGTAATTTGTAGTGTATCATTGAAAATACCTTATAATATATGGTAATTTGTAGTGTATCAATGAAAATACCTTATAATATAACGTAATATGCAGTGTATCATTGAAAATACCTTATAATATAACGTAATATGCAGTGTATCATTGAAAATACCTTATAATATATAGTAGTTTATCATTGAAAATACCTTATAATATAACGTAATATTCTGTGTATCATTGAAAATACCTTATAATATAACGTAACATTCTGTGTATCATTGAAAATACCTTATAATATATGGTAATTTGTAGTGTATCAATGAAAATACCTTATAATATAACGTAATATGCAGTGTATCATTCAAAATATCTTATAATATGACGTAATATGCAGTGTATCATTGAAAATACCTTATAATATAACGTAATATGCAGTGTATCATTGGAAATACCTTATAGTATATCGTAATTTTTTAGTGTATCATTGAAAATACCTAATAATATAACGTAATATGCAGTGTATCATCGAAAATACCTTATAATAAAACGTAATATGCAGTGTATCATTGAAAATACCTTATAATATAACGTTATATGCAGTGTATCATCGAAAATACCTTATAATAAAACGTAATATGCAGTGTATCATTGAAAATACCTTATAATTTAACGTAATATGCAGTGTATCATTGAAAATACCTTAGAATATATGGTAATTCTAGTCTATCAATGAAAATACCTTATAATATAACGTAATATGCAGTGTATCATTCAAAATACCTTATTATATGTATAATATGCAGTGTATCATTGGAAATACCTTATACTATATCGTAATTTGTAGTGTATCATTGAAAATACCTTATAATATATGGTAATTTGTAGTGTATCAATGAAAATACCTTATAATATAACGTAATATTCTGTGTATCATTGAAAATACGTTATAATATAACGTAATATGCAGTGTATCATTGAAAATATCTTATAATATGACGTAATATGCAGTGTATCATTGAAAATACCTTATAATATAACGTAATATGCAGTGTATCATTGGAAATACCTTATAATATATCGTAATTTTTTAGTGTATCATTGAAAATACCTAATAATATAACGTAATATGCAGTGTATCATCGAAAATACCTTATAATAAAACGTAATATGCAGTGTATCATTGAAAATACCTTATAATATAACGTAATATGCAGTGTATCATCGAAAATACCTTATAATAAAACGTAATATGCAGTGTATCATTGAAAATACCTTATAATTTAACGTAATATGCAGTGTATCATTGAAAATACCTTAGAATATATGGTAATTCTAGTCTATCAATGAAAATACCTTATAATATAACGTAATATGCAGTGTATCATTCAAAATACCTTATTATATGTATAATATGCAGTGTATCATTGGAAATACCTTATACTATATCGTAATTTGTAGTGTATCATTGAAAATACCTTATAATATATGGTAATTTGTAGTGTATCAATGAAAATACCTTATAATATAACGTAATATTCTGTGTATCATTGAAAATACCTTATAATATAACGTAATATTCTGTGTATCATTGAAAATACATTATAATATAAGGTAATATGCAGTGTATCATTGAAAATACCTTATAATATAAAGTTATATGCAGTGTATCATTGAAAATACCTTATAATATATCGTAATTTGTAGTGTATCATTGAAAATACCTTGTAATATATAGTAGTTTATCATTGAAAATACCTTATAATATAACGTAATATGCTGTGTATCGTTGAAAGTACCTTATGATATAACGTAATATGCAGTGTATCATTGAAAATACCTTATAATATATGGTAATTTGTAATGTATCAATGAAAATACCTTATAATATAACGTAATATGCAGTGTATCATTCAAAATACCTTATTATATGTATAATATGCAGTGTATCATTGGAAATACCTTATACTATATCGTAATTTGTAGTGTATCATTGAAAATACCTTATAATATATGGTAATTTGTAGTGTATCAATGAAAATACCTTATAATATAACGTAATATTCTGTGTATCATTGAAAATACCTTATAATATAACGTAATATTCTGTGTATCATTGAAAATACATTATAATATAAGGTAATATGCAGTGTATCATTGAAAATACCTTATAATATAAAGTTATATGCAGTGTATCATTGAAAATACCTTATAATATATCGTAATTTGTAGTGTATCATTGAAAATACCTTGTAATATATAGTAGTTTATCATTGAAAATACCTTATAATATAACGTAATATGCTGTGTATCGTTGAAAGTACCTTATGATATAACGTAATATGCAGTGTATCATTGAAAATACCTTATAATATATGGTAATTTGTAATGTATCAACGAAAATACCTTATAATATAATGTAATATGCAGTGTATCATTGAAAATACCATATATTATATCGTAATATATAGTTTATCATTGAAAATACGTTATAATATAACGTAATATGCAGTGTATCATTGAAAATACCTTATAATATAACGTAATATGCAGTGTATCATTGAAAATACCTTGTAATATATCGTAATTTGTAGTGTATCATTGAAAATACCTTATAATATATAGTAGTTTATCATTGAAAATACCTTATAATAAAACGTAATATGCAGTGTATCATTGAAAATACCTTATAATTTAACGTAATATGCAGTGTATCATTGAAAATACCTTAGAATATATGGTAATTCTAGTCTATCAATGAAAATACCTTATAATATAACGTAATATGCAGTGTATCATTCAAAATACCTTATTATATGTATAATATGCAGTGTATCATTGGAAATACCTTATACTATATCGTAATTTGTAGTGTATCATTGAAAATACCTTATAATATATGGTAATTTGTAGTGTATCAATGAAAATACCTTATAATATAACGTAATATTCTGTGTATCATTGAAAATACCTTATAATATAACGTAATATGCAGTGTATCATTGAAAATATCTTATAATATGACGTAATATGCCGTGTATCATTGAAAATACCTTATAATATAACGTAATATGCAGTGTATCATTGGAAATACCTTATAATATATCGTAATTTTTTAGTGTATCATTGAAAATACCTAATAATATAACGTAATATGCAGTGTATCATCGAAAATACCTTATAATAAAACGTAATATGCAGTGTATCATTGAAAATACCTTATAATATAACGTAATATGCAGTGTATCATCGAAAATACCTTATAATAAAACGTAATATGCAGTGTATCATTGAAAATACCTTATAATTTAACGGAATATGCAGTGTATCATTGAAAATACCTTAGAATATATGGTAATTCTAGTCTATCAATGAAAATACCTTATAATATAACGTAATATGCAGTGTATCATTCAAAATACCTTATTATATGTATAATATGCAGTGTATCATTGGAAATACCTTATACTATATCGTAATTTGTAGTGTATCATTGAAAATACCTTATAATATATGGTAATTTGTAGTGTATCAATGAAAATACCTTATAATATAACGTAATATTCTGTGTATCATTGAAAATACCTTATAATATAACGTAATATGCAGTGTATCGTTGAAAGTACCTTATGATATAACGTAATATGCAGTGTATCATTGAAAATACCTTATAATATATGGTAATTTGTAATGTATCAACGAAAATACCTTATAATATAATGTAATATGCAGTGTATCATTGAAAATACCATATATTATATCGTAATATATAGTTTATCATTGAAAATACGTTATAATATAACGTAATATGCAGTGTATCATTGAAAATACCTTATAATATAACGTAATATGCAGTGTATCATTGAAAATACGTTATAATATATAGTAGTTTATCAATGAAAATACCTTATAATATAACGTAATATGCAGTGTATCATTGAAAATACCTTATAATATAACGTAATATGCAGTGTATCATTGAAAATACCTCATAATATATAGTAGTTTATCATTGAAAATACCTTATAATATAACGTAACATTCTGTGTATCATTGAAAATACCTTATAATATAACGTAATATGCAGTGTATCATTGAAAATACCTTATAATATAACGCAATATGCAGTGTATCATTCAAAATACCTTATAATATAACGTAATATGCAGTGTATCATTGAAAATACCTTATAATATATAGTAGTTTATCATTGAAAATACCTTATAATATAACGTAATATTCTGTGTATCATTGAAAATACCTTATAATATAACGTAACATTCTGTGTATCATTGAAAATACCTTATAATATATGGTAATTTGTAGTGTATCAATGAAAATACCTTATAATATAACGTAATATGCAGTGTATCATTGAAAATATCTTATAATATGACGTAATATGCAGTGTATCATTGAAAATACCTTATAATATAACGTAATATGCAATGTATCATTGGAAATACTATTAGAATATATGGTAATTCTAGGCTATCAATGAAAATACCTTATAATATAACGTAATATGCAGTGTATCATTGAAAATACCTTATAATATAACGTAATATGCAGTGTATCATTGAAAATACCTCATAATATATAGTAGTTTATCATTGAAAATACCTTATAATATAACGTAACATTCTGTGTATCATTGAAAATACCTTATAATATAACGTAATATGCAGTGTATCATTGAAAATACCTTATAATATAACGCAATATGCAGTGTATCATTCAAAATACCTTATAATATAACGTAATATGCAGTGTATCATTGGAAATACCTTATACTATATCGTAATTTGTAGTGTATCATTGAAAATACCTTATAATATATGGTCATTTGTAGTGTATCAATGAAAATACCTTATAATATAACGTAATATGCAGTGTATCATTGAAAATACCTTATAATATAACGTAATATGCAGTGTATCATTGAAAATACCTTATAATATATAGTAGTTTATCATTGAAAATACCTTATAATATATCGTAATTTGTAGTGTATCATTGAAAATACCTTATAATATATGGTAATTTGTAGTGTATCAATGAAAATACCTTATAATATAACGTAATATTCTGTGTATCATTGAAAATACCTTATAATATAACGTAATATTCTGTGTATCATTGAAAATACATTTTAATATAAGGTAATATGCAGTGTATCATTGAAAATACCTTATAATATAAAGTTATATGCAGTGTATCATTGAAAATACCTTATAATATATCGTAATTTGTAGTGTATCATTGAAAATACCTTGTAATATATAGTAGTTTATCATTGAAAATACCTTATAATATAACGTAATATGCAGTGTATCGTTGAAAGTACCTTATGATATAACGTAATATGCAGTGTATCATTGAAGATACCTCATAATATATGGTAATTTGTAGTGTATCAATGAAAATACCTTATAATATAACGTAATATGCAGTGTATCATTGAAAATACCTTATAATATAACGTAATATGCAGTGTATCATTGAAAATACATTAGAATATAACGTAATATGCGGTGTATCATTGAAAATACCTTATAATATAACGTAATATGCAGTGTATCATTGACAATACCTTGTAATATATAGTAGTTTATCATTGAAAATACCTTATAATATATCGTAATTTGTAGTGTATCATTGAAAATACCTTATAATATATGGTAATTTGTAGTGTATCAATGAAAATACCTTATAATATATCGTAATATTCTGTGTATCATTGAAAATACCTTATAATATAACGTAATATTCTGTGTATCATTGAAAATACATTTTAATATAAGGTAATATGCAGTGTATCATTGAAAATACCTTATAATATAAAGTTATATGCAGTGTATCATTGAAAATACCTTATAATATATCGTAATTTGTAGTGTATCATTGAAAATACCTTGTAATATATAGTAGTTTATCATTGAAAATACCTTATAATATAACGTAATATGCAGTGTATCGTTGAAAGTACCTTATGATATAACGTAATATGCAGTGTATCATTGAAGATACCTCATAATATATGGTAATTTGTAGTGTATCAATGAAAATACCTTATAATATAACGTAATATGCAGTGTATCATTGAAAATACCTTATAATATAACGTAATATGCAGTGTATCATTGAAAATACATTATAATATAACGTAATATGCGGTGTATCATTGAAAATACCTTATAATATAACGTAATATGCAGTGTATCATTGACAATACCTTGTAATATATAGTAGTTTATCATTGAAAATACCTTATAATATAACGTAATATGCAGTGTATCATTGAAGATACCTCATAATATATGGTAATTTGTAGTGTATCAATGAAAATACCTTATAATATAACGTAATATGCAGTGTATCATTGAAAATACCTTATAATATAACGCAATATGCAGTGTATCATTCAAAATACCTTATAATATAACGTAATATGCAGTGTATCATTGGAAATACCTTATACTATATCGTAATTTGTAGTGTATCATTGAAAATACCTTATAATATATGGTAATTTGTAGTGTATCAATGAAAATACCTTATAATATAACGTAATATGCAGTGTATCATTGAAAATACCTTATAATATAACGTAATATGCAGTGTATCATTGAAAATACCTTATAATATATAGTAGTTTATCATTGAAAATACCTTATAATATAACGTAATATTCTGTGTATCATTGAAAATACCTTATAATATAACGTAATATTCTGTGTATCATTGAAAATACCTTATAATATATGGTAATTTGTAGTGTATCAATGAAAATACCTTATAATATAACGTAATATGCAGTGTATCATTGAAAATATCTTATAATATGACGTAATATGCAGTGTATCATTGAAAATACCTTATAATATAACGTAATATGCAGTGTATCATTGAAAATACCTTATAATATAACGTAATATGCAATGTATCATTGGAAATACTATTAGAATATATGGTAATTCTAGGCTATCAATGAAAATACCTTATAATATAACGTAATATGCAGTGTATCATTGAAAATACCTTATAATATAACGTAATATGCAGTGTATCATTGAAAATACCTCATAATATATAGTAGTTTATCATTGAAAATACCTTATAATATAACGTAACATTCTGTGTATCATTGAAAATACCTTATAATATAACGTAATATGCAGTGTATCATTGAAAATACCTTATAATATAACGCAATATGCAGTGTATCATTCAAAATACCTTATAATATAACGTAATATGCAGTGTATCATTGGAAATACCTTATACTATATCGTAATTTGTAGTGTATCATTGAAAATACCTTATAATATATGGTAATTTGTAGTGTATCAATGAAAATACCTTATAATATAACGTAATATGCAGTGTATCATTGAAAATACCTTATAATATAACGTAATATGCAGTGTATCATTGAAAATACCTTATAATATATAGTAGTTTATCATTGAAAATACCTTATAATATATCGTAATTTGTAGTGTATCATTGAAAATACCTTATAATATATGGTAATTGGTAGTGTATCAATGAAAATACCTTATAATATAACGTAATATTCTGTGTATCATTGAAAATACCTTATAATATAACGTAATATTCTGTGTATCATTGAAAATACATTTTAATATAAGGTAATATGCAGTGTATCATTGAAAATACCTTATAATATAAAGTTATATGCAGTGTATCATTGAAAATACCTTATAATATATCGTAATTTGTAGTGTATCATTGAAAATACCTTGTAATATATAGTAGTTTATCATTGAAAATACCTTATAATATAACGTAAAATGCAGTGTATCGTTGAAAGTACCTTATGATATAACGTAATATGCAGTGTATCATTGAAGATACCTCATAATATATGGTAATTTGTAGTGTATCAATGAAAATACCTTATAATATAACGTAATATGCAGTGTATCATTGAAAATACCTTATAATATAACGTAATATGCAGTGTATCATTGAAAATACATTAGAATATAACGTAATATGCGGTGTATCATTGAAAATACCTTATAATATAACGTAATATGCAGTGTATCATTGAAAATACCTTGTAATATATAGTAGTTTATCATTGAAAATACCTTATAATATAACGTAATATGCAGTGTATCATTGAAGATACCTCATAATATATGGTAATTTGTAGTGTATCAATGAAAATACCTTATAATATAACGTAATATGCAGTGTATCATTGAAAATACCTTATAATATAACGTAATATGCAGTGTATCATTGAAAATACATTATAATATAACGTAATATGCGGTGTATCATTGAAAATACCTTATAATATAACGTAATATGCAGTGTATCATTGAAAATACGTTATAATATATAGTAGTTTATCAATGAAAATACCTTATAATATAACGTAATATGCAGTGTATCATTGAAAATACCTTATAATATAACGTAATATGCAGTGTATCATTGAAAATACCTCATAATATATAGTAGTTTATCATTGAAAATACCTTATAATATAACGTAACATTCTGTGTATCATTGAAAATACCTTATAATATAACGTAATATGCAGTGTATCATTGAAAATACCTTATAATATAACGCAATATGCAGTGTATCATTCAAAATACCTTATAATATAACGTAATATGCAGTGTATCATTGAAAATACCTTATAATATATAGTAGTTTATCATTGAAAATACCTTATAATATAACGTAATATTCTGTGTATCATTGAAAATACCTTATAATATAACGTAACATTCTGTGTATCATTGAAAATACCTTATAATATATGGTAATTTGTAGTGTATCAATGAAAATACCTTATAATATAACGTAATATGCAGTGTATCATTGAAAATATCTTATAATATGACGTAATATGCAGTGTATCATTGAAAATACCTTATAATATAACGTAATATGCAATGTATCATTGGAAATACTATTAGAATATATGGTAATTCTAGGCTATCAATGAAAATACCTTATAATATAACGTAATATGCAGTGTATCATTGAAAATACCTTATAATATAACGTAATATGCAGTGTATCATTGGAAATACCTTATACTATATCGTAATTTGTAGTGTATCATTGAAAATACCTTATAATATATGGTAATTTGTAGTGTATCAATGAAAATACCTTATAATATAACGTAATATGCAGTGTATCATTGAAAATACCTTATAATATAACGTAATATGCAGTGTATCATTGAAAATACCTTATAATATATAGTAGTTTATCATTGAAAATACCTTATAATATATCGTAATTTGTAGTGTATCATTGAAAATACCTTATAATATATGGTAATTTGTAGTGTATCAATGAAAATACCTTATAATATAACGTAATATTCTGTGTATCATTGAAAATACCTTATAATATAACGTAATATTCTGTGTATCATTGAAAATACATTTTAATATAAGGTAATATGCAGTGTATCATTGAAAATACCTTATAATATAAAGTTATATGCAGTGTATCATTGAAAATACCTTATAATATATCGTAATTTGTAGTGTATCATTGAAAATACCTTGTAATATATAGTAGTTTATCATTGAAAATACCTTATAATATAACGTAATATGCAGTGTATCGTTGAAAGTACCTTATGATATAACGTAATATGCAGTGTATCATTGAAGATACCTCATAATATATGGTAATTTGTAGTGTATCAATGAAAATACCTTATAATATAACGTAATATGCAGTGTATCATTGAAAATACCTTATAATATAACGTAATATGCAGTGTATCATTGAAAATACATTAGAATATAACGTAATATGCGGTGTATCATTGAAAATACCTTATAATATAACGTAATCTGCAGTGTATCATTGACAATACCTTGTAATATATAGTAGTTTATCATTGAAAATACCTTATAATATATCGTAATTTGTAGTGTATCATTGAAAATACCTTATAATATATGGTAATTTGTAGTGTATCAATGAAAATACCTTATAATATAACGTAATATTCTGTGTATCATTGAAAATACCTTATAATATAACGTAATATTCTGTGTATCATTGAAAATACATTTTAATATAAGGTAATATGCAGTGTATCATTGAAAATACCTTATAATATAAAGTTATATGCAGTGTATCATTGAAAATACCTTATAATATATCGTAATTTGTAGTGTATCATTGAAAATACCTTGTAATATATAGTAGTTTATCATTGAAAATACCTTATAATATAACGTAATATGCAGTGTATCGTTGAAAGTACCTTATGATATAACGTAATATGCAGTGTATCATTGAAGATACCTCATAATATATGGTAATTTGTAGTGTATCAATGAAAATACCTTATAATATAACGTAATATGCAGTGTATCATTGAAAATACCTTATAATATAACGTAATATGCAGTGTATCATTGAAAATACATTAGAATATAACGTAATATGCGGTGTATCATTGAAAATACCTTATAATATAACGTAATATGCAGTGTATCATTGACAATACCTTGTAATATATAGTAGTTTATCATTGAAAATACCTTATAATATAACGTAATATGCAGTGTATCATTGAAGATACCTTATAATATATGGTAATTTGTAGTGTATCAATGAAAATACCTTATAATATAACGTAATATGCAGTGTATCATTGAAAATACCTTATAATATAACGCAATATGCAGTGTATCATTCAAAATACCTTATAATATAACGTAATATGCAGTGTATCATTGGAAATACCTTATACTATATCGTAATTTGTAGTGTATCATTGAAAATACCTTATAATATATGGTAATTTGTAGTGTATCAATGAAAATACCTTATAATATAACGTAATATGCAGTGTATCATTGAAAATACCTTATAATATAACGTAATATGCAGTGTATCATTGAAAATACCTTATAATATATAGTAGTTTATCATTGAAAATACCTTATAATATAACGTAATATTCTGTGTATCATTGAAAATACCTTATAATATAACGTAACATTCTGTGTATCATTGAAAATACCTTATAATATATGGTAATTTGTAGTGTATCAATGAAAATACCTTATAATATAACGTAATATGCAGTGTATCATTGAAAATATCTTATAATATGACGTAATATGCAGTGTATCATTGAAAATACCTTATAATATAACGTAATATGCAGTGTATCATTGAAAATACCTTATAATATAACGTAATATGCAATGTATCATTGGAAATACTATTAGAATATATGGTAATTCTAGGCTATCAATGAAAATACCTTATAATATAACGTAATATGCAGTGTATCATTGAAAATACCTTATAATATAACGTAATATGCAGTGTATCATTGAAAATACCTTATAATATAACGTAATATGCAGTGTATCATTGAAAATACATTAGAATATAACGTAATATGCGGTGTATCATTGAAAATACCTTATAATATAACGTAATATGCAGTGTATCATTGACAATACCTTGTAATATATAGTAGTTTATCATTGAAAATACCTTATAATATATCGTAATTTGTAGTGTATCATTGAAAATACCTTATAATATATGGTAATTTGTAGTGTATCAATGAAAATACCTTATAATATAACGTAATATTCTGTGTATCATTGAAAATACCTTATAATATAACGTAATATTCTGTGTATCATTGAAAATACATTTTAATATAAGGTAATATGCAGTGTATCATTGAAAATACCTTATAATATAAAGTTATATGCAGTGTATCATTGAAAATACCTTATAATATATCGTAATTTGTAGTGTATCATTGAAAATACCTTGTAATATATAGTAGTTTATCATTGAAAATACCTTATAATATAACGTAATATGCAGTGTATCATTGAAAATACATTAGAATATAACGTAATATGCGGTGTATCATTGAAAATACCTTATAATATAACGTAATATGCAGTGTATCATTGACAATACCTTGTAATATATAGTAGTTTATCATTGAAAATACCTTATAATATAACGTAATATGCAGTGTATCATTGAAGATACCTCATAATATATGGTAATTTGTAGTGTATCAATGAAAATACCTTATAATATAACGTAATATGCAGTGTATCATTGAAAATACCTTATAATATAACGCAATATGCAGTGTATCATTCAAAATACCTTATAATATAACGTAATATGCAGTGTATCATTGGAAATACCTTATACTATATCGTAATTTGTAGTGTATCATTGAAAATACCTTATAATATATGGTAATTTGTAGTGTATCAATGAAAATACCTTATAATATAACGTAATATGCAGTGTATCATTGAAAATACCTTATAATATAACGTAATATGCAGTGTATCATTGAAAATACCTTATAATATATAGTAGTTTATCATTGAAAATACCTTATAATATAACGTAATATTCTGTGTATCATTGAAAATACCTTATAATATAACGTAATATTCTGTGTATCATTGAAAATACCTTATAATATATGGTAATTTGTAGTGTATCAATGAAAATACCTTATAATATAACGTAATATGCAGTGTATCATTGAAAATATCTTATAATATGACGTAATATGCAGTGTATCATTGAAAATACCTTATAATATAACGTAATATGCAGTGTATCATTGAAAATACCTTATAATATAACGTAATATGCAATGTATCATTGGAAATACTATTAGAATATATGGTAATTCTAGGCTATCAATGAAAATACCTTATAATATAACGTAATATGCAGTGTATCATTGAAAATACCTTATAATATAACGTAATATGCAGTGTATCATTGAAAATACCTTATAATATAACGTAATATGCAGTGTATCATTGAAAATACATTAGAATATAACGTAATATGCGGTGTATCATTGAAAATACCTTATAATATAACGTAATATGCAGTGTATCATTGAAAATACCTTGTAATATATAGTAGTTTATCATTGAAAATACCTTATAATATATCGTAATTTGTAGTGTATCATTGAAAATACCTTATAATATATGGTAATTTGTAGTGTATCAATGAAAATACCTTATAATATAACGTAATATTCTGTGTATCATTGAAAATACCTTATAATATAACGTAATATTCTGTGTATCATTGAAAATACATTATAATATAAGGTAATATGCAGTGTATCATTGAAAATACCTTATAATATAAAGTTATATGCAGTGTATCATTGAAAATACCTTATAATATATCGTAATTTGTAGTGTATCATTGAAAATACCTTGTAATATATAGTAGTTTATCATTGAAAATACCTTATAATATAACGTAATATGCAGTGTATCGTTGAAAGTACCTTATGATATAACGTAATATGCAGTGTATCATTGAAGATACCTCATAATATATGGTAATTTGTAGTGTATCAATGAAAATACCTTATAATATAACGTAATATGCAGTGTATCATTGAAAATACCTTATAATATAACGTAATATGCAGTGTATCATTGAAAATACATTAGAATATAACGTAATATGCGGTGTATCATTGAAAATACCTTATAATATAACGTAATATGCAGTGTATCATTGACAATACCTTGTAATATATAGTAGTTTATCATTGAAAATACCTTATAATATAACGTAATATGCAGTGTATCATTGAAAATACCTTATAATATATGGTAATTTGTAGTGTATCAATGAAAATACCTTATAATATAACGTAATATGCAGTGTATCATTGAAAATACCTTATAATATAACGCAATATGCAGTGTATCATTCAAAATACCTTATAATATAACGTAATATGCAGTGTATCATTGGAAATACCTTATACTATATCGTAATTTGTAGTGTATCATTGAAAATACCTTATAATATATGGTAATTTGTAGTGTATCAATGAAAATACCTTATAATATAACGTAATATGCAGTGTATCATTGAAAATACCTTATAATATAACGTAATATGCAGTGTATCATTGAAAATACCTTATAATATATAGTAGTTTATCATTGAAAATACCTTATAATATAACGTAATATTCTGTGTATCATTGAAAATACCTTATAATATAACGTAACATTCTGTGTATCATTGAAAATACCTTATAATATATGGTAATTTGTAGTGTATCAATGAAAATACCTTATAATATAACGTAATATGCAGTGTATCATTGAAAATACCTTATAATATAACGTAATATGCAGTGTATCATTGAAAATACCTTATAATATAACGTAATATGCAGTGTATCATTGAAAATACCTTATAATATAACGTAATATGCAATGTATCATTGGAAATACTATTAGAATATATGGTAATTCTAGGCTATCAATGAAAATACCTTATAATATAACGTAATATGCAGTGTATCATTGAAAATACCTTATAATATAACGTAATATGCAGTGTATCATTGAAAATACCTCATAATATATAGTAGTTTATCATGGAAAATACCTTATAATATAACGTAACATTCTGTGTATCATTGAAAATACCTTATAATATAACGTAATATGCAGTGTATCATTGAAAATACCTTATAATATAACGCAATATGCAGTGTATCATTCAAAATACCTTATAATATAACGTAATATGCAGTGTATCATTGGAAATACCTTATACTATATCGTAATTTGTAGTGTATCATTGAAAATACCTTATAATATAACGTAATATGCAATGTATCATTGGAAATACTATTAGAATATATGGTAATTCTAGGCTATCAATGAAAATACCTTATAATATAACGTAATATGCAGTGTATCATTGAAAATACCTTATAATATAACGTAATATGCAGTGTATCATTGAAAATACCTCATAATATATAGTAGTTTATCATTGAAAATACCTTATAATATAACGTAACATTCTGTGTATCATTGAAAATACCTTATAATATAACGTAATATGCAGTGTATCATTGAAAATACCTTATAATATAACGCAATATGCAGTGTATCATTCAAAATACCTTATAATATAACGTAATATGCAGTGTATCATTGGAAATACCTTATACTATATCGTAATTTGTAGTGTATCATTGAAAATACCTTATAATATATGGTAATTTGTAGTGTATCAATGAAAATACCTTATAATATAACGTAATATGCAGTGTATCATTGAAAATACCTTATAATATAACGTAATATGCAGTGTATCATTGAAAATACCTTATAATATATAGTAGTTTATCATTGAAAATACCTTATAATATATCGTAATTTGTAGTGTATCATTGAAAATACCTTATAATATATGGTAATTGGTAGTGTATCAATGAAAATACCTTATAATATAACGTAATATTCTGTGTATCATTGAAAATACCTTATAATATAACGTAATATTCTGTGTATCATTGAAAATACATTTTAATATAAGGTAATATGCAGTGTATCATTGAAAATACCTTATAATATAAAGTTATATGCAGTGTATCATTGAAAATACCTTATAATATAACGTAATATGCAGTGTATCATTGAAAATACCTTGTAATATATAGTAGTTTATCATTGAAAATACCTTATAATATAACGTAAAATGCAGTGTATCGTTGAAAGTACCTTATGATATAACGTAATATGCAGTGTATCATTGAAGATACCTCATAATATATGGTAATTTGTAGTGTATCAATGAAAATACCTTATAATATAACGTAATATGCAGTGTATCATTGAAAATACCTTATAATATAACGTAATATGCAGTGTATCATTGAAAATACATTAGAATATAACGTAATATGCGGTGTATCATTGAAAATACCTTATAATATAACGTAATATGCAGTGTATCATTGAAAATACCTTGTAATATATAGTAGTTTATCATTGAAAATACCTTATAATATAACGTAATATGCAGTGTATCATTGAAGATACCTCATAATATATGGTAATTTGTAGTGTATCAATGAAAATACCTTATAATATAACGTAATATGCAGTGTATCATTGAAAATACCTTATAATATAACGTAATATGCAGTGTATCATTGAAAATACATTATAATATAACGTAATATGCGGTGTATCATTGAAAATACCTTATAATATAACGTAATATTCAGTGTATCATTGAAAATACCTCATAATATATAGTAGTTTATCATTGAAAATACCTTATAATATAACGTAACATTCTGTGTATCATTGAAAATACCTTATAATATAACGTAATATGCAGTGTATCATTGAAAATACCTTATAATATAACGCAATATGCAGTGTATCATTCAAAATACCTTATAATATAACGTAATATGCAGTGTATCATTGGAAATACCTTATACTATATCGTAATTTGTAGTGTATCATTGAAAATACCTTATAATATATGGTAATTTGTAGTGTATCAATGAAAATACCTTATAATATAACGTAATATGCAGTGTATCATTGAAAATACCTTATAATATAACGTAATATGCAGTGTATCATTGAAAATACCTTATAATATATAGTAGTTTATCATTGAAAATACCTTATAATATAACGTAATATTCTGTGTATCATTGAAAATACCTTATAATATAACGTAACATTCTGTGTATCATTGAAAATACCTTATAATATATGGTAATTTGTAGTGTATCAATGAAAATACCTTATAATATAACGTAATATGCAGTGTATCATTGAAAATATCTTATAATATGACGTAATATGCAGTGTATCATTGAAAATACCTTATAATATAACGTAATATGAAGTGTATCATTGGAAATACCTTATAATATATCGTAATTTTTTAGTGTATCATTGAAAATACCTAATAATATAACGTAATATGCAGTGTATCATCGAAAATACCTTATAATAAAACGTAATATGCAGTGTATCATTGAAAATACCTTATAATATAACGTAATATGCAGTGTATCATCGAAAATACCTTATAATAAAACGTAATATGCAGTGTATCATTGAAAATACCTTATAATTTAACGTAATATGCAGTGTATCATTGAAAATACCTTAGAATATATGGTAATTCTAGTCTATCAATGAAAATACCTTATAATATAACGTAATATGCCGTGTATCATTCAAAATACCTTATTATATGTATAATATGCAGTGTATCATTGGAAATACCTTATACTATATCGTAATTTGTAGTGTATCATTGAAAATACCTTATAATATATGGTAATTTGTAGTGTATCAATGAAAATACCTTATAATATAACGTAATATTCTGTGTATCATTGAAAATACCTTATAATATAACGTAATATTCTGTGTATCATTGAAAATACATTATAATATAAGGTAATATGCAGTGTATCATTGAAAATACCTTATAATATAAAGTTATATGCAGTGTATCATTGAAAATACCTTATAATATATCGTAATTTGTAGTGTATCATTGAAAATACCTTGTAATATATAGTAGTTTATCATTGAAAATACCTTATAATATAACGTAATATGCAGTGTATCGTTGAAAGTACCTTATGATATAACGTAATATGCAGTGTATCATTGAAAATACCTTATAATATATGGTAATTTGTAATGTATCAACGAAAATACCTTATAATATAATGTAATATGCAGTGTATCATTGAAAATACCATATATTATATCGTAATATATAGTTTATCATTGAAAATACCTTATAATATAACGTAATATGCAGTGTGTCATTGAAAATACCTTATAATATAACGTAATATGCAGTGTATCATTGAAAATACCTTGTAATATATCGTAATTTGTAGTGTATCATTGAAAATACCTTATAATATATGGTAATTTGTAGTGTATCATTGAAAATACCTTATAATATAACGTAATATGCAGTGTATCATTGAAAATACCTTATAATATAACGTAATATGCAGTAATTCATTGAAAATACTTTATAATATAACGTAATATGCAGTCTATCATTGAAAATACCTCACAATATAACGTAATATGCAGTCTATCATTGAAAATACCTTATAATATAATGTAATATGCAGAGTATCATTGAAAATACCTGATAATATAACGTAATATGCAGTGTATCATTGAAAATACCTTATAATATAACGTAATATGCAGTGTATCATTGAAAATACCTTATAATATAATGTAATATGCAGTCTATCATTGAAAATACCTTATAATATATGGTAATTCTAGTCTATCAATGAAAATACCTTATAATATAACGTAATATGCAGTGTATCATTGAAAATACCTTATAATATATCGTAATGTGTAGTGTATCAATGAAAATACCTTATAATATAACGTAATATGCAGTGTATCATTGAAAATACCTTATAATATAACGTAATATGCAGTGTATCATTGAAAATACCTCATAATATATAGTAGTTTATCATTGAAAATACCTTATAATATAACGTAATATTCTGTGTATCATTGAAAATACCTTATAATATAACGTAATATGCAGTGTATCATTGAAAATACCTTATAATATAACGTAATATGCAGTGTATCATTCAAAATACCTTATAATATAACGTAATATGCAGTGTATCATTGGAAATACCTTATACTATATCGTAATTTGTAGTGTATCATTGAAAATACCTTATAATATATGGTAATTTGTAGTGTATCATTGAAAATACCTTATAATATAACGTAATATGCAGTGTATCATTGAAAATACCTTATAATATAACGTAATATGCAGTAATTCATTGAAAATACTTTATAATATAACGTAATATGCAGTCTATCATTGAAAATACCTCACAATATAACGTAATATGCAGTCTATCATTGAAAATACCTTATAATATAATGTAATATGCAGAGTATCATTGAAAATACCTGATAATATAACGTAATATGCAGTGTATCATTGAAAATACCTTATAATATAACGTAATATGCAGTCTATCATTGAAAATACCTTATAATATAATGTAATATGCAGTCTATCATTGAAAATACCTTATAATATAACGTAATATGCAGTGTATCATTGAAAATACCTTATAATGTAATGTAATATTCAGTGTATCATTGAAAATACCTTATAATATATAGTAGTTTATCATTGAGAATACCTTATAATATAACGTAATATGCAGTGTATCATTGAAGATACCTCATAATATATGGTAATTTGTAGTGTATCAATGAAAATACCTTATAATATAACGTAATATGCAGTGTATCATTGAAAATACCTTATAATATAACGTAATATGCAGTGTATCATTGAAAATACCTTATAATATAACGTAATATGCAGTGTATCATTGGAAATACCTTATACTATATCGTAATTTGTAGTGTATCATTGAAAATACCTTATAATATATGGTAATTTGTAGTGTATCATTGAAAATACCTTATAATATAACGTAATATGCAGTGTATCATTGAAAATACCTTATAATATAACGTAATATGCAGTAATTCATTGAAAATACTTTATAATATAACGTAATATGCAGTCTATCATTGAAAATACCTCACAATATAACGTAATATGCAGTCTATCATTGAAAATACCTTATAATATAATGTAATATGCAGAGTATCATTGAAAATACCTGATAATATAACGTAATATGCAGTGTATCATTGAAAATACCTCATAATATAACGTAATATGCAGTCTATCATTGAAAATACCTTATAATATAATGTAATATGCAGTCTATCATTGAAAATACCTTATAATATAACGTAATATGCAGTGTATCATTGAAAATACCTTATAATATAACGTAATATGCAGTGTATCATTGAAAATACATTATAATATAACGTAGTATGCAGTGTATCATTGAAAATACCTTATAATATATCGTAATTTGTAGTGTATCATTGAAAATACCTTATAATATAACGTAATATGCAGTGTATCATTGAAAATACCTTATAATATAACGTAATATGCAGTGTATCATTGAAAATACGTTATAATATATAGTAGTTTATCAATGAAAATACCTTATAATATAACGTAATATGCAGTGTATCATTGAAAATACCTTATAATATAACGTAATATGCAGTGTATCATTGAAAATACCTCATAATATATAGTAGTTTATCATTGAAAATACCTTATAATATAACGTAACATTCTGTGTATCATTGAAAATACCTTATAATATAACGTAATATGCAGTGTATCATTGAAAATACCTTATAATATAACGCAATATGCAGTGTATCATTCAAAATACCTTATAATATAACGTAATATGCAGTGTATCATTGGAAATACCTTATACTATATCGTAATTTGTAGTGTATCATTGAAAATACCTTATAATATATGGTAATTTGTAGTGTATCAATGAAAATACCTTATAATATAACGTAATATGCAGTGTATCATTGAAAATACCTTATAATATAACGTAATATGCAGTGTATCATTGAAAATACCTTATAATATATAGTAGTTTATCATTGAAAATACCTTATAATATAACGTAATATTCTGTGTATCATTGAAAATACCTTATAATATAACGTAACATTCTGTGTATCATTGAAAATACCTTGTAATATATGGTAATTTGTAGTGTATCAATGAAAATACCTTATAATATAACGTAATATGCAGTGTATCATTGAAAATATCTTATAATATAACGTAATATGCAGTGTATCATTGAAAATACCTTATAATATAACGTAATATGCAGTGTATCATTGGAAATACCTTATAGTATATCGTAATTTTTTAGTGTATCATTGAAAATACCTAATAATATAACGTAATATGCAGTGTATCATCGAAAATACCTTATAATAAAACGTAATATGCAGTGTATCATTGAAAATACCTTATAATATAACGTAATATGCAGTGTATCATCGAAAATACCTTATAATAAAACGTAATATGCAGTGTATCATTGAAAATACCTTATAATTTAACGTAATATGCAGTGTATCATTGAAAATACCTTAGAATATATGGTAATTCTAGTCTATCAATGAAAATACCTTATAATATAACGTAATATGCAGTGTATCATTCAAAATACCTTATTATATGTATAATATGCAGTGTATCATTGGAAATACCTTATACTATATCGTAATTTGTAGTGTATCATTGAAAATACCTTATAATATATGGTAATTTGTAGTGTATCAATGAAAATACCTTATAATATAACGTAATATTCTGTGTATCATTGAAAATACCTTATAATATAACGTAATATGCAGTGTATCATTGAAAATATCTTATAATATGACGTAATATGCAGTGTATCATTGAAAATACCTTATAATATAACGTAATATGCAGTGTATCATTGGAAATACCTTATAATATACCGTAATTTTTTAGTGTATCATTGAAAATACCTAATAATATAACGTAATATGCAGTGTATCATCGAAAATACCTTATAATAAAACGTAATATGCAGTGTATCATTGAAAATACCTTATAATATAACGTAATATGCAGTGTATCATCGAAAATACCTTATAATAAAACGTAATATGCAGTGTATCATTGAAAATACCTTATAATTTAACGTAATATGCAGTGTATCATTGAAAATACCTTAGAATATATGGTAATTCTAGTCTATCAATGAAAATACCTTATAATATAACGTAATATGCAGTGTATCATTCAAAATACCTTATTATATGTATAATATGCAGTGTATCATTGGAAATACCTTATACTATATCGTAATTTGTAGTGTATCATTGAAAATACCTTATAATATATGGTAATTTGTAGTGTATCAATGAAAATACCTTATAATATAACGTAATATTCTGTGTATCATTGAAAATACCTTATAATATAACGTAATATTCTGTGTATCATTGAAAATACATTATAATATAAGGTAATATGCAGTGTATCATTGAAAATACCTTATAATATAAAGTTATATGCAGTGTATCATTGAAAATACCTTATAATATATCGTAATTTGTAGTGTATCATTGAAAATACCTTGTAATATATAGTAGTTTATCATTGAAAATACCTTATAATATAACGTAATATGCTGTGTATCGTTGAAAGTACCTTATGATATAACGTAATATGCAGTGTATCATTGAAAATACCTTATAATATATGGTAATTTGTAATGTATCAACGAAAATACCTTATAATATAATGTAATATGCAGTGTATCATTGAAAATACCATATATTATATCGTAATATATAGTTTATCATTGAAAATACGTTATAATATAACGTAATATGCAGTGTATCATTGAAAATACCTTATAATATAACGTAATATGCAGTGTATCATTGAAAATACCTTGTAATATATCGTAATTTGTAGTGTATCATTGAAAATACCTTATAATATATAGTAGTTTATCATTGAAAATACCTTATAATAAAACGTAATATGCAGTGTATCATTGAAAATACCTTATAATTTAACGTAATATGCAGTGTATCATTGAAAATACCTTAGAATATATGGTAATTCTAGTCTATCAATGAAAATACCTTATAATATAACGTAATATGCAGTGTATCATTCAAAATACCTTATTATATGTATAATATGCAGTGTATCATTGGAAATACCTTATAATATAACGTAATATGCAGTGTATCATTGGAAATACCTTATAGTATATCGTAATTTTTTAGTGTATCATTGAAAATACCTAATAATATAACGTAATATTCTGTGTATCATTGAAAATACCTTATAATATAACGTAACATTCTGTGTATCATTGAAAATACCTTATAATATATGGTAATTTGTAGTGTATCAATGAAAATACCTTATAATATAACGTAATATGCAGTGTATCATTGAAAATATCTTATAATATGACGTAATATGCAGTGTATCATTGAAAATACCTTATAATATAACGTAATATGCAGTGTATCATTGGAAATACCTTATAGTATATCGTAATTTTTTAGTGTATCATTGAAAATACCTAATAATATAACGTAATATGCAGTGTATCATCGAAAATACCTTATAATAAAACGTAATATGCAGTGTATCATTGAAAATACCTTATAATATAACGTAATATGCAGTGTATCATCGAAAATACCTTATAATAAAACGTAATATGCAGTGTATCATTGAAAATACCTTATAATTTAACGTAATATGCAGTGTATCATTGAAAATACCTTAGAATATATGGTAATTCTAGTCTATCAATGAAAATACCTTATAATATAACGTAATATGCAGTGTATCATTCAAAATACCTTATTATATGTATAATATGCAGTGTATCATTGGAAATACCTTATACTATATCGTAATTTGTAGTGTATCATTGAAAATACCTTATAATATATGGTAATTTGTAGTGTATCAATGAAAATACCTTATAATATAACGTAATATTCTGTGTATCATTGAAAATACCTTATAATATAACGTAATATGCAGTGTATCATTGAAAATATCTTATAATATGACGTAATATGCAGTGTATCATTGAAAATACCTTATAATATAACGTAATATGCAGTGTATCATTGGAAATACCTTATAATATACCGTAATTTTTTAGTGTATCATTGAAAATACCTAATAATATAACGTAATATGCAGTGTATCATCGAAAATACCTTATAATAAAACGTAATATGCAGTGTATCATTGAAAATACCTTATAATATAACGTAATATGCAGTGTATCATCGAAAATACCTTATAATAAAACGTAATATGCAGTGTATCATTGAAAATACCTTATAATTTAACGTAATATGCAGTGTATCATTGAAAATACCTTAGAATATATGGTAATTCTAGTCTATCAATGAAAATACCTTATAATATAACGTAATATGCAGTGTATCATTCAAAATACCTTATTATATGTATAATATGCAGTGTATCATTGGAAATACCTTATACTATATCGTAATTTGTAGTGTATCATTGAAAATACCTTATAATATATGGTAATTTGTAGTGTATCAATGAAAATACCTTATAATATAACGTAATATTCTGTGTATCATTGAAAATACCTTATAATATAACGTAATATTCTGTGTATCATTGAAAATACATTATAATATAAGGTAATATGCAGTGTATCATTGAAAATACCTTATAATATAAAGTTATATGCAGTGTATCATTGAAAATACCTTATAATATATCGTAATTTGTAGTGTATCATTGAAAATACCTTGTAATATATAGTAGTTTATCATTGAAAATACCTTATAATATAACGTAATATGCTGTGTATCGTTGAAAGTACCTTATGATATAACGTAATATGCAGTGTATCATTGAAAATACCTTATAATATATGGTAATTTGTAATGTATCAACGAAAATACCTTATAATATAATGTAATATGCAGTGTATCATTGAAAATACCATATATTATATCGTAATATATAGTTTATCATTGAAAATACCTTATAATATAACGTAATATGCAGTGTATCATTGAAAATACCTTATAATATAACGTAATATGCAGTGTATCATTGAAAATACCTTGTAATATATCGTAATTTGTAGTGTATCATTGAAAATACCTTATAATATATAGTAGTTTATCATTGAAAATACCTTATAATAAAACGTAATATGCAGTGTATCATTGAAAATACCTTATAATATAACGTAATATGCAGTGTATCATTGAAAATACCTTAGAATATATGGTAATTCTAGTCTATCAATGAAAATACCTTATAATATAACGTAATATGCAGTGTATCATTCAAAATACCTTATTATATGTATAATATGCAGTGTATCATTGGAAATACCTTATACTATATCGTAATTTGTAGTGTATCATTGAAAATACCTTATAATATATGGTAATTTGTAGTGTATCAATGAAAATACCTTATAATATAACGTAATATTCTGTGTATCATTGAAAATACCTTATAATATAACGTAATATGCAGTGTATCGTTGAAAGAACCTTATGATATAACGTAATATGCAGTGTATCATTGAAAATACCTTATAATATATGGTAATTTGTAATGTATCAACGAAAATACCTTATAATATAATGTAATATGCAGTGTATCATTGAAAATACCATATATTATATCGTAATATATAGTTTATCATTGAAAATACGTTATAATATAACGTAATATGCAGTGTATCATTGAAAATACCTTATAATATATGGTAATTTGTAATGTATCAACGAAAATACCTTATAATATAATGTAATATGCAGTGTATCATTGAAAATACCATATATTATATCGTAATATATAGTTTATCATTGAAAATACGTTATAATATAACGTAATATGCAGTGTATCATTGAAAATACCTTATAATATAACGTAATATGCAGTGTATCATTGAAAATACCTTGTAATATATCGTAATTTGTAGTGTATCATTGAAAATACCTTATAATATATAGTAGTTTATCATTGAAAATACCTTATTATAAAACGTAATATTCTGTGTATCATTGAAAATACCTTATAATATAACGTAATATGCAGTGTATCATTGAAAATACCTTATAATATGACGTAATATGCAGTGTATCATTGAAAATACTTTATAATATATCGTAATGTGTAGTGTATCAATGAAAATACCTTATAATATAACGTAATATGCAGTGTATCATTGAAAATACCTTATAATATAACGTAACATTCTGTGTATCATTGAAAATACCTTATAATATATG
Organism: Lasioglossum lativentre; assembly: GCA_916610255.1. NCBI lineage: Eukaryota > Metazoa > Arthropoda > Insecta > Hymenoptera > Halictidae > Lasioglossum > Lasioglossum lativentre. The sequence goes on along the minus strand of CAKAJI010000261.1, from coordinate 123,631 downwards.
GTAATTTGTAGTGTATCACTGAAAATACCTTATAATATAACGTAATATGCAGTGTATCATTGAAAATATCTTATAATATGACGTAATATGCAGTGTATCATTGAAAATACCTTATAATATAACGTAATATGCAGTGTATCATTGGAAATACCTTATAATATATCGTAATTTTTTAGTGTATCATTGAAAATACCTAATAATATAACGTAATATGCAGTGTATCATCGAAAATACCTTATAATAAAACGTAATATGCAGTGTATCATTGAAAATACCTTATAATATAACGTAATATGCAGTGTATCATCGAAAATACCTTATAATAAAACGTAATATGCAGTGTATCATTGAAAATACCTTATAATTTAACGTAATATGCAGTGTATCATTGAAAATACCTTAGAATATATGGTAATTCTAGTCTATCAATGAAAATACCTTATAATATAACGTAATATGCAGTGTATCATTCAAAATACCTTATTATATGTATAATATGCAGTGTATCATTGTAAATACCTTATACTATATCGTAATTTGTAGTGTATCATTGAAAATACCTTATAATATAACGTAATATTCTGTGTATCATTGAAAATACCTTATAATATAACGTAATATGCAGTGTATCATTGAAAATACCTTAGAATATATGGTAATTCTAGTCTATCAATGAAAATACCTTATAATATAACGTAATATGCAGTGTATCATTGAAAATACTTTATAATATATCGTAATGTGTAGTGTATCAATGAAAATACCTTATAATATAACGTAATATGCAGTGTATCATTGAAAATACCTTATAATATAACGTAACATTCTGTGTATCATTGAAAATACCTTATAATATATGGTAATTTGTAGTGTATCAATGAAAATACCTTATAATATAACGTAATATGCAGTGTATCATTGAAAATATCTTATAATATGACGTAATATGCAGTGTATCATTGAAAATACCTTATAATATAACGTAATATGCAGTGTATCATTGGAAATACCTTATAATATATCGTAATTTTTTAGTGTATCATTGAAAATACCTAATAATATAACGTAATATGCAGTGTATCATCGAAAATACCTTATAATAAAACGTAATATGCAGTGTATAGTTGAAAGTACCTTATGATATAACGTAATATGCAGTGTATCATTGAAAATACCTTATAATATAACGTAATATGCAGTGTATCATTCAAAATACCTTATTATATGTATAATATGCAGTGTATCATTGGAAATACCTTATACTATATCGTAATTTGTAGTGTATCATTGAAAATACCTTATAATATATGGTAATTTGTAGTGTATCAATGAAAATACCTTATAATATATAGTAGTTTATCATTGAAAATACCTTATTATAAAACGTAATATTCTGTGTATCATTGAAAATACCTTATAATATAACGTAATATGCAGTGTATCATTGAAAATACCTTAGAATATATGGTAATTCTAGTCTATCAATGAAAATACCTTATAATATAACGTAATATGCAGTGTATCATTGAAAATACTTTATAATATATCGTAATGTGTAGTGTATCAATGAAAATACCTTATAATATAACGTAATATGCAGTGTATCATTGAAAATACCTTATAATATAACGTAATATTCTGTGTATCATTGAAAATACCTTATAATATATGGTAATTTGTAGTGTATCAATGAAAATACCTTATAATATAACGTAATATGCAGTGTATCATTGAAAATATCTTATAATATGACGTAATATGCAGTGTATCATTGAAAATACCTTATAATATAACGTAATATGCAGTGTATCATTGGAAATACCTTATAATATATCGTAATTTTTTAGTGTATCATTGAAAATACCTAATAATATAACGTAATATGCAGTGTATCATCGAAAATACCTTATAATAAAACGTAATATGCAGTGTATCATTGAAAATACCTTATAATATAACGTAATATGCAGTGTATCATCGAAAATACCTTATAATAAAACGTAATATGCAGTGTATCATTGAAAATACCTTATAATATAACGCAATATGCAGTGTATCATTCAAAATACCTTATAATATAACGTAATATGCAGTGTATCATTGGAAATACCTTATACTATATCGTAATTTGTAGTGTATCATTGAAAATACCTTATAATATATGGTAATTTGTAGTGTATCAATGAAAATACCTTATAATATAACGTAATATGCAGTGTATCATTGAAAATACCTTATAATATAACGTAATATGCAGTGTATCATTGAAAATACCTTATAATATATAGTAGTTTATCATTGAAAATACCTTATAATATAACGTAATATTCTGTGTATCATTGAAAATACCTTATAATATAACGTAATATGCAGTGTATCATTGAAAATACCTTATAATATAACGTAATATGCAGTGTAGCATTGAAAATACTTTGTAATATATCGTAATTTGTAGTGTATCATTGAAAATACCTTATAATATATAGTAGTTTATCATTGAAAATACCTTATAATATAACGTAATATTCTGTGTATCATTGAAAATACCTTATAATATAACGTAATATGCAGTGTATCATTGAAAATATCTTATAATATGACGTAATATGCAGTGTATCATTGAAAATACCTTATAATATAATGTAATATGCAGTGTATCATTGGAAATACCTTATAATATATCGTAATTTTTTAGTGTATCATTGAAAATACCTAATAATATAACGTAATATGCAGTGTATCATCGAAAATACCTTATAATAAAACGTAATATGCAGTGTATCATTGAAAATACCTTATAATTTAACGTAATATGCAGTGTATCATCGAAAATACCTTATAATAAAACGTAATATGCAGTGTATCATTGAAAATACCTTATAATTTAACGTAATATGCAGTGTATCATTGAAAATACCTTAGAATATATGGTAATTCTAGTCTATCAATGAAAATACCTTATAATATAACGTAATATGCAGTGTATCATTGAAAATACTTTATAATATATCGTAATGTGTAGTCTATCAATGAAAATACCTTATAATATAACGTAATATGCAGTGTATCATTGAAAATACTTTATAATATATCGTAATGTGTAGTGTATCAATGAAAATACCTTATAATATAACGTAATATGCAGTGTATCATTGAAAATACCTTATAATATAACGTAACATTCTGTGTATCATTGAAAATACCTTATAATATATGGTAATTTGTAGTGTATCAATGAAAATACCTTATAATATAACGTAATATGCAGTGTATCATTGAAAATATCTTATAATATGACGTAATATGCAGTGTATCATTGAAAATACCTTATAATATAACGTAATATGCAGTGTATCATTGGAAATACCTTATAATATATCGTAATTTTTTAGTGTATCATTGAAAATACCTAATAATATAACGTAATATGCAGTGTATCATTGAAAATACCTTATAATAAAACGTAATATGCAGTGTATCATTGAAAATACCTTATAATATAACGTAATATGCAGTGTATCATCGAAAATACCTTATAATAAAACGTAATATGCAGTGTATCATTGAAAATACCTTATAATATAACGCAATATGCAGTGTATCATTCAAAATACCTTATAATATAACGTAATATGCAGTGTATCATTGGAAATACCTTATACTATATCGTAATTTGTAGTGTATCATTGAAAATACCTTATAATATATGGTAATTTGTAGTGTATCAATGAAAATACGTTATAATATAACGTAATATGCAGTGTATCATTGAAAATACCTTATAATATAACGTAATATGCAGTGTATCATTGAAAATACCTTATAATATATAGTAGTTTATCATTGAAAATACCTTATAATATAACGTAATATTCTGTGTATCATTGAAAATACCTTATAATATAACGTAATATGCAGTGTATCATTGAAAATACCTTATAATATAACGTAATATGCAGTGTAGCATTGAAAATACTTTGTAATATATCGTAATTTGTAGTGTATCATTGAAAATACCTTATAATATATAGTAGTTTATCATTGAAAATACCTTATTATAAAACGTAATATTCTGTGTATCATTGAAAATACCTTATAATATAACGTAATATGCAGTGTATCATTGAAAATATCTTATAATATGACGTAATATGCAGTGTATCATTGAAAATACCTTATAATATAATGTAATATGCAGTGTATCATTGGAAATACCTTATAATATATCGTAATTTTTTAGTGTATCATTGAAAATACCTAATAATATAACGTAATATGCAGTGTATCATCGAAAATACCTTATAATAAAACGTAATATGCAGTGTATCATTGAAAATACCTTATAATATAACGTAATATGCAGTGTATCATCGAAAATACCTTATAATAAAACGTAATATGCAGTGTATCATTGAAAATACCTTATAATTTAACGTAATATGCAGTGTATCATTGAAAATACCTTAGAATATATGGTAATTCTAGTCTATCAATGAAAATACCTTATAATATAACGTAATATGCAGTGTATCATTGAAAATACTTTATAATATATCGTAATGTGTAGTGTATCAATGAAAATACCTTATAATATAACGTAATATGCAGTGTATCATTGAAAATACCTTATAATATAACGTAATATGCAGTGTATCATTGAAAATACCTTATAATATAACGTAATATGCAGTGTATCATTGAAAATACCTTATAATATAACGTAACATTCTGTGTATCATTGAAAATACCTTATAATATATGGTAATTTGTAGTGTATCAATGAAAATACCTTATAATATAACGTAATATGCAGTGTATCATTGAAAATATCTTATAATATGACGTAATATGCAGTGTATCATTGAAAATACCTTATAATATAACGTAATATGCAGTGTATCATTGAAAATACCTTGTAATATATCGTAATTTGTCGTGTATCATTGAAAATACCTTATAATATATAGTAGTTTATCATTGAAAATACCTTATTATAAAACGTAATATTCTGTGTATCATTGAAAATACCTTATAATTTAACGTAATATGCAGTGTATCATTGAAAATACCTTGTAATATATCGTAATTTGTCGTGTATCATTGAAAATACCTTATAATATATAGTAGTTTATCATTGAAAATACCTTATTATAAAACGTAATATTCTGTGTATCATTGAAAATACCTTATAATTTAATGTAATATGCAGTGTATCATTGGAAATACCTTATAATATATCGTAATTTTTTAGTGTATCATTGAAAATACCTAATAATATAACGTAATATGCAGTGTATCATCGAAAATACCTTATAATAAAACGTAATATGCAGTGTATCATTGAAAATACCTTATAATATAACGTAATATGCAGTGTATCATCGAAAATACCTTATAATAAAACGTAATATGCAGTGTATCATTGAAAATACCTTATAATTTAACGTAATATGCAGTGTATCATTGAAAATACCTTAGAATATATGGTAATTCTAGTCTATCAATGAAAATACCTTATAATATAACGTAATATGCAGTGTATCATTGAAAATACTTTATAATATATCGTAATGTGTAGTGTATCAATGAAAATACCTTATAATATAACGTAATATGCAGTGTATCATTGAAAATACCTTATAATATAACGTAATATGCAGTGTATCATTGAAAATACCTTATAATATAACGTAATATGCAGTGTATCATTGAAAATACCTTATAATATAACGTAACATTCTGTGTATCATTGAAAATACCTTATAATATATGGTAATTTGTAGTGTATCAATGAAAATACCTTATAATATAACGTAATATGCAGTGTATCATTGAAAATATCTTATAATATGACGTAATATGCAGTGTATCATTGAAAATACCTTATAATATAACGTAATATGCAGTGTATCATTGAAAATACCTTATAATATAACGTAATATGCAGTGTATCATTGAAAATACCTTGTAATATATCGTAATTTGTCGTGTATCATTGAAAATACCTTATAATATATAGTAGTTTATCATTGAAAATACCTTATTATAAAACGTAATATTCTGTGTATCATTGAAAATACCTTATAATTTAACGTAATATGCAGTGTATCATTGAAAATACCTTAGAATATATGGTAATTCTAGTCTATCAATGAAAATACCTTATAATATAACGTAATATGCAGTGTATCATTGAAAATACTTTATAATATATCGTAATGTGTAGTGTATCAATGAAAATACCTTATAATATAACGTAATATGCAGTGTATCATTGAAAATACCTTATAATATAACGTAATATGCAGTGTATCATTGAAAATACCTTATAATATAACGTAATATGCAGTGTATCATTGAAAATACCTTGTAATATATCGTAATATGCAGTGTATCATTGAAAATACCTTATAATATAACGTAACATTCTGTGTATCATTGAAAATACCTTATAATATATGGTAATTTGTAGTGTATCAATGAAAATACCTTATAATATAACGTAATATGCAGTGTATCATTGAAAATATCTTATAATATGACGTAATATGCAGTGTATCATTGAAAATACCTTATAATATAACGTAATATGCAGTGTATCATTGAAAATACCTTATAATATAACGTAATATGCAGTGTATCATTGAAAATACCTTGTAATATATCGTAATTTGTCGTGTATCATTGAAAATACCTTATAATATATAGTAGTTTATCATTGAAAATACCTTATTATAAAACGTAATATTCTGTGTATCATTGAAAATACCTTATAATATAACGTAATATGCAGTGTATCATTGAAAATACCTTAGAATATATGGTAATTCTAGTCTATCAATGAAAATACCTTATAATATAACGTAATATGCAGTGTATCATTGAAAATACTTTATAATATATCGTAATGTGTAGTGTATCAATGAAAATACCTTATAATATAACGTAATATGCAGTGTATCATTGAAAATACCTTATAATATAACGTAACATTCTGTGTATCATTGAAAATACCTTATAATATATGGTAATTTGTAGTGTATCAATGAAAATACCTTATAATATAACGTAATATGCAGTGTATCATTGAAAATATCTTATAATATGACGTAATATGCAGTGTATCATTGAAAATACCTTATAATATAACGTAATATGCAGTGTATCATTGGAAATACCTTATAATATATCGTAATTTTTTAGTGTATCATTGAAAATACCTAATAATATAACGTAATATGCAGTGTATCATCGAAAATACCTTATAATATAACGTAATATGCAGTGTATCATCGAAAATACCTTATAATAAAACGTAATATGCAGTGTATCATTGAAAATACCTTATAATTTAACGTAATATGCAGTGTATCATTGAAAATACCTTAGAATATATGGTAATTCTAGTCTATCAATGAAAATACCTTATAATATAACGTAATATGCAGTGTATCATTGAAAATACTTTATAATATATCGTAATGTGTAGTCTATCAATGAAAATACCTTATAATATAACGTAATATGCAGTGTATCATTGAAAATACTTTATAATATATCGTAATGTGTAGTGTATCAATGAAAATACCTTATAATATAACGTAATATGCAGTGTATCATTGAAAATACCTTATAATATAACGTAATATTCTGTGTATCATTGAAAATACCTTATAATATATGGTAATTTGTAGTGTATCAATGAAAATACCTTATAATATAACGTAATATGCAGTGTATCATTGAAAATATCTTATAATATGACGTAATATGCAGTGTATCATTGAAAATACCTTATAATATAACGTAATATGCAGTGTATCATTGGAAATACCTTATAATATATCGTAATTTTTTAGTGTATCATTGAAAATACCTAATAATATAACGTAATATGCAGTGTATCATCGAAAATACCTTATAATAAAACGTAATATGCAGTGTATCATTGAAAATACCTTATAATATAACGTAATATGCAGTGTATCATCGAAAATACCTTATAATAAAACGTAATATGCAGTGTATCATTGAAAATACCTTATAATATAACGCAATATGCAGTGTATCATTCAAAATACCTTATAATATAACGTAATATGCAGTGTATCATTGGAAATACCTTATAATATATCGTAATTTGTAGTGTATCATTGAAAATACCTTATAATATATGGTAATTTGTAGTGTATCAATGAAAATACCTTATAATATAACGTAATATGCAGTGTATCATTGAAAATACCTTATAATATAACGTAATATGCAGTGTATCATTGAAAATACCTTATAATATATAGTAGTTTATCATTGAAAATACCTTATAATATAACGTAATATTCTGTGTATCATTGAAAATACCTTATAATATAACGTAATATGCAGTGTATCATTGAAAATACCTTATAATATAACGTAATATGCAGTGTAGCATTGAAAATACTTTGTAATATATCGTAATTTGTAGTGTATCATTGAAAATACCTTATAATATATAGTAGTTTATCATTGAAAATACCTTATTATAAAACGTAATATTCTGTGTATCATTGAAAATACCTTATAATATAACGTAATATGCAGTGTATCATTGAAAATACCTTATAATTTAACGTAATATGCAGTGTATCATTGAAAATACCTTAGAATATATGGTAATTCTAGTCTATCAATGAAAATACCTTATAATATAACGTAATATGCAGTGTATCATTGAAAATACTTTATAATATATCGTAATGTGTAGTGTATCAATGAAAATACCTTATAATATAACGTAATATGCAGTGTATCATTGAAAATACCTTATAATATAACGTAATATGCAGTGTATCATCGAAAATACCTTATAATATAACGTAATATGCAGTGTATCATTGAAAATACCTTATAATATAACGTAACATTCTGTGTATCATTGAAAATACCTTATAATATATGGTAATTTGTAGTGTATCAATGAAAATACCTTATAATATAACGTAATATGCAGTGTATCATTGAAAATATCTTATAATATGACGTAATATGCAGTGTATCATTGAAAATACCTTATAATATAACGTAATATGCAGTGTATCATTGAAAATACCTTATAATATAACGTAATATGCAGTGTATCATTGAAAATACCTTGTAATATATCGTAATTTGTCGTGTATCATTGAAAATACCTTATAATATATAGTAGTTTATCATTTAAAATACCTTATTATAAAACGTAATATTCTGTGTATCATTGAAAATACCTTATAATTTAACGTAATATGCAGTGTATCATTGAAAATACCTTAGAATATATGGTAATTCTAGTCTATCAATGAAAATACCTTATAATATAACGTAATATGCAGTGTATCATTGAAAATACTTTATAATATATCGTAATGTGTAGTGTATCAATGAAAATACCTTATAATATAACGTAATATGCAGTGTATCATTGAAAATACCTTATAATATAACGTAATATGCAGTGTATCATTGAAAATACCTTATAATATAACGTAATATGCAGTGTATCATTGAAAATACCTTGTAATATATCGTAATATGCAGTGTATCATTGAAAATACCTTATAATATAACGTAACATTCTGTGTATCATTGAAAATACCTTATAATATATGGTAATTTGTAGTGTATCAATGAAAATACCTTATAATATAACGTAATATGCAGTGTATCATTGAAAATATCTTATAATATGACGTAATATGCAGTGTATCATTGAAAATACCTTATAATATAACGTAATATGCAGTGTATCATTGAAAATACCTTATAATATAACGTAATATGCAGTGTATCATTGAAAATACCTTGTAATATATCGTAATTTGTCGTGTATCATTGAAAATACCTTATAATATATAGTAGTTTATCATTGAAAATACCTTATTATAAAACGTAATATTCTGTGTATCATTGAAAATACCTTATAATATAACGTAATATGCAGTGTATCATTGAAAATACCTTAGAATATATGGTAATTCTAGTCTATCAATGAAAATACCTTATAATATAACGTAATATGCAGTGTATCATCGAAAATACCTTATAATAAAACGTAATATGCAGTGTATCATTGAAAATACCTTATAATATAACGTAATATGCAGTGTATCATCGAAAATACCTTATAATAAAACGTAATATGCAGTGTATCATTGAAAATACCTTATAATTTAACGTAATATGCAGTGTATCATTGAAAATACCTTAGAATATATGGTAATTCTAGTCTATCAATGAAAATACCTTATAATATAACGTAATATGCAGTGTATCATTCAAAATACCTTATTATATGTATAATATGCAGTGTATCATTGGAAATACCTTATACTATATCGTAATTTGTAGTGTATCATTGAAAATACCTTATAATATATGGTAATTTGTAGTGTATCAATGAAAATACCTTATAATATAACGTAATATTCTGTGTATCATTGAAAATACCTTATAATATAACGTAATATTCTGTGTATCATTGAAAATACATTATAATATAAGGTAATATGCAGTGTATCATTGAAAATACCTTATAATATAAAGTTATATGCAGTGTATCATTGAAAATACCTTATAATATATCGTAATTTGTAGTGTATCATTGAAAATACCTTGTAATATATAGTAGTTTATCATTGAAAATACCTTATAATATAACGTAATATGCAGTGTATCGTTGAAAGTACCTTATGATATAACGTAATATGCAGTGTATCATTGAAAATACCTTATAATATAACGTAATATGCAGTGTATCATTGAAAATACCTTGTAATATATCGTAATTTGTAGTGTATCATTGAAAATACCTTATAATATATAGTAGTTTATCATTGAAAATACCTTATTATAAAACGTAATATTCTGTGTATCATTGAAAATACCTTATAATATAACGTAATATGCAGTGTATCATCGAAAATACCTTATAATAAAACGTAATATGCAGTGTATCGTTGAAAATACCTTATAATTTAACGTAATATGCAGTGTATCATTGAAAATACCTTATAATATAACGTAATATGCAGTGTATCATTGAAAATACCTTATAATATATCGTAATTTGTTGTGTATCATTGAAAATACCTTAGAATATATGGTAATTCTAGTCTATCATTGAAAATACCTTATTATATAACGTAATATGCAGTGTATCATTGAAAATACCTTATAATATAACGTAATATGCAGTGTATCATTGAAAATACCTTAGAATATATGGTAATTCTAGTCTATCAATGAAAATACCTTATAATATAACGTAATATGCAGTGTATCATTGAAAATACTTTATAATATATCGTAATGTGTAGTGTATCAATGAAAATACCTTATAATATAACGTAATATGCAGTGTATCATTGAAAATACCTTATAATATAACGTAACATTCTGTGTATCATTGAAAATACCTTATAATATATGGTAATTTGTAGTGTATCAATGAAAATACCTTATAATATAACGTAATATGCAGTGTATCATTGAAAATATCTTATAATATGACGTAATATGCAGTGTATCATTGAAAATACCTTATAATATAACGTAATATGCAGTGTATCATTGGAAATACCTTATAATATATCGTAATTTTTTAGTGTATCATTGAAAATACCTAATAATATAACGTAATATGCAGTGTATCATCGAAAATACCTTATAATAAAACGTAGTATGCAGTGTATCATTGAAAATACCTTATAATATAACGTAATATGCAGTGTATCATCGAAAATACCTTATAATAAAACGTAATATGCAGTGTATCATTGAAAATACCTTATAATATAACGCAATATGCAGTGTATCATTCAAAATACCTTATAATATAACGTAATATGCAGTGTATCATTGGAAATACCTTATACTATATCGTAATTTGTAGTGTATCATTGAAAATACCTTATAATATATGGTAATTTGTAGTGTATCAATGAAAATACCTTATAATATAACGTAATATGCAGTGTATCATTGAAAATACCTTATAATATAACGTAATATGCAGTGTATCATTGAAAATACCTTATAATATATAGTAGTTTATCATTGAAAATACCTTATAATATAACGTAATATTCTGTGTATCATTGAAAATACCTTATAATATAACGTAATATGCAGTGTATCATTGAAAATACCTTATAATATAACGTAATATGCAGTGTAGCATTGAAAATACTTTGTAATATATCGTAATTTGTAGTGTATCATTGAAAATACCTTATAATATATAGTAGTTTATCATTGAAAATACCTTATTATAAAACGTAATATTCTGTGTATCATTGAAAATACCTTATAATATAACGTAATATGCAGTCTATCATTGAAAATATCTTATAATATGACGTAATATGCAGTGTATCATTGAAAATACCTTATAATATAATGTAATATGCAGTGTATCATTGGAAATACCTTATAATATATCGTAATTTTTTAGTGTATCATTGAAAATACCTAATAATATAACGTAATATGCAGTGTATCATCGAAAATACCTTATAATAAAACGTAATATGCAGTGTATCATTGAAAATACCTTATAATATAACGTAATATGCAGTGTATCATCGAAAATACCTTATAATAAAACGTAATATGCAGTGTATCATTGAAAATACCTTATAATTTAACGTAATATGCAGTGTATCATTGAAAATACCTTAGAATATATGGTAATTCTAGTCTATCAATGAAAATACCTTATAATATAACGTAATATGCAGTGTATCATTCAAAATACCTTATTATATGTATAATATGCAGTGTATCATTGGAAATACCTTATACTATATCGTAATTTTTTAGTGTATCATTGAAAATACCTAATAATATAACGTAATATGCAGTGTATCATCGAAAATACCTTATAATAAAACGTAATATGCAGTGTATCATTGAAAATACCTTATAATATAACGTAATATGCAGTGTATCATCGAAAATACCTTATAATAAAACGTAATATGCAGTGTATCATTGAAAATACCTTATAATTTAACGTAATATGCAGTGTATCATAGAAAATACCTTAGAATATATGGTAATTCTAGTCTATCAATGAAAATACCTTATAATATAACGTAATATGCAGTGTATCATTCAAAATACCTTATTATATGTATAATATGCAGTGTATCATTGGAAATACCTTATACTATATCGTAATTTGTAGTGTATCATTGAAAATACCTTATAATATATGGTAATTTGTAGTGTATCAATGAAAATACCTTATAATATAACGTAATATTCTGTGTATCATTGAAAATACCTTATAATATAACGTAATATTCTGTGTATCATTGAAAATACATTATAATATAAGGTAATATGCAGTGTATCATTGAAAATATCTTATAATATGACGTAATATGCAGTGTATCATTGAAAATACCTTATAATATAACGTAATATGCAGTGTATCATTGGAAATGCCTTATAATATATCGTAATTTTTTAGTGTATCATTGAAAATACCTAATAATATAACGTAATATGCAGTGTATCATCGAAAATACCTTATAATAAAACGTAATATGCAGTGTATCATTGAAAATACCTTATACTATATCGTAATTTGTAGTGTATCATTGAAAATACCTTATACTATATCGTAATTTGTAGTGTATCAATGAAAATACCTTATAATATAACGTAATATTCTGTGTATCATTGAAAATACCTTATAATATAACGTAATATTCTGTGTATCATTGAAAATACCTTATAATATAACGTAATATGCAGTGTATCATTGAAAATACCTTATAATATAAAGTAATATGCAGTGTATCATTGAAAATACCTTATAATATATCGTAATTTGTAGTGTATCATTGAAAATACCTTATAACATATAGTAGTTTATCATTGAAAATACCTTATAATATAACGTAATATTCTGTGTATCATTGAAAATACCTTATAATATAACGTAATATGCAGTGTATCATTGAAAATACCTTATAGTATAACGTAATATGCAGTGTATCATTGAAAATACCTTGTAATATATCGTAATATGCAGTGTATCATTGAAAATACCTTATAACATATAGTAGTTTATCATTGAAAATACCTTATAATATAACGTAATATTCTGTGTATCATTGAAAATACCTTATAATATAACGTAATATGCAGTGTATCATTGAAAATACCTTATAGTATAACGTAATATGCAGTGTATCATTGAAAATACCTTGTAATATATCGTAATTTGTAGTGTATCATTGAAAATACCTTATAATATATAGTAGTTTATCATTGAAAATACCTTATTATAAAACGTAATATTCTGTGTATCATTGAAAATACCTTATAATATAACGTAATATGCAGTGTATCATTGAAAATATCTTATAATATGACGTAATATGCAGTGTATCATTGAAAATACCTTATAATATAACGTAATATGCAATGTATCATTGGAAATACCTTAGAATATATGGTAATTCTAGGCTATCAATGAAAATACCTTATAATATAACGTAATATGCAGTGTATCATTGAAAATTCCTTATAATATAACATAATATGCAGTGTATCATTGAAAATACCTTATAATTTAACGTAATATGCAGTGTATCATTGAAAATACCTTAGAATATATGGTAATTCTAGTCTATCAATGAAAATACCTTATAATATAACGTAATATGCAGTGTGTCATTCAAAATACCTTATAATATAACGTAATATGCAGTGTATCATTGGAAATACCTTATACTATATCGTAATTTGTAGTGTATCATTGAAAATACCTTATAATATATGGTAATTTGTAGTGTATCAATGAAAATACCTTATAATATAATGTAATATGCAGTGTATCATTGAAAATACCATATAATATATCGTAATATATAGTTTATCATTGAAAATACGTTATAATATAACGTAATATGCAGTGTATCATTGAAAATACCTTATACTATATCGTAATTTGTAGTGTATCATTGAAAATACCTTATAATATATGGTAATTTGTAGTGTATCAATGAAAATACCTTATAATATAACGTAATATGCAGTGTATCATTGAAAATACCTTATAATATAACGTAATATGCAGTGTATCATTGAAAATACCTTATAATATATAGTAGTTTATCATTGAAAATACCTTATAATATAACGTAATATTCTGTGTATCATTGAAAATACCTTATAATATAACGTAATATGCAGTGTATCATTGAAAATACCTTATAATATAACGTAATATGCAGTGTATCATTGGAAACACCTTATAATATATCGTAATTTTTTAGTGTATCATTGAAAATACCTAATAATATAACGTAATATGCAGTGTATCATCGAAAATACCTTATAATAAAACGTAATATGCAGTGTATCATTGAAAATACCTTATAATATAACGTAATATGCAGTGTATCATCGATAATACCTTACGATATAACGTAATATGCAGTGTATCATTGAAAATACCTTATATCATATCGTATTATACAGTGTATCATTGAAAATACCTTATAATATAACGTAATATGCAGTGTATCATAGAAAATACCTTATAACATATACTAATATGCAGTGTATCATTGAAAATACCTTAAAATATGTATAATATGCAGTGTATCATTGGAAATACCTTATACTATATCGTAATTTGTAGTGTATCATTGAAAATACCTTATAATATATGGTAATTTGTAGTGTATCAATGAAAATACCTTATAATATAACGTAATATGCAGTGTATCATTGAAAATACCTTATAATATAACGTAATATGCAGTGTATCATTGAAAATACCTTATAATATATAGTAGTTTATCATTGAAAATACCTTATAATATAACGTAACATTCTGTGTATCATTGAAAATACCTTATAATATAACGTAACATTCTGTGTATCATTGAAAATACCTTATAATATAACGTAATATGCAGTGTATCATTGAAAATACCTTATAATATAACGCAATATGCAGTGTATCATTCAAAATACCTTATAATATAACGTAATATACAGTGTATCATTGGAAATACCTTATACTATATCGTAATTTGTAGTGTATCATTGAAAATACCTTATAATATATGGTAATTTGTAGTGTATCAATGAAAATACCTTATAATATAACGTAATATGCAGTGTATCATTGAAAATACCTTATAATATAACGTAATATGCAGTGTATCATTGAAAATACCTTATAATATATGGTAATTTGTAGTGTATCAATGAAAATACCTTATAATATAACGTAATATGCAGTGTATCATTCAAAATACCTTATTATATGTATAATATGCAGTGTATCATTGGAAATACCTTATACTATATCGTAATTTTTTAGTGTATCATTGAAAATACCTAATAATATAACGTAATATGCAGTGTATCATCGAAAATACCTTATAATAAAACGTAATATGCAGTGTATCATTGAAAATACCTTATAATATAACGTAATATGCAGTGTATCATCGAAAATACCTTATAATAAAACGTAATATGCAGTGTATCATTGAAAATACCTTATAATTTAACGTAATATGCAGTGTATCATAGAAAATACCTTAGAATATATGGTAATTCTAGTCTATCAATGAAAATACCTTATAATATAACGTAATATGCAGTGTATCATTCAAAATACCTTATTATATGTATAATATGCAGTGTATCATTGGAAATACCTTATACTATATCGTAATTTGTAGTGTATCATTGAAAATACCTTATAATATATGGTAATTTGTAGTGTATCAATGAAAATACCTTATAATATAACGTAATATTCTGTGTATCATTGAAAATACCTTATAATATAACGTAATATTCTGTGTATCATTGAAAATACATTATAATATAAGGTAATATGCAGTGTATCATTGAAAATATCTTATAATATGACGTAATATGCAGTGTATCATTGAAAATACCTTATAATATAACGTAATATGCAGTGTATCATTGGAAATGCCTTATAATATATCGTAATTTTTTAGTGTATCATTGAAAATACCTAATAATATAACGTAATATGCAGTGTATCATCGAAAATACCTTATAATAAAACGTAATATGCAGTGTATCATTGAAAATACCTTATACTATATCGTAATTTGTAGTGTATCATTGAAAATACCTTATACTATATCGTAATTTGTAGTGTATCATTGAAAATACCTTATAATATATGGTAATTTGTAGTGTATCAATGAAAATACCTTATAATATAACGTAATATTCTGTGTATCATTGAAAATACCTTATAATATAACGTAATATTCTGTGTATCATTGAAAATACCTTATAATATAACGTAATATGCAGTGTATCATTGAAAATACCTTATAATATAAAGTAATATGCAGTGTATCATTGAAAATACCTTATAATATATCGTAATTTGTAGTGTATCATTGAAAATACCTTATAACATATAGTAGTTTATCATTGAAAATACCTTATAATATAACGTAATATTCTGTGTATCATTGAAAATACCTTATAATATAACGTAATATGCAGTGTATCATTGAAAATACCTTATAGTATAACGTAATATGCAGTGTATCATTGAAAATACCTTGTAATATATCGTAATATGCAGTGTATCATTGAAAATACCTTATAACATATAGTAGTTTATCATTGAAAATACCTTATAATATAACGTAATATTCTGTGTATCATTGAAAATACCTTATAATATAACGTAATATGCAGTGTATCATTGAAAATACCTTATAGTATAACGTAATATGCAGTGTATCATTGAAAATACCTTGTAATATATCGTAATTTGTAGTGTATCATTGAAAATACCTTATAATATATAGTAGTTTATCATTGAAAATACCTTATTATAAAACGTAATATTCTGTGTATCATTGAAAATACCTTATAATATAACGTAATATGCAGTGTATCATTGAAAATATCTTATAATATGACGTAATATGCAGTGTATCATTGAAAATACCTTATAATATAACGTAATATGCAATGTATCATTGGAAATACCTTAGAATATATGGTAATTCTAGGCTATCAATGAAAATACCTTATAATATAACGTAATATGCAGTGTATCATTGAAAATTCCTTATAATATAACATAATATGCAGTGTATCATTGAAAATACCTTATAATTTAACGTAATATGCAGTGTATCATTGAAAATACCTTAGAATATATGGTAATTCTAGTCTATCAATGAAAATACCTTATAATATAACGTAATATGCAGTGTGTCATTCAAAATACCTTATAATATAACGTAATATGCAGTGTATCATTGGAAATACCTTATACTATATCGTAATTTGTAGTGTATCATTGAAAATACCTTATAATATATGGTAATTTGTAGTGTATCAATGAAAATACCTTATAATATAACGTAATATGCAGTGTATCATTGAAAATACCTTATAATATAACGTAATATGCAGTGTATCATTGAAAATATCTTATAATATGACGTAATATGCAGTGTATCATTGAAAATACCTTATAATATAACGTAATATGCAGTGTATCATTGGAAATACCTTATAATATATCGTAATTTTTTAGTGTATCATTGAAAATACCTAATAATATAACGTAATATGCAGTGTATCATCGAAAATACCTTATAATATATAGTAGTTTATCATTGAAAATACCTTATAATATAACGTAACATTCTGTGTATCATTGAAAATACCTTATAATATAACGTAATATGCAGTGTATCATTGAAAATACCTTATAATATAACGCAATATGCAGTGTATCATTCAAAATACCTTATAATATAACGTAATATGCAGTGTATCATTGGAAATACCTTATACTATATCGTAATTTGTAGTTATCATTGAAAATACCTTATAATATATGGTAATTTGTAGTGTATCAATGAAAATACCTTATAATATAACGTAATATGCAGTGTATCATTGAAAATACCTTATAATATAACGTAATATGCAGTGTATCATTGAAAATACCTTACAATATATAGTAGTTTATCATTGAAAATACCTTATAATATAACGTAATATTCTGTGTATCATTGAAAATACCTTAAAATATAACGTAATATGCAGTGTATCATTGAAAATACCTTATAATATAACGTAATATGCAGTGTATCATTGAAAATACCTTGTAATATATCGTAATTTGTAGTGTATCATTGAAAATACCTTATAATATATAGTAGTTTATCATTGAAAATACCTTATTATAAAACGTAATATTCTGTGTATCATTGAAAATACCTTATAATATAACGTAATATGCAGTGTATCATTGAAAATATCTTATAATATGACGTAATATGCAGTGTATCATTGAAAATACCTTATAATATAACGTAATATGCAGTGTATCATTGGAAATGCCTTATAATATATCGTAATTTTTTAGTGTATCATTGAAAATACCTAATAATATAACGTAATATGCAGTGTATCATTGAAAATACCTTATAATATATGGTAATTTGTAGTGTATCAATGAAAATACCTTATAATATAACGTAATATTCTGTGTATCATTGAAAATACCTTATAATATAACGTAATATTCTGTGTATCATTGAAAATACCTTATAATATAACGTAATATGCAGTGTATCATTGAAAATACCTTATAATATAACGTAATATGCAGTGTATCATTGAAAATACCTTATAATATATCGTAATTTGTAGTGTATCATTGAAAATACCTTGTAATATATAGTAGTTTATCATTGAAAATACCTTATAATATAACGTAATATGCAGTGTATCGTTGAAAGTACCTTATGATATAACGTAATATGCAGTGTATCATTGAAAATACCTTATAATATATGGTAATTTGTAATGTATCAACGAAAATACCTTATAATATAATGTAATATGCAGTGTATCATTGAAAATACCATCTAATATATCGTAATATATAGTTTATCATTGAAAATACGTTATAATATAACGTAATATGCAGTGTATCATTGAAAATACCTTATAATATAACGTAATATGCAGTGTATCATTGAAAATACCGTGTAATATATCGTAATTTGTAGTGTATCATTGAAAATACCTTATAATATATAGTAGTTTATCATTGAAAATACCTTATTATAAAACGTAATATCCTGTGTATCATTGAAAATACCTTATAATATAACGTAATATGCAGTGTATCATTGAAAATACCTTATAATATGACGTAATATGCAGTGTATCATTGAAAATACCTTATAATATAACGTAATATGCAGTGTATCATTGGAAATACCTTATAATATATCGTAATTTTTTAGAGTATCATTGAAAATACCTAATAATATAACGTAATATGCAGTGTATCATCGAAAATACCTTATAATATATAGTAGTTTATCATTGAAAATACCTTATAATATAACGTAACATTTTGTGTATCATTGAAAATACCTTATAATATAACGTAATATGCAGTGTATCATTGAAAATACCTTATAATATAACGCAATATGCAGTGTATCATTCAAAATACCTTATAATATAACATAATATGCAGTGTATCATTGGAAATACCTTATACTATATCGTAATTTGTAGTGTATCATTGAAAATACCTTATAATATATGGTAATTTTAGTGTATCAATGAAAATACCTTATAATATAACGTAATATGCAGTGTATCATTGAAAATACCTTATAATATAACGTAATATGCAGTGTATCATTGAAAATACCTTATAATATATAGTAGTTTATCATTGAAAATACCTTATAATATAACGTAATATTCTGTGTATCATTGAAAATACCTTATAATATAACGTAATATGCAGTGTATCATTGAAAATACCTTATAATATAACGTAATATGCAGTGTATCATTGAAAATACCTTGTAATATATCGTAATTTGTAGTGTATCATTGAAAATACCTTATAATATATAGTAGTTTATCATTGAAAATACCTTATTATAAAACGTAATATTCTGTGTATCATTGAAAATACCTTATACTATATCGTAATTTGTAGTGTATCATTGAAAATACCTTATAATATACGGTAATTTGTAGTGTATCAATGAAAATACCTTATAATATAACGTAATATGCAGTGTATCATTGAAAATACCTTATAATATAACGTAATATGCAGTGTATCATTGAAAATACCTTATAATATATAGTAGTTTATCATAGAAAATACCTTATAATATAACGTAACATTCTGTGTATCATTGAAAATACCTTGTAATATATCGTAATTTGTAGTGTATCATTGAAAATACCTTATAATATATAGTAGTTTATCATTGAAAATACCTTATAATATAACGTAACATTCTGTGTATCATTGAAAATACCTTGTAATATATCGTAATTTGTAGTGTATCATTGAAAATACCTTATAATATATAGTAGTTTATCATTGAAAATACCTTATTATAAGACGTAATATTCTGTGTATCATTGAAAATACCTTATAATATAACGTAATATGCAGTGTATCATTGAAAATATCTTATAATATGACGTAATATGCAGTGTATCATTGAAAATACCTTATAATATAACGTAATATGCAGTGTATCATTGGAAATGCCTTATAATATATCGTAATTTTTTAGTGTATCATTGAAACTACCTAATAATATAACGTAATATGCAGTGTATCATCGAAAATACCTTATAATAAAACGTAATATGCAGTGTATCATTGAAAATACCTTATACTATATCGTAATTTGTAGTGTATCATTGAAAATACCTTATACTATATCGTAATTTGTAGTGTATCATTCAAAATACCTTATAATATATGGTAATTTGTAGTGTATCAATGAAAATACCTTATAATATAACGTAATATTCTGTGTATCATTGAAAATACCTTATAATATAACGTAATATTCTGTGTATCATTGAAAATACATTATAATATAACGTAATATGCAGTGTATCATTGAAAATACCTTATAATATAAAGTAATATGCAGTGTATCATTGAAAATACCTTATAATATATCGTAATTTGTAGTGTATCATTGAAAATACCATATAATATATCGTAATATATAGTTTATCATTGAAAATACGTTATAATATAACGTAATATGGAGTGTATCATTGAAAATACCTTATAATATAACGTAATATGCAGTGTATCATTGAAAATACCGTGTAATATATCGTAATTTGTAGTGTATCATTGAAAATACCTTATAATATATAGTAGTTTATCATTGAAAATACCTTATTATAAAACGTAATATCCTGTGTATCATTGAAAATACCTTATAATATAACGTAATATGCAGTGTATCATTGAAAATACCTTATAATATGACGTAATATGCAGTGTATCATTGAAAATACCTTATAATATAACGTAATATGCAGTGTATCAATGGAAATACCTTATAATATATCGTAATTTTTTAGTGTATCATTGAAAATACCTAATAATATAACGTAATATGCAGTGTATCATCGAAAATACCTTATAATAAAACGTAATATGCAGTGTATCATTGAAAATACCTTATAATTTAACGTAATATGCAGTGTATCATTGAAAATACCTTAGAATATATGGTAATTCTAGTCTATCAATGAAAATACCTTATAATATAACGTAATATGCAGTGTATCATTCAAAATACCTTATAATATAACGTAATATGCAGTGTATCATTGGAAATACCTTATACTATATCGTAATTTGTAGTGTATCATTGAAAATACCTTATAATATATGGTAATTTGTAGTGTATCAATGAAAATACCTGAGAATATATGGTAATTCTAGGCTATCAATGAAAATACCTTATAATATAACGTAATATGCAGTGTATCATTGAAAATTCCTTATAATATAACGTAATATGCAGTGTATCATCGAAAATACCTTATAATAAAACGTAATATGCAGTGTATCATTGAAAATACCTTATAATTTAACGTAATATGCAGTGTATCATTGAAAATACCTTAGAATATATGGTAATTCTAGTCTATCAATGAAAATACCTTATAATATAACGTAATATGCAGTGTATCATTCAAAATACCTTATAATATAACGTAATATGCAGTGTATCATTGGAAATACCTTATACTATATCGTAATTTGTAGTGTATCATTGAAAATACCTTATAATATATGGTAATTTGTAGTGTATCAATGAAAATACCTTATAATATAACGTAATATGCAGTGTATCATTGAAAATACCTTATAATATAACGTAATATGCAGTGTATCATTGAAAATACCTTATAATATATAGTAGTTTATCATTGAAAATACCTTATAATATAACGTAACATTCTGTGTATCATTGAAAATACCTTATAATATAACGTAATATGCAGTGTATCATTGAAAATACCTTATAATATAACGCAATATGCAGTGTATCATTCAAAATACCTTATAATATAACGTAATATGCAGTGTATCATTGGAAATACCGTATACTATATCGTAATTTGTAGTGTATCATTGAAAATACCTTATAATATATGGTAATTTGTAGTGTATCAATGAAAATACCTTATAATATAACGTAATATGCAGTGTATCATTGAAAATACCTTATAATATAACGTAATATGCAGTGTATCATTGAAAATACCTTATAATATATAGTAGTTTATCATTGAAAATACCTTATAATATAACGTAATATTCTGTGTATCATTGAAAATACCTTATAATATAACGTAATATACAGTGTATCATTGAAAATACCTTATAATATAACGTAATATGCAGTGTATCATTGAAAATACCTTGTAATATATCGTAATTTGTAGTGTATCATTGAAAATACCTTATAATATATAGTAGTTTATTATTGAAAATACCTTATTATAAAACGTAATATTCTGTGTATCATTGAAAATACCTTATAATATAAGGTAATATGCAGTGTATCATTGAAAATATCTTATAATATGACGTAATATGCAGTGTATCATTGAAAATATCTTATAATATGACGTAATATGCAGTGTATCATTGAAAATACCTTATAATATAACGTAATATGCAGTGTATCATTGGAAATACCTTATAATATATCGTAATTTGTAGTGTATCATTGAAAATACCTTATAATATATGGTAATTTGTAGTGTATCAATGAAAATACCTTATAATATAACGTAATATTCTGTGTATCATTGAAAATACCTTATAATATATCGTAATTTGTAGTGTATCATTGAAACTACCTTGTAATATATAGTAGTGTATCAATGAAAATACCTTATAATATAAAGTAATATGCAGTGTATCAATGAAAATACCTTATAATATATCGTAATTTGTAGTGTATCATTGAAAATACCTTGTAATATATAGTAGTTTATCATTGAAAATACCTTATAATATAACGTAATATGCAGTGTATCATTGAAAATACCTTATAATATAACGTAATATGCAGTGTATCATTGAAAATACCTTATAATATAACGTAATATGCAGTGTATCATTGAAAATACCTTATAATATAATGTAATATGCAGTGTATCATTGAAAATACCTTATAATATATCGTAATTTGTAGTGTATCAATGAAAATACCATATAATATAAAGTAATATGCAGTGTATCATTGAAAATACCTTATAATATATCGTAATTTGTAGTGTATCATTGAAAATACCTTGTAATATATAGTAGTTTATCATTGAAAATACCTTATAATATAACGTAATATGCAGTGTATCGTTGAAAGTACCTTATGATATAACGTAATATGCAGTGTATCATTGAAAATACCTTATAATATAACGTAATATGCAGTGTATCATTGGAAATGCCTTATAATATATCGTAATTTTTTAGTGTATCATTGAAAATACCTAATAATATAACGTAATATGCAGTGTATCATCGAAAATACCTTATAATAAAACGTAATATGCAGTGTATCATTGAAAATACCTTATACTATATCGTAATTTGTAGTGTATCATTGAAAATACCTTATACTATATCGTAATTTGTAGTGTATCATTGAAAATACCTTATAATATATGGTAATTTGTAGTGTATCAATGAAAATACCTTATAATATAACGTAATATTCTGTGTATCATTGAAAATACCTTATAATATAACGTAATATTCTGTGTATCATTGAAAATACATTATAATATAACGTAATATGCAGTGTATCATTGAAAATACCTTATAATATAAAGTAATATGCAGTGTATCATTGAAAATACCTTATAATATATCGTAATTTGTAGTGTATCATTGAAAATACCTTGTAATATATAGTAGTTTATCATTGAAAATACCTAATAATATAACGTAATATGCAGTGTATCATCGAAAATACCTTATAATAAAACGTAATATGCAGTGTATCATTGAAAATACCTTATACTATATCGTAATTTGTAGTGTATCATTGAAAATACCTTATACTATATCGTAATTTGTAGTGTATCATTGAAAATACCTTATAATATATGGTAATTTGTAGTGTATCAATGAAAATACCTTATAATATAACGTAATATGCAGTGTATCATTGAAAATACCTTATAATATAAAGTAATATGCAGTGTATCATTGAAAATACCTTATAATATATCGTAATTTGTAGTGTATCATTGAAAATACCTTGTAATATATAGTAGTTTATCATTGAAAATACCTTATAATATAACGTAATATGCAGTGTATCGTTGAAAGTACCTTATGATATAACGTAATATGCAGTGTATCATTGAAAATACCTTATAATATATGGTAATTTGTAATGTATCAACGAAAATACCTTATAATATAATGTAATATGCAGTGTATCATTGAAAATACCATATAATATATCGTAATATATAGTTTATCATTGAAAATACGTTATAATATAACGTAATATGCAGTGTATCATTGAAAATACCTTATAATATAACGTAATATGCAGAGTATCATTGGAAATACCTTATAATATATCGTAATTTGTAGTGTATCATTGAAAATACCTTATAATATATAGTAGTTTATCATTGAAAATACCTTATTATAAAACGTAATATCCTGTGTATCATTGAAAATACCTTATAATATAACGTAATATGCAGTGTATCATTGAAAATACCTTATAATATGACGTAATATGCAGTGTATCATTGAAAATACCTTATAATATAACGTAATATGCAGTGTATCATTGGAAATACCTTATAATATATCGTAATTTTTTAGTGTATCATTGAAAATACCTAATAATATAACGTAATATGCAGTGTATCATCGAAAATACCTTATAATAAAACGTAATATGCAGTGTATCATTGAAAATACCTTATAATTTAACGTAATATGCAGTGTATCATTGAAAATACCTTAGAATATATGGTAATTCTAGTCTATCAATGAAAATACCTTATAATATAACGTAAAATGCAGTGTATCATTCAAAATACCTTATAATATAACGTAATATGCAGTGTATCATTGGAAATACCTTATACTATATCGTAATTTGTAGTGTATCATTGAAAATACCTTATAATATATGGTAATTTGTAGTGTATCAATGAAAATACCTGAGAATATATGGTAATTCTAGGCTATCAATGAAAATACCTTATAATATAACGTAATATGCAGTGTATCATTGAAAATTCCTTATAATATAACGTAATATGCAGTGTATCATCGAAAATACCTTATAATAAAACGTAATATGCAGTGTATCATTGAAAATACCTTATAATTTAACGTAATATGCAGTGTATCATTGAAAATACCTTAGAATATATGGTAATTCTAGTCTATCAATGAAAATACCTTATAATATAACGTAATATGCAGTGTATCATTCAAAATACCTTATAATATAACGTAATATGCAGTGTATCATTGGAAATACCTTATACTATATCGTAATTTGTAGTGTATCATTGAAAATACCTTATAATATATGGTAATTTGTAGTGTATCAATGAAAATACCTTATAATATAACGTAATATACAGTGTATCATTGAAAATACCTTATAATATAACGTAATATGCAGTGTATCATTGAAAATACCTTATAATATATAGTAGTTTATCATTGAAAATACCTTATAATATAACGTAACATTCTGTGTATCACTGAAAATACCTTGTAATATATCGTAATTTGTAGTGTATCATTGAAAATACCTTATAATATATAGTAGCTTATCATTGAAAATACCTTATTATAAAACGTAATATTCTGTGTATCATTGAAAATACCTTATAATATAACGTAATATGCAGTGTATCATTGAAAATATCTTATAATATGACGTAATATGCAGTGTATCATTGAAAATACCTTATAATATAACGTAATATGCAGTGTATCATTGGAAATGCCTTATAATATATCGTAATTTTTTAGTGTATCATTGAAACTACCTAATAATATAACGTAATATGCAGTGTATCATCGAAAATACCTTATAATAAAACGTAATATGCAGTGTATCATTGAAAATACCTTATAATATATCGTAATTTGTAGTGTATCATTGAAAATACCTTATACTATATCGTAATTTGTAGTGTATCATTGAAAATACCTTATAATATATGGTAATTTGTAGTGTATCAATGAAAATACCTTATAATATAACGTAATATTCTGTGTATCATTGAAAATACCTTATAATATAACGTAATATTCTGTGTATCATTGAAAATACATTATAATATAACGTAATATGCAGTGTATCATTGAAAATACCTTATAATATAAAGTAATATGCAGTGTATCATTGAAAATACCTTATAATATATCGTAATTTGTAGTGTATCATTGAAAATACCTTGTAATATATAGTAGTTTATCATTGAAAATACCTTATAATATAACGTAATATGCAGTGTATCGTTGAAAGTACCTTATGATATAACGTAATATGCAGTGTATCATTGAAAATACCTTATAATATATGGTAATTTGTAATGTATCAACGAAAATACCTTATAATATAATGTAATATGCAGTGTATCATTGAAAATACCATATAATATATCGTAATATATAGTTTATCATTGAAAATACGTTATAATATAACGTAATATGCAGTGTATCATTGAAAATACCTTATAATATAACGTAATATGCAGTGTATCATTGAAAATACCGTGTAATATATCGTAATTTGTAGTGTATCATTGAAAATACCTTATAATATATAGTAGTTTATCATTGAAAATACCTTATTATAAAACGTAATATCCTGTGTATCATTGAAAATACCTTATAATATAACGTAATATGCAGTGTATCATTGAAAATACCTTATAATATGACGTAATATGCAGTGTATCATTGGAAATACCTTATACTATATCGTAATTTGTAGTGTATCATTGAAAATACCTTATAATATATGGTAATTTGTAGTGTATCAATGAAAATACCTGAGAATATATGGTAATTCTAGGCTATCAATGAAAATACCTTATAATATAACGTAATATGCAGTGTATCATTGAAAATTCCTTATAATATAACGTAATATGCAGTGTATCATCGAAAATACCTTATAATAAAACGTAATATGCAGTGTATCATTGAAAATACCTTATAATTTAACGTAATATGCAGTGTATCATTGAAAATACCTTAGAATATATGGTAATTCTAGTCTATCAATGAAAATACCTTATAATATAACGTAATATGCAGTGTATCATTCAAAATACCTTATAATATAACGTAATATGCAGTGTATCATTGGAAATACCTTATACTATATCGTAATTTGTAGTGTATCATTGAAAATACCTTATAATATATGGTAATTTGTAGTGTATCAATGAAAATACCTTATAATATAACGTAATATGCAGTGTATCATTGAAAATACCTTATAATATAACGTAATATGCAGTGTATCATTGAAAATACCTTATAATATATAGTAGTTTATCATTGAAAATACCTTATAATATAACGTAACATTCTGTGTATCATTGAAAATACCTTATAATATAACGTAATATGCAGTGTATCATTGAAAATACCTTATAATATAACGCAATATGCAGTGTATCATTCAAAATACCTTATAATATAACGTAATATGCAGTGTATCATTGGAAATACCTTATACTATATCGTAATTTGTAGTGTATCATTGAAAATACCTTATAATATATGGTAATTTGTAGTGTATCAATGAAAATACCTTATAATATAACGTAATATGCAGTGTATCATTGAAAATACCTTATAATATAACGTAATATGCAGTGTATCATTGAAAATACCTTATAATATATAGTAGTTTATCATTGAAAATACCTTATAATATAACGTAATATTCTGTGTATCATTGAAAATACCTTATAATATAACGTAATATGCAGTGTATCATTGAAAATACCTTATAATATATCGTAATTTTTAG
Source organism: Lasioglossum lativentre (assembly GCA_916610255.1). Lineage (NCBI taxonomy): Eukaryota > Metazoa > Arthropoda > Insecta > Hymenoptera > Halictidae > Lasioglossum > Lasioglossum lativentre. The sequence goes on along the minus strand of CAKAJI010000261.1, from coordinate 94,193 downwards.
TGTATCATTGAAACTACCTTGTAATATATAGTAGTGTATCAATGAAAATACCTTATAATATAAAGTAATATGCAGTGTATCAATGAAAATACCTTATAATATATCGTAATTTGTAGTGTATCATTGAAAATACCTTGTAATATATGGTAATTTGTAGTGTATCAATGAAAATACCTTATAATATAACGTAATATTCTGTGTATCATTGAAAATACCTTATAATATATCGTAATTTTTAGTGTATCATTGAAACTACCTTGTAATATATAGTAGTGTATCAATGAAAATACCTTATAATATAAAGTAATATGCAGTGTATCAATGAAAATACCTTATAATATATCGTAATTTGTAGTGTATCATTGAAAATACCTTGTAATATATAGTAGTTTATCATTGAAAATACCTTATAATATAACGTAATATGCAGTGTATCATTGAAAATACCTTATAATATAACGTAATATGCAGTGTATCATTGAAAATACCTAATAATATAACGTAATATGCAGTGTATCATTGAAAATACCTTATAATATAACGTAATATGCAGTGTATCATTGAAAATACCTTATAATATATCGTAATTTGTAGTGTATCAATGAAAATACCATATAATATAAAGTAATATGCAGTGTATCATTGAAAATACCTTATAATATATCGTAATTTGTAGTGTATCATTGAAAATACCTTGTAATATATAGTAGTTTATCATTGAAAATACATTATAATATAACGTAATATGCAGTGTATCATTGAAAATACCTTATAATATAACGTAATATGCAGTGTATCATTGAAAATACCTTATAATAAAACGTAATATGCAGTGTATCATTGAAAATACATTATAATATAACGTAATATGCAGTGTATCTTTGAAAATACCTTATAATATAACGTAATATGCAGTGTATCATTGAAAATACCTTATAATATATAGTAGTTTATCATTGAAAATACCTTATAATATAACGTAATATGCTGTGTATCATTGGAAATACCTTATAATATATCGTAATTTTTTAGTGTATCATTGAAAATACCTAATAATATAACGTAATATGCAGTGTATCATTGAAAATACCTTATAATAAAACGTAATATGCAGTGTATCATTGAAAATACCTTATAATATAACGTAATTTGTAGTGTATCATTGAAAATACCTTGTAATATATAGTAGTTTATCATTGAAAATACCTAATAATATAACGTAATATGCAGTGTATCATCGAAAATACCTTATAATAAAACGTAATATGCAGTGTATCATTGAAAATACCTTATACTATATCGTAATTTGTAGTGTATCATTGAAAATACCTTATACTATATCGTAATTTGTAGTGTATCATTGAAAATACCTTATAATATATGGTAATTTGTATTGTATCAATGAAAATACCTTATAATATAACGTAATATTCTGTGTATCATTGAAAATACCTTATAATATAACGTAATATTCTGTGTATCATTGAAAATACATTATAATATAACGTAATATGCAGTGTATCATTGAAAATACCTTATAATATAAAGTAATATGCAGTGTATCATTGAAAATACCTTATAATATATCGTAATTTGTAGTGTATCATTGAAAATACCTTATAATATATAGTAGTTTATCATTGAAAATACCTTATAATATAACGTAATATGCAGTGTATCGTTGAAAGTACCTTATGATATAACGTAATATGCAGTGTATCATTGAAAATACCTTATAATATATGGTAATTTGTAATGTATCAACGAAAATACCTTATAATATAATGTAATATGCAGTGTATCATTGAAAATACCATATAATATATCGTAATATATAGTTTATCATTGAAAATACGTTATAATATAACGTAATATGCAGTGTATCATTGAAAATACCTTATAATATAACGTAATATGCAGTGTATGATTGAAAATACCGTGTAATATATCGTAATTTGTAGTGTATCATTGAAAATACCTTATAATATATAGTAGTTTATCATTGAAAATACCTTATTATAAAACGTAATATCCTGTGTATCATTGAAAATACCTTATAATATAACGTAATATGCAGTGTATCATTGAAAATACCTTATAATATGACGTAATATGCAGTGTATCATTGAAAATACCTTATAATATAACGTAATATGCAGTGTATCATTGGAAATACCTTATAATATATCGTAATTTTTTAGTGTATCATTGAAAATACCTAATAATATAACGTAATATGCAGTGTATCATCTAAAATACCTTATAATAAAACGTAATATGCAGTGTATCATTGAAAATACCTTATAATTTAACGTAATATGCAGTGTATCATTGAAAATACCTTAGAATATATGGTAATTCTAGTCTATCAATGAAAATACCTTATAATATAACGTAATATGCAGTGTATCATTCAAAATACCTTATAATATAACGTAATATGCAGTGTATCATTGGAAATACCTTATACTATATCGTAATTTGTAGTGTATCATTGAAAATACCTTATAATATATGGTAATTTGTAGTGTATCAATGAAAATACCTGAGAATATATGGTAATTCTAGGCTATCAATGAAAATACCTTATAATATAACGTAATATGCAGTGTATCATTGAAAATTCCTTATAATATAACGTAATATGCAGTGTATCATCGAAAATACCTTATAATAAAACGTAATATGCAGTGTATCATTGAAAATACCTTATAATTTAACGTAATATGCAGTGTATCATTGAAAATACCTTAGAATATATGGTAATTCTAGTCTATCAATGAAAATACCTTATAATATAACGTAATATGCAGTGTATCATTCAAAATACCTTATAATATAACGTAATATGCAGTGTATCATTGGAAATACCTTATACTATATCGTAATTTGTAGTGTATCATTGAAAATACCTTATAATATATGGTAATTTGTAGTGTATCAATGAAAATACCTTATAATATAACGTAATATGCAGTGTATCATTGAAAATACCTTATAATATAACGTAATATGCAGTGTATCATTGAAAATACCTTATAATATATAGTAGTTTATCATTGAAAATACCTTATAATATAACGTAACATTCTGTGTATCATTGAAAATACCTTGTAATATATCGTAATTTGTAGTGTATCATTGAAAATACCTTATAATATATAGTAGCTTATCATTGAAAATACCTTATTATAAAACGTAATATTCTGTGTATCATTGAAAATACCTTATAATATAACGTAATATGCAGTGTATCATTGAAAATATCTTATAATATGACGTAATATGCAGTGTATCATTGAAAATACCTTATAATATAACGTAATATGCAGTGTATCATTGGAAATGCCTTATAATATATCGTAATTTTTTAGTGTATCATTGAAACTACCTAATAATATAACGTAATATGCAGTGTATCATCGAAAATACCTTATAATAAAACGTAATATGCAGTGTATCATTGGAAATACCTTATACTATATCGTAATTTGTAGTGTATCATTGAAAATACCTTATAATATATGGTAATTTGTAGTGTATCAATGAAAATACCTTATAATATAACGTAATATGCAGTGTATCATTGAAAATACCTTATAATATAACGTAATATGCAGTGTATCATTGAAAATACCTTATAATATATAGTAGTTTATCATTGAAAATACCTTATAATATAACGTAATATTCTGTGTATCATTGAAAATACCTTATAATATAACGTAATATGCAGTGTATCATTGAAAATACCTTATAATATATCGTAATTTTTAGTGTATCATTGAAACTACCTTGTAATATATAGTAGTGTATCAATGAAAATACCTTATAATATAAAGTAATATGCAGTGTATCAATGAAAATACCTTATAATATATCGTAATTTGTAGTGTATCATTGAAAATACCTTGTAATATATGGTAATTTGTAGTGTATCAATGAAAATACCTTATAATATAACGTAATATTCTGTGTATCATTGAAAATACCTTATAATATATCGTAATTTTTAGTGTATCATTGAAACTACCTTGTAATATATAGTAGTGTATCAATGAAAATACCTTATAATATAAAGTAATATGCAGTGTATCAATGAAAATACCTTATAATATATCGTAATTTGTAGTGTATCATTGAAAATACCTTGTAATATATAGTAGTTTATCATTGAAAATACCTTATAATATAACGTAATATGCAGTGTATCATTGAAAATACCTTATAATATAACGTAATATGCAGTGTATCATTGAAAATACCTAATAATATAACGTAATATGCAGTGTATCATTGAAAATACCTTATAATATAACGTAATATGCAGTGTATCATTGAAAATACCTTATAATATATCGTAATTTGTAGTGTATCAATGAAAATACCATATAATATAAAGTAATATGCAGTGTATCATTGAAAATACCTTATAATATATCGTAATTTGTAGTGTATCATTGAAAATACCTTGTAATATATAGTAGTTTATCATTGAAAATACATTATAATATAACGTAATATGCAGTGTATCATTGAAAATACCTTATAATATAACGTAATATGCAGTGTATCATTGAAAATACCTTATAATAAAACGTAATATGCAGTGTATCATTGAAAATACATTATAATATAACGTAATATGCAGTGTATCTTTGAAAATACCTTATAATATAACGTAATATGCAGTGTATCATTGAAAATACCTTATAATATATGGTAGTTTATCATTGAAAATACCTTATAATATAACATAATATGCTGTGTATCATTGAAAATACCTTATAATATATCGTAATTTTTTAGTGTATCATTGAAAATACCTAATAATATAACGTAATATGCAGTGTATCATTGAAAATACCTTATAATAAAACGTAATATGCAGTGTATCATTGAAAATACCTTATAATATAACGTAATTTGTAGTGTATCATTGAAAATACCTTGTAATATATAGTAGTTTATCATTGAAAATACCTAATAATATAACGTAATATGCAGTGTATCATCGAAAATACCTTATAATAAAACGTAATATGCAGTGTATCATTGAAAATACCTTATACTATATCGTAATTTGTAGTGTATCATTGAAAATACCTTATACTATATCGTAATTTGTAGTGTATCATTGAAAATACCTTATAATATATGGTAATTTGTATTGTATCAATGAAAATACCTTATAATATAACGTAATATTCTGTGTATCATTGAAAATACCTTATAATATAACGTAATATTCTGTGTATCATTGAAAATACATTATAATATAACGTAATATGCAGTGTATCATTGAAAATACCTTATAATATAAAGTAATATGCAGTGTATCATTGAAAATACCTTATAATATATCGTAATTTGTAGTGTATCATTGAAAATACCTTGTAATATATAGTAGTTTATCATTGAAAATACCTTATAATATAACGTAATATGCAGTGTATCGTTGAAAGTACCTTATGATATAACGTAATATGCAGTGTATCATTGAAAATACCTTATAATATATGGTAATTTGTAATGTATCAACGAAAATACCTTATAATATAATGTAATATGCAGTGTATCATTGAAAATACCATATAATATATCGTAATATATAGTTTATCATTGAAAATACGTTATAATATAACGTAATATGCAGTGTATCATTGAAAATACCTTATAATATAACGTAATATGCAGTGTATGATTGAAAATACCGTGTAATATATCGTAATTTGTAGTGTATCATTGAAAATACCTTATAATATATAGTAGTTTATCATTGAAAATACCTTATTATAAAACGTAATATCCTGTGTATCATTGAAAATACCTTATAATATAACGTAATATGCAGTGTATCATTGAAAATACCTTATAATATGACGTAATATGCAGTGTATCATTGAAAATACCTTATAATATAACGTAATATGCAGTGTATCATTGGAAATACCTTATAATATATCGTAATTTTTTAGTGTATCATTGAAAATACCTAATAATATAACGTAATATGCAGTGTATCATCTAAAATACCTTATAATAAAACGTAATATGCAGTGTATCATTGAAAATACCTTATAATTTAACGTAATATGCAGTGTATCATTGAAAATACCTTAGAATATATGGTAATTCTAGTCTATCAATGAAAATACCTTATAATATAACGTAATATGCAGTGTATCATTGAAAATACCTTATAATATAACGTAATATGCAGTGTATCATTGGAAATACCTTATACTATATCGTAATTTGTAGTGTATCATTGAAAATACCTTATAATATATGGTAATTTGTAGTGTATCAATGAAAATACCTGAGAATATATGGTAATTCTAGGCTATCAATGAAAATACCTTATAATATAACGTAATATGCAGTGTATCATTGAAAATTCCTTATAATATAACGTAATATGCAGTGTATCATCGAAAATACCTTATAATAAAACGTAATATGCAGTGTATCATTGAAAATACCTTATAATTTAACGTAATATGCAGTGTATCATTGAAAATACCTTAGAATATATGGTAATTCTAGTCTATCAATGAAAATACCTTATAATATAACGTAATATGCAGTGTATCATTCAAAATACCTTATAATATAACGTAATATGCAGTGTATCATTGGAAATACCTTATACTATATCGTAATTTGTAGTGTATCATTGAAAATACCTTATAATATATGGTAATTTGTAGTGTATCAATGAAAATACCTTATAATATAACGTAATATGCAGTGTATCATTGAAAATACCTTATAATATAACGTAATATGCAGTGTATCATTGAAAATACCTTATAATATATAGTAGTTTATCATTGAAAATACCTTATAATATAACGTAACATTCTGTGTATCATTGAAAATACCTTGTAATATATCGTAATTTGTAGTGTATCATTGAAAATACCTTATAATATATAGTAGCTTATCATTGAAAATACCTTATTATAAAACGTAATATTCTGTGTATCATTGAAAATACCTTATAATATAACGTAATATGCAGTGTATCATTGAAAATATCTTATAATATGACGTAATATGCAGTGTATCATTGAAAATACCTTATAATATAACGTAATATGCAGTGTATCATTGGAAATGCCTTATAATATATCGTAATTTTTTAGTGTATCATTGAAACTACCTAATAATATAACGTAATATGCAGTGTATCATCGAAAATACCTTATAATAAAACGTAATATGCAGTGTATCATTGAAAATACCTTATACTATATCGTAATTTGTAGTGTATCATTGAAAATACCTTATACTATATCGTAATTTGTAGTGTATCATTGAAAATACCTTATACTATATCGTAATTTGTAGTGTATCATTGAAAATACCTTATAATATATGGTAATTTGTAGTGTATCAATGAAAATACCTTATAATATAACGTAATATTCTGTGTATCATTGAAAATACCTTATAATATAACGTAATATTCTGTGTATCATTGAAAATACATTATAATATAACGTAATATGCAGTGTATCATTGAAAATACCTTATAATATAAAGTAATATGCAGTGTATCATTGTAAATACCTTATAATATATCGTAATTTGTAGTGTATCATTGAAAATACCTTGTAATATATAGTAGTTTATCATTGAAAATACCTTATAATATAACGTAATATGCAGTGTATCGTTGAAAGTACCTTATGATATAACGTAATATGCAGTGTATCATTGAAAATACCTTATAGTATATGGTAATTTGTAATGTATCAACGAAAATACCTTATAATATAATGTAATATGCAGTGTATCATTGAAAATACCATATAATATATCGTCATATATAGTTTATCATTGAAAATACGTTATAATATAACGTAATATGCAGTGTATCATTGAAAATACCTTATAATATAACGTAATATGCAGTGTATCATTGAAAATACCGTGTAATATATCGTAATTTGTAGTGTATCATTGAAAATACCTTATAATATATAGTAGTTTATCATTGAAAATACCTTATTATAAAACGTAATATCCTGTGTATCATTGAAAATACCTTATAATATAACGTAATATGCAGTGTATCATTGAAAATACCTTATAATATGACGTAATATGCAGTGTATCATTGAAAATACCTTATAATATAACGTAATATGCAGTGTATCATTGGAAATACCTTATAATATATCGTAATTTTTTAGTGTATCATTGAAAATACGTAATAATATAACGTAATATGCAGTGTATCATCGAAAATACCTTATAATAAAACGTAATATGCAGTGTATCATTGAAAATACATTATAATTTAACGTAATATGCAGTGTATCATTGAAAATACCTTAGAATATATGGTAATTCTAGTCTATCAATGAAAATACCTTATAATATAACGTAATATGCAGTGTATCATTCAAAATACCTTATAATATAACGTAATATGCAGTGTATCATTGGAAATACCTTATACTATATCGTAATTTGTAGTGTATCATTGAAAATACCTTATAATATATGGTAATTTGTAGTGTATCAATGAAAATACCTGAGAATATATGGTAATTCTAGGCTATCAATGAAAATACCTTATAATATAACGTAATATGCAGTGTATCATTGAAAATTCCTTATAATATAACGTAATATGCAGTGTATCATCGAAAATACCTTATAATAAAACGTAATATGCAGTGTATCATTGAAAACACCTTATAATTTAACGTAATATGCAGTGTATCATTGAAAATACCTTATGATATAACGTACTATGCAGTGTATCATTGAAAATACCTTATGTTATAACGTAATATGCAGTGTATCATTGAAAATACCTTAGAATATATGGTAATTCTAGTCTATCATTGAAAATATCTTATAATATGACGTAATATGCAGTGTATCATTGAAAATACCTTATAATATAACGTAATATGCAGTGTATCATTGAAAATACCTTATAATATATCGTAATTTTTTAGTGTATCATTGAAACTACCTAATAATATAACGTAATATGCAGTGTATCATCGAAAATACCTTATAATAAAACGTAATATGCAGTGTATCATTGAAAATACCTTATACTATATCGTAATTTGTAGTGTATCATTGAAAATACCTTATACTATATCGTAATTTGTAGTGTATCATTGAAAATACCTTATAATATATGGTAATTTGTAGTGTATCAATGAAAATACCTTATTATAAAACGTAATATCCTGTGTATCATTGAAAATACCTTATAATATAACGTAATATGCAGTGTATCATTGAAAATACCTTATAATATAACGTAATATGCAGTGTATCATTGGAAATACCTTATAATATATCGTAATTTTTTAGTGTATCATTGAAAATACCTAATAATATAACGTAATATGCAGTGTATCATCGAAAATACCTTATAATAAAACGTAATATGCAGTGTATCATTGAAAATACCTTATAATTTAACGTAATATGCAGTGTATCATTGAAAATACCTTAGAATATATGGTAATTCTAGTCTATCAATGAAAATACCTTATAATATAACGTAATATGCAGTGTATCATTCAAAATACCTTATAATATAACGTAATATGCAGTGTATCATTGGAAATACCTTATACTATATCGTAATTTGTAGTGTATCATTGAAAATACCTTATAATATATGGTAATTTGTAGTGTATCAATGAAAATACCTGAGAATATATGGTAATTCTAGGCTATCAATGAAAATACCTTATAATATAACGTAATATGCAGTGTATCATTGAAAATTCCTTATAATATAACGTAATATGCAGTGTATCATCGAAAATACCTTATAATAAAACGTAATATGCAGTGTATCATTGAAAATACCTTATAATTTAACGTAATATGCAGTGTATCATTGAAAATACCTTAGAATATATGGTAATTCTAGTCTATCAATGAAAATACCTTATAATATAACGTAATATGCAGTGTATCATTCAAAATACCTTATAATATAACGTAATATGCAGTGTATCATTGGAAATACCTTATACTATATCGTAATTTGTAGTGTATCATTGAAAATACCTTATAATATATGGTAATTTGTAGTGTATCAATGAAAATACCTTATAATATAACGTAATATGCAGTGTATCATTGAAAATACCTTATAATATAACGTAATATGCAGTGTATCATTGAAAATACCTTATAATATATAGTAGTTTATCATTGAAAATACCTTATAATATAACGTAACATTCTGTGTATCATTGAAAATACCTTGTAATATATCGTAATTTGTAGTGTATCATTGAAAATACCTTATAATATATAGTAGCTTATCATTGAAAATACCTTATTATAAAACGTAATATTCTGTGTATCATTGAAAATACCTTATAATATAACGTAATATGCAGTGTATCATTGAAAATATCTTATAATATGACGTAATATGCAGTGTATCATTGAAAATACCTTATAATATAACGTAATATGCAGTGTATCATTGGAAATGCCTTATAATATATCGTAATTTTTTAGTGTATCATTGAAACTACCTAATAATATAACGTAACATTCTGTGTATCATTGAAAATACCTTATAATATAACGTAATATGCAGTGTATCATTCAAAATACCTTATAATATAACGTAATATGCAGTGTATCATTGGAAATACCTTATACTATATCGTAATTTGTAGTGTATCATTGAAAATACCTTATAATATATGGTAATTTGTAGTGTATCAATGAAAATACCTTATAATATAACGTAATATGCAGTGTATCATTGAAAATACCTTATAATATAACGTAATATGCAGTGTATCATTGAAAATACCTTATAATATATAGTAGTTTATCATTGAAAATACCTTATAATATAACGTAACATTCTGTGTATCATTGAAAATACCTTGTAATATATCGTAATTTGTAGTGTATCATTGAAAATACCTTATAATATATAGTAGCTTATCATTGAAAATACCTTATTATAAAACGTAATATTCTGTGTATCATTGAAAATACCTTATAATATAACGTAATATGCAGTGTATCATTGAAAATATCTTATAATATGACGTAATATGCAGTGTATCATTGAAAATACCTTATAATATAACGTAATATGCAGTGTATCATTGGAAATGCCTTATAATATATCGTAATTTTTTAGTGTATCATTGAAACTACCTAATAATATAACGTAATATGCAGTGTATCATCGAAAATACCTTATAATAAAACGTAATATGCAGTGTATCATTGAAAATACCTTATACTATATCGTAATTTGTAGTGTATCATTGAAAATACCTTATACTATATCGTAATTTGTAGTGTATCATTGAAAATACCTTATACTATATCGTAATTTGTAGTGTATCATTGAAAATACCTTATAATATATGGTAATTTGTAGTGTATCAATGAAAATACCTTATAATATAACGTAATATTCTGTGTATCATTGAAAATACCTTATAATATAACGTAATATTCTGTGTATCATTGAAAATACATTATAATATAACGTAATATGCAGTGTATCATTGAAAATACCTTATAATATAAAGTAATATGCAGTGTATCATTGTAAATACCTTATAATATATCGTAATTTGTAGTGTATCATTGAAAATACCTTGTAATATATAGTAGTTTATCATTGAAAATACCTTATAATATAACGTAATATGCAGTGTATCGTTGAAAGTACCTTATGATATAACGTAATATGCAGTGTATCATTGAAAATACCTTATAGTATATGGTAATTTGTAATGTATCAACGAAAATACCTTATAATATAATGTAATATGCAGTGTATCATTGAAAATACCATATAATATATCGTCATATATAGTTTATCATTGAAAATACGTTATAATATAACGTAATATGCAGTGTATCATTGAAAATACCTTATAATATAACGTAATATGCAGTGTATCATTGAAAATACCGTGTAATATATCGTAATTTGTAGTGTATCATTGAAAATACCTTATAATATATAGTAGTTTATCATTGAAAATACCTTATTATAAAACGTAATATCCTGTGTATCATTGAAAATACCTTATAATATAACGTAATATGCAGTGTATCATTGAAAATACCTTATAATATGACGTAATATGCAGTGTATCATTGAAAATACCTTATAATATAACGTAATATGCAGTGTATCATTGGAAATACCTTATAATATATCGTAATTTTTTAGTGTATCATTGAAAATACGTAATAATATAACGTAATATGCAGTGTATCATCGAAAATACCTTATAATAAAACGTAATATGCAGTGTATCATTGAAAATACATTATAATTTAACGTAATATGCAGTGTATCATTGAAAATACCTTAGAATATATGGTAATTCTAGTCTATCAATGAAAATACCTTATAATATAACGTAATATGCAGTGTATCATTCAAAATACCTTATAATATAACGTAATATGCAGTGTATCATTGGAAATACCTTATACTATATCGTAATTTGTAGTGTATCATTGAAAATACCTTATAATATATGGTAATTTGTAGTGTATCAATGAAAATACCTGAGAATATATGGTAATTCTAGGCTATCAATGAAAATACCTTATAATATAACGTAATATGCAGTGTATCATTGAAAATTCCTTATAATATAACGTAATATGCAGTGTATCATCGAAAATACCTTATAATAAAACGTAATATGCAGTGTATCATTGAAAACACCTTATAATTTAACGTAATATGCAGTGTATCATTGAAAATACCTTAGAATATATGGTAATTCTAGTCTATCAATGAAAATACCTTATAATATAACGTAATATGCAGTGTATCATTGAAAATACTTTATGATATAACGTAATATGCAGTGTATCATTGAAAATACCTTATAATAAAACGTAATATGCAGTGTATCATTGAAAATACCTTAGAATATATGGTAATTCTAGTCTATCAATGAAAATACCTTATAATACAACGTAATATGCAGTGTATCATTGAAAATACCTTATAATATATCGTAATTTGTAGTGTATCATTGAAAATACCATATAGTATAACGTAATATGCAGTGCATCATTGAAAATACCTTATAATATAACGTAATATGCAGTGTATCATTGAAAATTCCTTATAATATAACGTAATATGCAGTGTATCATTGAAAATACCTTATGATATAACGTACTATGCAGTGTATCATTGAAAATACCTTATGTTATAACGTAATATGCAGTGTATCATTGAAAATACCTTAGAATATATGGTAATTCTAGTCTATCATTGAAAATATCTTATAATATAACGTAATATGCAGTGTATCATTGAAAATACCTTATAATATAACGTAATATGCAGTGTATCATTGGAAATGCCTTATAATATATCGTAATTTTTTAGTGTATCATTGAAACTACCTAATAATATAACGTAATATGCAGTGTATCATCGAAAATACCTTATAATAAAACGTAATATGCAGTGTATCATTGAAAATACCTTATACTATATCGTAATTTGTAGTGTATCATTGAAAATACCTTATACTATATCGTAATTTGTAGTGTATCATTGAAAATACCTTATAATATATGGTAATTTGTAGTGTATCAATGAAAATACCTTATTATAAAACGTAATATCCTGTGTATCATTGAAAATACCTTATAATATAACGTAATATGCAGTGTATCATTGAAAATACCTTATAATATAACGTAATATGCAGTGTATCATTGGAAATACCTTATAATATATCGTAATTTTTTAGTGTATCATTGAAAATACCTAATAATATAACGTAATATGCAGTGTATCATCGAAAATACCTTATAATAAAACGTAATATGCAGTGTATCATTGAAAATACCTTATAATTTAACGTAATATGCAGTGTATCATTGAAAATACCTTAGAATATATGGTAATTCTAGTCTATCAATGAAAATACCTTATAATATAACGTAATATGCAGTGTATCATTCAAAATACCTTATAATATAACGTAATATGCAGTGTATCAATGGAAATACCTTATACTATATCGTAATTTGTAGTGTATCATTGAAAATACCTTATAATATATGGTAATTTGTAGTGTATCAATGAAAATACCTGAGAATATATGGTAATTCTAGGCTATCAATGAAAATACCTTATAATATAACGTAATATGCAGTGTATCATTGAAAATTCCTTATAATATAACGTAATATGCAGTGTATCATCGAAAATACCTTATAATAAAACGTAATATGCAGTGTATCATTGAAAATACCTTATAATTTAACGTAATATGCAGTGTATCATTGAAAATACCTTAGAATATATGGTAATTCTAGTCTATCAATGAAAATACCTTATAATATAACGTAATATGCAGTGTATCATTGAAAATACCTTATAATATAACGTAATATGCAGTGTATCATTGGAAATACCTTATACTATATCGTAATTTGTAGTGTATCATTGAAAATACCTTATAATATATGGTAATTTGTAGTGTATCAATGAAAATACCTTATAATATAACGTAATATGCAGTGTATCATTGAAAATACCTTATAATATAACGTAATATGCAGTGTATCATTGAAAATACCTTATAATATATAGTAGTTTATCATTGAAAATACCTTATAATATAACGTAACATTCTGTGTATCATTGAAAATACCTTATAATATAACGTAATATGCAGTGTATCATTGAAAATACCTTATAATATAACGTAATATGCAGTGTATCATTGGAAATACCTTATAATATATCGTAATTTTTTAGTGTATCATTGAAAATACCTAATAATATAACGTAATATGCAGTGTATCATCGAAAATACCTTATAATAAAACGTAATATGCAGTGTATCATTGAAAATACCTTATAATTTAACGTAATATGCAGTGTATCATTGAAAATACCTTAGAATATATGGTAATTCTAGTCTATCAATGAAAATACCTTATAATATAACGTAATATGCAGTGTATCATTCAAAATACCTTATAATATAACGTAATATGCAGTGTATCATTGGAAATACCTTATACTATATCGTAATTTGTAGTGTATCATTGAAAATACCTTATAATATATGGTAATTTGTAGTGTATCAATGAAAATACCTGAGAATATATGGTAATTCTAGGCTATCAATGAAAATACCTTATAATATAACGTAATATGCAGTGTATCATTGAAAATTCCTTATAATATAACGTAATATGCAGTGTATCATCGAAAATACCTTATAATAAAACGTAATATGCAGTGTATCATTGAAAATACCTTATAATTTAACGTAATATGCAGTGTATCATTGAAAATACCTTAGAATATATGGTAATTCTAGTCTATCAATGAAAATACCTTATAATATAACGTAATATGCAGTGTATCATTGAAAATACCTTATAATATAACGTAATATGCAGTGTATCATTGAAAATACCTTATAATATATAGTAGTTTATCATTGAAAATACCTTATAATATAACGTAACATTCTGTGTATCATTGAAAATACCTTATAATATAACGTAATATGCAGTGTATCATTGAAAATACCTTATAATATAACGTAATATGCAGTGTATCATTGAAAATACCTTATAATATATAGTAGTTTATCATTGAAAATACCTTATAATATAACGTAATATTCTGTGTATCATTGAAAATACCTTATAATATAACGTAATATGCAGTGTATCATTGAAAATACCTTATAATATAACGTAATATGCAGTGTATCATTGAAAATACCTTGTAATATATCGTAATTTGTAGTGTATCATTGAAAATACCTTATAATATATAGTAGTTTATTATTGAAAATATCTTATAATATGACGTAATATGCAGTGTATCATTGAAAATATCTTATAATATGACGTAATATGCAGTGTATCATTGAAAATACCTTATAATATAACGTAATATGCAGTGTATCATTGGAAATACCTTATAATATATCGTAATTTGTAGTGTATCATTGAAAATACCTTATAATATATGGTAATTTGTAGTGTATCAATGAAAATACCTTATAATATAACGTAATATTCTGTCTATCATTGAAAATACCTTATAATATATCGTAATTTGTAGTGTATCATTGAAACTACCTCGTAATATATAGTAGTGTATCAATGAAAATACCTTATAATATAAAGTAATATGCAGTGTATCAATGAAAATACCTTATAATATATCGTAATTTGTAGTGTATCATTGAAAATACCTTGTAATATATAGTAGTTTATCATTGAAAATACCTTATAATATAACGTAATATGCAGTGTATCATTGAAAATACCTTATAATATAACGTAATATGCAGTGTATCATTGAAAATACCTAATAATATAACGTAATATGCAGTGTATCATTGAAAATACCTTATAATATAACGTAATATGCAGTGTATCATTGAAAATACCTTATAATATATCGTAATTTGTAGTGTATCAATGAAAATACCATATAATATAAAGTAATATGCAGTGTATCATTGAAAATACCTTATAATATATCGTAATTTGTAGTGTATCATTGAAAATACCTTGTAATATATAGTAGTTTATCATTGAAAATACATTATAATATAACGTAATATGCAGTGTATCATTGAAAATACCTTATTATAAAACGTAATATGCAGTGTATCATTGAAAATACATTATAATATAACGTAATATGCAGTGTATCTTTGAAAATACCTTATAATATAACGTAATATGCAGTGTATCATTGAAAATACCTTATAATATATGGTAGTTTATCATTGAAAATACCTTATAATATAACATAATATGCTGTGTATCATTGAAAATACCTTATAATATATCGTAATTTTTTAGTGTATCATTGAAAATACCTAATAATATAACGTAATATGCAGTGTATCATTGAAAATACCTTATAATAAAACGTAATATGCAGTGTATCATTGAAAATACCTTATAATATAACGTAATATGCACTGTATCATTGAAAATACCTTATAATATAACGTAATATGCAGTGTATCATTGAAAATACTTTATGATATAACGTAATATGCAGTGTATCATTGAAAATACCTTATAATAAAACGTAATATGCAGTGTATCATTGAAAATACCTTAGAATATATGGTAATTCTAGTCTATCAATGAAAATACCTTATAATACAACGTAATATGCAGTGTATCATTGAAAATACCTTATAATATATCGTAATTTGTAGTGTATCATTGAAAATACCATATAGTATAACGTAATATGCAGTGCATCATTGAAAATACCTTATAATATAACGTAATATGCAGTGTATCATTGAAAATTCCTTATAATATAACGTAATATGCAGTGTATCATTGAAAATACCTTATGATATAACGTACTATGCAGTGTATCATTGAAAATACCTTATGTTATAACGTAATATGCAGTGTATCATTGAAAATACCTTAGAATATATGGTAATTCTAGTCTATCATTGAAAATATCTTATAATATGACGTAATATGCAGTGTATCATTGAAAATACCTTATAATATAACGTAATATGCAGTGTATCATTGGAAATGCCTTATAATATATCGTAATTTTTTAGTGTATCATTGAAACTACCTAATAATATAACGTAATATTCTGTGTATCATTGAAAATACCTTATAATATAACGTAATATTCTGTGTATCATTGAAAATACATTATAATATAACGTAATATGCAGTGTATCATTGAAAATACCTTATAATATAAAGTAATATGCAGTGTATCATTGAAAATACCTTATAAAATATCGTAATTTGTAGTGTATCATTGAAAATACCTTGTAATATATAGTAGTTTATCATTGAAAATACCTTATAATATAACGTAATATGCAGTGTATCGTTGAAAGTACCTTATGATATAACGTAATATGCAGTGTATCATTGAAAATACCTTATAATATATGGTAATTTGTAATGTATCAACGAAAATACCTTATAATATAATGTAATATGCAGTGTATCATTGAAAATACCATATAATATATCGTAATATATAGTTTATCATTGAAAATACGTTATAATATAACGTAATATGCAGTGTATCATTGAAAATACCTTATAATATAACGTAATATGCAGTGTATCATTGAAAATACCGTGTAATATATCGTAATTTGTAGTGTATCATTGAAAATACCTTATAATTTAACGTAATATGCAGTGTATCATTGAAAATACCTTAGAATATATGGTAATTCTAGTCTATCAATGAAAATACCTTATAATATAACGTAATATGCAGTGTATCATTCAAAATACCTTATAATATAACGTAATATGCAGTGTATCATTGGAAATACCTTATACTATATCGTAATTTGTAGTGTATCATTGAAAATACCTTATAATATATGGTAATTTGTAGTGTATCAATGAAAATACCTTATAATATAACGTAATATGCAGTGTATCATTGAAAATACCTTATAATATAACGTAATATGCAGTGTATCATTGAAAATACCTTATAATATATAGTAGTTTATCATTGAAAATACCTTATAATATAACGTAACATTCTGTGTATCATTGAAAATACCTTATAATATAACGTAATATGCAGTGTATCATTGAAAATACCTTATAATATAACGTAATATGCAGTGTATCATTGAAAATACCTTATAATATATAGTAGTTTATCATTGAAAATACCTTATAATATAACGTAATATTCTGTGTATCATTGAAAATACCTTATAATATAACGTAATATGCAGTGTATCATTGAAAATACCTTATAATATAACGTAATATGCAGTGTATCATTGAAAATACCTTATAATATATAGTAGTTTATCATTGAAAATACCTTATAATATAACGTAATATTCTGTGTATCATTGAAAATACCTTATAATATAACGTAATATGCAGTGTATCATTGAAAATACCTTATAATATAACGTAATATGCAGTGTATCATTGAAAATACCTTGTAATATATCGTAATTTGTAGTGTATCATTGAAAATACCTTATAATATATAGTAGTTTATTATTGAAAATACCTTATTATAAAACGTAATATTCTGTGTATCATTGAAAATACCTTATAATATAACGTAATATGCAGTGTATCATTGAAAATATCTTATAATATGACGTAATATGCAGTGTATCATTGGAAATACCTTATACTATATCGTAATTTGTAGTGTATCATTGAAAATACCTTATAATATATGGTAATTTGTAGTGTATCAATGAAAATACCTTATAATATAACGTAATATGCAGTGTATCATTGAAAATACCTTATAATATAACGTAATATGCAGTGTATCATTGAAAATACCTTATAATATATAGTAGTTTATCATTGAAAATACCTTATAATATAACGTAACATTCTGTGTATCATTGAAAATACCTTATAATATAACGTAATATGCAGTGTATCATTGAAAATACCTTATAATATAACGTAATATGCAGTGTATCATTGAAAATACCTTATAATATATAGTAGTTTATCATTGAAAATACCTTATAATATAACGTAATATTCTGTGTATCATTGAAAATACCTTATAATATAACGTAATATGCAGTGTATCATTGAAAATATCTTATAATATGACGTAATATGCAGTGTATCATTGAAAATATCTTATAATATGACGTAATATGCAGTGTATCATTGAAAATACCTTATAATATAACGTAATATGCAGTGTATCATTGGAAATACCTTATAATATATCGTAATTTGTAGTGTATCATTGAAAATACCTTATAATATATGGTAATTTGTAGTGTATCAATGAAAATACCTTATAATATAACGTAATATTCTGTGTATCATTGAAAATACCTTATAATATATCGTAATTTGTAGTGTATCATTGAAACTACCTTGTAATATATAGTAGTGTATCAATGAAAATACCTTATAATATAAAGTAATATGCAGTGTATCATTGAAAATACCTTATAATATATGGTAATTTGTAATGTATCAACGAAAATACCTTATAATATAATGTAATATGCAGTGTATCATTGAAAATACCATATAATATATCGTAATATATAGTTTATCATTGAAAATACGTTATAATATAACGTAATATGCAGTGTATCATTGAAAATACCTTATAATATAACGTAATATGCAGTGTATCATTGAAAATACCGTGTAATATATCGTAATTTGTAGTGTATCATTGAAAATACCTTATAATATATAGTAGTTTATCATTGAAAATACCTTATTATAAAACGTAATATCCTGTGTATCATTGAAAATACCTTATAATATAACGTAATATGCAGTGTATCATTGAAAATACCTTATAATATGACGTAATATGCAGTGTATCATTGAAAATACCTTATAATATAACGTAATATGCAGTGTATCATTGGAAATACCTTATAATATATCGTAATTTTTTAGTGTATCATTGAAAATACCTAATAATATAACGTAATATGCAGTGTATCATCGAAAATACCTTATAATAAAACATAATATGCAGTGTATCATTGAAAATACCTTATAATTTAACGTAATATGCAGTGTATCATTGAAAATACCTTAGAATATATGGTAATTCTAGTCTATCAATGAAAATACCTTATAATATAACGTAATATGCAGTGTATCATTCAAAATACCTTATAATATAACGTAATATGCAGTGTATCATTGGAAATACCTTATACTATATCGTAATTTGTAGTGTATCATTGAAAATACCTTATAATATATGGTAATTTGTAGTGTATCAATGAAAATACCTGAGAATATATGGTAATTCTAGGCTATCAATGAAAATACCTTATAATATAACGTAATATGCAGTGTATCATTGAAAATTCCTTATAATATAACGTAATATGCAGTGTATCATTGAAAATACCTTATAATAAAACGTAATATGCAGTGTATCATTGAAAATACCTTATAATTTAACGTAATATGCAGTGTATCATTGAAAATACCTTAGAATATATGGTAATTCTAGTCTATCAATGAAAATACCTTATAATATAACGTAATATGCAGTGTATCATTCAAAATACCTTATAATATAACGTAATATGCAGTGTATCATTGGAAATACCTTATACTATATCGTAATTTGTAGTGTATCATTGAAAATACCTTATAATATATGGTAATTTGTAGTGTATCAATGAAAATACCTTATAATATAACGTAATATGCAGTGTATCATTGAAAATACCTTATAATATAACGTAATATGCAGTGTATCATTGAAAATACCTTATAATATATAGTAGTTTATCATTGAAAATACCTTATAATATAACGTAACATTCTGTGTATCATTGAAAATACCTTATAATATAACGTAATATGCAGTGTATCATTGAAAATACCTTATAATATAACGTAATATGCAGTGTATCATTGAAAATACCTTATAATATATAGTAGTTTATCATTGAAAATACCTTATAATATAACGTAATATTCTGTGTATCATTGAAAATACCTTATAATATAACGTAATATGCAGTGTATCATTGAAAATACCTTATAATATAACGTAATATGCAGTGTATCATTGAAAATACCTTGTAATATATCGTAATTTGTAGTGTATCATTGAAAATACCTTATAATATATAGTAGTTTATTATTGAAAATACCTTATTATAAAACGTAATATTCTGTGTATCATTGAAAATACCTTATAATATAACGTAATATGCAGTGTATCATTGAAAATATCTTATAATATGACGTAATATGCAGTGTATCATTGAAAATATCTTATGATATGACGTAATATGCAGTGTATCATTGAAAATACCTTATAATATAACGTAATATGCAGTGTATCATTGGAAATACCTTATAATATATCGTAATTTGTAGTGTATCATTGAAAATACCTTATAATATATGGTAATTTGTAGTGTATCAATGAAAATACCTTATAATATAACGTAATATTCTGTGTATCATTGAAAATACCTTATAATATATCGTAATTTGTAGTGTATCATTGAAAATACCTTGTAATATATAGTAGTGTATCAATGAAAATACCTTATAATATAAAGTAATATGCAGTGTATCAATGAAAATACCTTATAATATATCGTAATTTGTAGTGTATCATTGAAAATACCTTGTAATATATAGTAGTTTATCATTGAAAATACCTTATAATATAACGTAATATGCAGTGTATCATTGAAAATACCTTATAATATAACGTAATATGCAGTGTATCATTGAAAATACCTAATAATATAACGTAATATGCAGTGTATCATTGAAAATACCTTATAATATAACGTAATATGCAGTGTATCATTGAAAATACCTTATAATATATCGTAATTTGTAGTGTATCAATGAAAATACCATATAATATAAAGTAATATGCAGTGTATCATTGAAAATACCTTATAATATATCGTAATTTGTAGTGTATCATTGAAAATACCTAATAATATAACGTAATATGCAGTGTATCATTGAAAATACCTTATAATAAAACGTAATATGCAGTGTATCATTGAAAATACCTTATAATATAACGTAATATGCAGTGTATCATTGAAAATTCCTTATAATATAACGTAATATGCAGTGTATCATTGAAAATACCTTATGATATAACGTACTATGCAGTGTATCATTGAAAATACCTTATGTTATAACGTAATATGCAGTGGATCATTGAAAATACCTTAGAATATATGGTAATTCTAGTCTATCAATGAAAATACCTTATAATATAACGTAATATGCAGTGTATCATTCAAAATACCTTATAATATAACGTAATATGCAGTGTATCATTGGAAATACCTTATACTATATCGTAATTTGTAGTGTATCATTGAAAATACCTTATAATATATGGTAATTTGTAGTGTATCAATGAAAATACCTTATAATATAACGTAATATGCAGTGTATCATTGAAAATACCTTATAATATAACGTAATATGCAGTGTATCATTGAAAATACCTTATAATATAACGCAATATGCAGTGTATCATTCAAAATACCTTATAATATAACGTAATATGCAGTGTATCATTGGAAATACCTTATACTATATCGTAATTTGTAGTGTATCATTGAAAATACCTTATAATATATGGTAATTTGTAGTGTATCAATGAAAATACCTTATAATATAACGTAATATGCAGTGTATCATTGAAAATACCTTATAATATAACGTAATATGCAGTGTATCATTGAAAATACCTTATAATATATAGTAGTTTATCATTGAAAATACCTTATAATATAACGTAATATTCTGTGTATCATTGAAAATACCTTATAATATAACGTAATATGCAGTGTATCATTGAAAATACCTTATAATATAACGTAATATGCAGTGTATCATTGAAAATACCTTGTAATATATCGTAATTTGTAGTGTATCATTGAAAATACCTTATAATATATGGTAATTTGTAGTGTATCAATGAAAATACCTTATAATATAACGTAATATGCAGTGTATCATTGAAAATACCTTATAATATAACGTAATATGCAGTGTATCATTGAAAATACCTTATAATATAACGCAATATGCAGTGTATCATTCAAAATACCTTATAATATAACGTAATATGCAGTGTATCATTGGAAATACCTTATACTATATCGTAATTTGTAGTGTATCATTGAAAATACCTTATAATATATGGTAATTTGTAGTGTATCAATGAAAATACCTTATAATATAACGTAATATGCAGTGTATCATTGAAAATACCTTATAATATAACGTAATATGCAGTGTATCATTGAAAATACCTTATAATATATAGTAGTTTATCATTGAAAATACCTTATAATATAACGTAATATTCTGTGTATCATTGAAAATACCTTATAATATAACGTAATATGCAGTGTATCATTGAAAATACCTTATAATATAACGTAATATGCAGTGTATCATTGAAAATACCTTGTAATATATCGTAATTTGTAGTGTATCATTGAAAATACCTTATAATATATAGTAGTTTATTATTGAAAATACCTTATTATAAAACGTAATATTCTGTGTATCATTGAAAATACCTTATAATATAACGTAATATGCAGTGTATCATTGAAAATATCTTATAATATGACGTAATATGCAGTGTATCATTGAAAATATCTTATAATATGACGTAATATGCAGTGTATCATTGAAAATACCTTATAATATAACGTAATATGCAGTGTATCATTGGAAATACCTTATAATATATCGTAATTTGTAGTGTATCATTGAAAATACCTTATAATATATGGTAATTTGTAGTGTATCAATGAAAATACCTTATAATATAACGTAATATTCTGTGTATCATTGAAAATACCTTATAATATATCGTAATTTGTAGTGTATCATTGAAACTACCTTGTAATATATAGTAGTGTATCAATGAAAATACCTTATAATATAAAGTAATATGCAGTGTATCAATGAAAATACCTTATAATATATCGTAATTTGTAGTGTATCATTGAAAATACCTTGTAATATATAGTAGTTTATCATTGAAAATACCTTATAATATAACGTAATATGCAGTGTATCATTGAAAATACCTTATAATATAACGTAATATGCAGTGTATCATTGAAAATACCTTATAATATAACGTAATATGCAGTGTATCATTGAAAATACC
Source organism: Lasioglossum lativentre (assembly GCA_916610255.1). NCBI lineage: Eukaryota > Metazoa > Arthropoda > Insecta > Hymenoptera > Halictidae > Lasioglossum > Lasioglossum lativentre. Next base: position 69,487 of record CAKAJI010000261.1, on the reverse strand, counting down.
TTATAATATAACGTAATATGCAGTGTATCATTGAAAATACCTTATAATATATCGTAATTTGTAGTGTATCAATGAAAATACCATATAATATAAAGTAATATGCAGTGTATCATTGAAAATACCTTATAATATATCGTAATTTGTAGTGTATCATTGAAAATACCTTGTAATATATAGTAGTTTATCATTGAAAATACATTATAATATAACGTAATATGCAGTGTATCATTGAAAATACCTTATAATATAACGTAATATGCAGTGTATCATTGAAAATACCTTATAATAAAACGTAATGTGCAGTGTATCATTGAAAATACATTATAATATAACGTAATATGCAGTGTATCTTTGAAAATACCTTATAATATAACGTAATATGCAGTGTATCATTGAAAATACCTTATAATATAACGTAATATGCAGTGTATCATTGAAAATACCTTATAATATATCGTAATTTGTAGTGTATCAATGAAAATACCATATAATATAAAGTAATATGCAGTGTATCATTGAAAATACCTTATAATATATCGTAATTTGTAGTGTATCATTGAAAATACCTTGTAATATATAGTAGTTTATCATTGAAAATACATTATAATATAACGTAATATGCAGTGTATCATTGAAAATACCTTATAATATAACGTAATATGCAGTGTATCATTGAAAATACCTTATAATAAAACGTAATGTGCAGTGTATCATTGAAAATACATTATAATATAACGTAATATGCAGTGTATCTTTGAAAATACCTTATAATATAACGTAATATGCAGTGTATCATTGAAAATACCTTATAATATATGGTAGTTTATCATTGAAAATACCTTATAATATAACATAATATGCTGTGTATCATTGAAAATACCTTATAATATATCGTAATTTTTTAGTGTATCATTGAAAATACCTAATAATATAACGTAATATGCAGTGTATCATTGAAAATACCTTATAATAAAACGTAATATGCAGTGTATCATTGAAAATACCTTATAATATAACGTAATATGCACTGTATCATTGAAAATACCTTATAATATAACGTAATATGCAGTGTATCATTGAAAATACTTTATGATATAACGTAATATGCAGTGTATCATTGAAAATACCTTATAATAAAACGTAATATGCAGTGTATCATTGAAAATACCTTAGAATATATGGTAATTCTAGTCTATCAATGAAAATACCTTATAATACAACGTAATATGCAGTGTATCATTGAAAATACCTTAGAATATATGGTAATTCTAGTCTATCAATGAAAATACCTTATAATATAACGTAATATGCAGTGTATCATTCAAAATACCTTATAATATAACGTAATATGCAGTGTATCATTGGAAATACCTTATACTATATCGTAATTTGTAGTGTATCATTGAAAATACCTTATAATATATGGTAATTTGTAGTGTATCAATGAAAATACCTTATAATATAACGTAATATGCAGTGTATCATTGAAAATACCTTATAATATAACGTAATATGCAGTGTATCATTGAAAATACCTTGTAATATATCGTAATTTGTAGTGTATCATTGAAAATACCTTATAATATATAGTAGTTTATTATTGAAAATACCTTATTATAAAACGTAATATTCTGTGTATCATTGAAAATACCTTATAATATAACGTAATATGCAGTGTATCATTGAAAATATCTTATAATATGACGTAATATGCAGTGTATAATTGAAAATATCTTATAATATGACGTAATATGCAGTGTATCATTGAAAATACCTTATAATATAACGTAATATGCAGTGTATCATTGGAAATACCTTATAATATATCGTAATTTGTAGTGTATCATTGAAAATACCTTATAATATATGGTAATTTGTAGTGTATCAATGAAAATACCTTATAATATAACGTAATATTCTGTGTATCATTGAAAATACCTTATAATATATCGTAATTTGCAGTGTATCATTGAAACTACCTTGTAATATATAGTAGTGTATCAATGAAAATACCTTATAATATAAAGTAATATGCAGTGTATCAATGAAAATACCTTATAATATATGGTAATTTGTAATGTATCAATGAAAATACCATATAATATAATGTAATATGCAGTGTATCATTGAAAATACCATATAATATATCGTAATATATAGTTTATCATTGAAAATACGTTATAATATAACGTAATATGCAGTGTATCATTGAAAATACCTTATAATATAACGTAATATGCAGTGTATCATTGAAAATACCGTGTAATATATCGTAATTTGTAGTGTATCATTGAAAATACCTTATAATATATAGTAGTTTATCATTGAAAATACCTTATTATAAAACGTAATATCCTGTGTATCATTGAAAATACCTTATAATATAACGTAATATGCAGTGTATCATTGAAAATACCTTATAATATGACGTAATATGCAGTGTATCATTGAAAATACCTTATAATATAACGTAATATGCAGTGTATCATTGAAAATACCTTATAATATAACGTAATATGCAGTGTATCATTGAAAATACCTTATAATATATCGTAATTTGTAGTGTATCAATGAAAATACCATATAATATAAAGTAATATGCAGTGTATCATTGAAAATACCTTATAATATATCGTAATTTGTAGTGTATCATTGAAAATACCTTGTAATATATAGTAGTTTATCATTGAAAATACATTATAATATAACGTAATATGCAGTGTATCATTGAAAATACCTTATAATATAACGTAATATGCAGTGTATCATTGAAAATACCTTATAATAAAACGTAATGTGCAGTGTATCATTGAAAATACATTATAATATAACGTAATATGCAGTGTATCTTTGAAAATACCTTATAATATAACGTAATATGCAGTGTATCATTGAAAATACCTTATAATATATGGTAGTTTATCATTGAAAATACCTTATAATATAACATAATATGCTGTGTATCATTGAAAATACCTTATAATATATCGTAATTTTTTAGTGTATCATTGAAAATACCTAATAATATAACGTAATATGCAGTGTATCATTGAAAATACCTTATAATAAAACGTAATATGCAGTGTATCATTGAAAATACCTTATAATATAACGTAATATGCACTGTATCATTGAAAATACCTTATAATATAACGTAATATGCAGTGTATCATTGAAAATACTTTATGATATAACGTAATATGCAGTGTATCATTGAAAATACCTTATAATAAAACGTAATATGCAGTGTATCATTGAAAATACCTTAGAATATATGGTAATTCTAGTCTATCAATGAAAATACCTTATAATACAACGTAATATGCAGTGTATCATTGAAAATACCTTAGAATATATGGTAATTCTAGTCTATCAATGAAAATACCTTATAATATAACGTAATATGCAGTGTATCATTCAAAATACCTTATAATATAACGTAATATGCAGTGTATCATTGGAAATACCTTATACTATATCGTAATTTGTAGTGTATCATTGAAAATACCTTATAATATATGGTAATTTGTAGTGTATCAATGAAAATACCTTATAATATAACGTAATATGCAGTGTATCATTGAAAATACCTTATAATATAACGTAATATGCAGTGTATCATTGAAAATACCTTGTAATATATCGTAATTTGTAGTGTATCATTGAAAATACCTTATAATATATAGTAGTTTATTATTGAAAATACCTTATTATAAAACGTAATATTCTGTGTATCATTGAAAATACCTTATAATATAACGTAATATGCAGTGTATCATTGAAAATATCTTATAATATGACGTAATATGCAGTGTATAATTGAAAATATCTTATAATATGACGTAATATGCAGTGTATCATTGAAAATACCTTATAATATAACGTAATATGCAGTGTATCATTGGAAATACCTTATAATATATCGTAATTTGTAGTGTATCATTGAAAATACCTTATAATATATGGTAATTTGTAGTGTATCAATGAAAATACCTTATAATATAACGTAATATTCTGTGTATCATTGAAAATACCTTATAATATATCGTAATTTGCAGTGTATCATTGAAACTACCTTGTAATATATAGTAGTGTATCAATGAAAATACCTTATAATATAAAGTAATATGCAGTGTATCAATGAAAATACCTTATAATATATGGTAATTTGTAATGTATCAACGAAAATACCTTATAATATAATGTAATATGCAGTGTATCATTGAAAATACCATATAATATATCGTAATATATAGTTTATCATTGAAAATACGTTATAATATAACGTAATATGCAGTGTATCATTGAAAATACCTTATAATATAACGTAATATGCAGTGTATCATTGAAAATACCGTGTAATATATCGTAATTTGTAGTGTATCATTGAAAATACCTTATAATATATAGTAGTTTATCATTGAAAATACCTTATTATAAAACGTAATATCCTGTGTATCATTGAAAATACCTTATAATATAACGTAATATGCAGTGTATCATTGAAAATACCTTATAATATGACGTAATATGCAGTGTATCATTGAAAATACCTTATAATATAACGTAATATGCAGTGTATCATTGGAAATACCTTATAATATATCGTAATTTTTTAGTGTATCATTGAAAATACCTAATAATATAACGTAATATGCAGTGTATCATCGAAAATACCTTATAATAAAACATAATATGCAGTGTATCATTGAAAATACCTTATAATTTAACGTAATATGCAGTGTATCATTGAAAATACCTTAGAATATATGGTAATTCTAGTCTATCAATGAAAATACCTTATAATATAACGTAATATGCAGTGTATCATTCAAAATACCTTATAATATAACGTAATATGCAGTGTATCATTGGAAATACCTTATACTATATCGTAATTTGTAGTGTATCATTGAAAATACCTTATAATATATGGTAATTTGTAGTGTATCAATGAAAATACCTGAGAATATATGGTAATTCTAGGCTATCAATGAAAATACCTTATAATATAACGTAATATGCAGTGTATCATTGAAAATTCCTTATAATATAACGTAATATGCAGTGTATCATCGAAAATACCTTATAATAAAACGTAATATGCAGTGTATCATTGAAAATACCTTATAATTTAACGTAATATGCAGTGTATCATTGAAAATACCTTAGAATATATGGTAATTCTAGTCTATCAATGAAAATACCTTATAATATAACGTAATATGCAGTGTATCATTCAAAATACCTTATAATATAACGTAATATGCAGTGTATCATTGGAAATACCTTATACTATATCGTAATTTGTAGTGTATCATTGAAAATACCTTATAATATATGGTAATTTGTAGTGTATCAATGAAAATACCTTATAATATAACGTAATATGCAGTGTATCATTGAAAATACCTTATAATATAACGTAATATGCAGTGTATCATTGAAAATACCTTATAATATATAGTAGTTTATCATTGAAAATACCTTATAATATAACGTAACATTCTGTGTATCATTGAAAATACCTTATAATATAACGTAATATGCAGTGTATCATTGAAAATACCTTATAATATAACGTAATATGCAGTGTATCATTGAAAATACCTTATAATATATAGTAGTTTATCATTGAAAATACCTTATAATATAACGTAATATTCTGTGTATCATTGAAAATACCTTATAATATAACGTAATATGCAGTGTATCATTGAAAATACCTTATAATATAACGTAATATGCAGTGTATCATTGAAAATACCTTGTAATATATCGTAATTTGTAGTGTATCATTGAAAATACCTTATAATATATAGTAGTTTATTATTGAAAATACCTTATTATAAAACGTAATATTCTGTGTATCATTGAAAATACCTTATAATATAACGTAATATGCAGTGTATCATTGAAAATATCTTATAATATGACATAATATGCAGTGTATCATTGAAAATACCTTATACTATATCGTAATTTGTAGTGTATCATTGAAAATACCTTATAATATATAGTAGTTTATCATTGAAAATACCTTATAATATAACGTAACATTCTGTGTGTCATTGAAAATACCTTATAATATAACGTAATATGCAGTGTATCATTGAAAATACCTTATAATATAACGTAATATGCAGTGTATCATTGAAAATACCTTATAATATATAGTAGTTTATCATTGAAAATACCTTATAATATAACGTAATATTCTGTGTATCATTGAAAATACCTTATAATATAACGTAATATGCAGTGTATCATTGAAAATACCTTATAATATAACGTAATATACAGTGTATCATTGAAAATACCTTGTAATATATCGTAATTTGTAGTGTATCATTGAAAACACCTTATAATATATAGTAGTTTATTATTGAAAATACCTTATTATAAAACGTAATATTCTGTGTATCATTGAAAATACCTTATAATATAACGTAATATGCAGTGTATCATTGAAAATATCTTATAATATGACGTAATATGCAGTGTATCATTGAAAATATCTTATAATATGACGTAATATGCAGTGTATCATTGAAAATACCTTATAATATAACGTAATATGCAGTGTATCATTGGAAATACCTTATAATATATCGTAATTTGTAGTGTATCATTGAAAATACCTTATAATATATGGTAATTTGTAGTGTATCAATGAAAATACCTTATAATATAACGTAATATTCTGTGTATCATTGAAAATACCTTATAATATATCGTAATTTGTAGTGTATCATTGAAACTACCTTGTAATATATAGTAGTGTATCAATGAAAATACCTTATAATATAAAGTAATATGCAGTGTATCAATGAAAATACCTTATAATATATGGTAATTTGTAATGTATCAACGAAAATACCTTATAATATAATGTAATATGCAGTGTATCATTGAAAATACCATATAATATATCGTAATATATAGTTTATCATTGAAAATACGTTATAATATAACGTAATATGCAGTGTATCATTGAAAATACCTTATAATATAACGTAATATGCAGTGTATCATTGAAAATACCGTGTAATATATCGTAATTTGTAGTGTATCATTGAAAATACCTTATAATATATAGTAGTTTATCATTGAAAATACCTTATTATAAAACGTAATATCCTGTGTATCATTGAAAATACCTTATAATATAACGTAATATGCAGTGTATCATTGAAAATACCTTATAATATAACGTAATATGCAGTGTATCATTGAAAATACCTTATAATATAACGTAATATGCAGTGTATCATTGGAAATACCTTATAATATATCGTAATTTTTTAGTGTATCATTGAAAATACCTAATAATATAACGTAATATGCAGTGTATCATCGAAAATACCTTATAATAAAACATAATATGCAGTGTATCATTGAAAATACCTTATAATTTAACGTAATATGCAGTGTATCATTGAAAATACCTTAGAATATATGGTAATTCTAGTCTATCAATGAAAATACCTTATAATATAACGTAATATGCAGTGTATCATTCAAAATACCTTATAATATAACGTAATATGCAGTGTATCATTGGAAATACCTTATACTATATCGTAATTTGTAGTGTATCATTGAAAATACCTTATAATATATGGTAATTTGTAGTGTATCAATGAAAATACCTGAGAATATATGGTAATTCTAGGCTATCAATGAAAATACCTTATAATATAACGTAATATGCAGTGTATCATTGAAAATTCCTTATAATATAACGTAATATGCAGTGTATCATCGAAAATACCTTATAATAAAACGTAATATGCAGTGTATCATTGAAAATACCTTATAATTTAACGTAATATGCAGTGTATCATTGAAAATACCTTAGAATATATGGTAATTCTAGTCTATCAATGAAAATACCTTATAATATAACGTAATATGCAGTGTATCATTCAAAATACCTTATAATATAACGTAATATGCAGTGTATCATTGGAAATACCTTATACTATATCGTAATTTGTAGTGTATCATTGAAAATACCTTATAATATATGGTAATTTGTAGTGTATCAATGAAAATACCTTATAATATAACGTAATATGCAGTGTATCATTGAAAATACCTTATAATATAACGTAATATGCAGTGTATCATTGAAAATACCTTATAATATATAGTAGTTTATCATTGAAAATACCTTATAATATAACGTAACATTCTGTGTATCATTGAAAATACCTTATAATATAACGTAATATGCAGTGTATCATTGAAAATACCTTATAATATAACGTAATATGCAGTGTATCATTGAAAATACCTTATAATATATAGTAGTTTATCATTGAAAATACCTTATAATATATAGTAGTTTATCATTGAAAATACCTTATAATATAACGTAATATTCTGTGTATCATTGAAAATACCTTATAATATAACGTAATATGCAGTGTATCATTGAAAATACCTTATAATATAACGTAATATGCAGTGTATCATTGAAAATACCTTGTAATATATCGTAATTTGTAGTGTATCATTGAAAATACCTTATAATATATAGTAGTTTATTATTGAAAATACCTTATTATAAAACGTAATATTCTGTGTATCATTGAAAATACCTTATAATATAACGTAATATGCAGTGTATCATTGAAAATATCTTATAATATGACGTAATATGCAGTGTATCATTGAAAATATCTTATGATATGACGTAATATGCAGTGTATCATTGAAAATACCTTATAATATAACGTAATATGCAGTGTATCATTGGAAATACCTTATAATATATCGTAATTTGTAGTGTATCATTGAAAATACCTTATAATATATGGTAATTTGTAGTGTATCAATGAAAATACCTTATAATATAACGTAATATTCTGTGTATCATTGAAAATACCTTATAATATATCGTAATTTGTAGTGTATCATTGAAACTACCTTGTAATATATAGTAGTGTATCAATGAAAATACCTTATAATATAAAGTAATATGCAGTGTATCAATGAAAATACCTTATAATATATCGTAATTTGTAGTGTATCATTGAAAATACCTTGTAATATATAGTAGTTTATCATTGAAAATACCTTATAATATAACGTAATATGCAGTGTATCATTGAAAATACCTTATAATATAACGTAATATGCAGTGTATCATTGAAAATACCTAATAATATAACGTAATATGCAGTGTATCATTGAAAATACCTTATAATATAACGTAATATGCAGTGTATCATTGAAAATACCTTATAATATATCGTAATTTGTAGTGTATCAATGAAAATACCATATAATATAAAGTAATATGCAGTGTATCATTGAAAATACCTTATAATATATCGTAATTTGTAGTGTATCATTGAAAATACCTTGTAATATATAGTAGTTTATCATTGAAAATACATTATAATATAACGTAATATGCAGTGTATCATTGAAAATACCTTATAATATAACGTAATATGCAGTGTATCATTGAAAATACCTTATAATAAAACGTAATATGCAGTGTATCATTGAAAATACATTATAATATAACGTAATATGCAGTGTATCTTTGAAAATACCTTATAATATAACGTAATATGCAGTGTATCATTGAAAATACCTTATAATATATGGTAGTTTATCATTGAAAATACCTTATAATATAACATAATATGCTGTGTATCATTGAAAATACCTTATAATATATCGTAATTTTTTAGTGTATCATTGAAAATACCTAATAATATAACGTAATATGCAGTGTATCATTGAAAATACCTTATAATAAAACGTAATATGCAGTGTATCATTGAAAATACCTTATAATATAACGTAATATGCAGTGTATCATTGAAAATTCCTTATAATATAACGTAATATGCAGTGTATCATTGAAAATACCTTATGATATAACGTACTATGCAGTGTATCATTGAAAATACCTTATGTTATAACGTAATATGCAGTGGATCATTGAAAATACCTTAGAATATATGGTAATTCTAGTCTATCAATGAAAATACCTTATAATATAACGTAATATGCAGTGTATCATTCAAAATACCTTATAATATAACGTAATATGCAGCGTATCATTGGAAATACCTTATACTATATCGTAATTTGTAGTGTATCATTGAAAATACCTTATAATATATGGTAATTTGTAGTGTATCAATGAAAATACCTTATAATATAACGTAATATGCAGTGTATCATTGAAAATACCTTATAATATAACGTAATATGCAGTGTATCATTGAAAATACCTTATAATATATAGTAGTTTATCATTGAAAATACCTTATAATATAACGTAACATTCTGTGTATCATAGAAAATACCTTATAATATAACGTAATATGCAGTGTATCATTGAAAATACCTTATAATATAACGTAACATTCTGTGTATCATAGAAAATACCTTATAATATAACGTAATATGCAGTGTATCATTGAAAATACCTTATAATATAACGCAATATGCAGTGTATCATTCAAAATACCTTATAATATAACGTAATATGCAGTGTATCATTGGAAATACCTTATACTATATCGTAATTTGTAGTGTATCATTGAAAATACCTTATAATATATGGTAATTTGTAGTGTATCAATGAAAATACCTTATAATATAACGTAATATGCAGTGTATCATTGAAAATACCTTATAATATAACGTAATATGCAGTGTATCATTGAAAATACCTTATAATATATAGTAGTTTATCATTGAAAATACCTTATAATATAACGTAATATTCTGTGTATCATTGAAAATACCTTATAATATAACGTAATATGCAGTGTATCATTGAAAATACCTTATAATATAACGTAATATGCAGTGTATCATTGAAAATACCTTGTAATATATCGTAATTTGTAGTGTATCATTGAAAATACCTTATAATATATAGTAGTTTATTATTGAAAATACCTTATTATAAAACGTAATATTCTGTGTATCATTGAAAATACCTTATAATATAACGTAATATGCAGTGTATCATTGAAAATATCTTATAATATGACGTAATATGCAGTGTATCATTGAAAATATCTTATAATATGACGTAATATGCAGTGTATCATTGAAAATACCTTATAATATAACGTAATATGCAGTGTATCATTGGAAATACCTTATAATATATCGTAATTTGTAGTGTATCATTGAAAATACCTTATAATATATGGTAATTTGTAGTGTATCAATGAAAATACCTTATAATATAACGTAATATTCTGTGTATCATTGAAAATACCTTATAATATATCGTAATTTGTAGTGTATCATTGAAACTACCTTGTAATATATAGTAGTGTATCAATGAAAATACCTTATAATATAAAGTAATATGCAGTGTATCAATGAAAATACCTTATAATATATCGTAATTTGTAGTGTATCATTGAAAATACCTTGTAATATATAGTAGTTTATCATTGAAAATACCTTATAATATAACGTAATATGCAGTGTATCATTGAAAATACCTTATAATATAACGTAATATGCAGTGTATCATTGAAAATACCTTATAATATAACGTAATATGCAGTGTATCATTGAAAATACCTTATAATATAACGTAATATGCAGTGTATCATTGAAAATACCTTATAATATATCGTAATTTGTAGTGTATCAATGAAAATACCATATAATATAAAGTAATATGCAGTGTATCATTGAAAATACCTTATAATATATCGTAATTTGTAGTGTATCATTGAAAATACCTTGTAATATATAGTAGTTTATCATTGAAAATACATTATAATATAACGTAATATGCAGTGTATCATTGAAAATACCTTATAATATAACGCAATATGCAGTGTATCATTCAAAATACCTTATAATATAACGTAATATGCAGTGTATCATTGGAAATACCTTATACTATATCGTAATTTGTAGTGTATCATTGAAAATACCTTATAATATATGGTAATTTGTAGTGTATCAATGAAAATACCTTATAATATAACGTAATATGCAGTGTATCATTGAAAATACCTTATAATATAACGTAATATGCAGTGTATCATTGAAAATACCTTATAATATATAGTAGTTTATCATTGAAAATACCTTATAATATAACGTAATATTCTGTGTATCATTGAAAATACCTTATAATATAACGTAATATGCAGTGTATCATTGAAAATACCTTATAATATAACGTAATATGCAGTGTATCATTGAAAATACCTTGTAATATATCGTAATTTGTAGTGTATCATTGAAAATACCTTATAATATATAGTAGTTTATTATTGAAAATACCTTATTATAAAACGTAATATTCTGTGTATCATTGAAAATACCTTATAATATAACGTAATATGCAGTGTATCATTGAAAATATCTTATAATATGACGTAATATGCAGTGTATCATTGAAAATATCTTATAATATGACGTAATATGCAGTGTATCATTGAAAATACCTTATAATATAACGTAATATGCAGTGTATCATTGAAAATACCTTATAATATATCGTAATTTGTAGTGTATCATTGAAAATACCTTATAATATATGGTAATTTGTAGTGTATCAATGAAAATACCTTATAATATAACGTAATATTCTGTGTATCATTGAAAATACCTTATAATATATCGTAATTTGTAGTGTATCATTGAAACTACCTTGTAATATATAGTAGTGTATCAATGAAAATACCTTATAATATAAAGTAATATGCAGTGTATCAATGAAAATACCTTATAATATATCGTAATTTGTAGTGTATCATTGAAAATACCTTGTAATATATAGTAGTTTATCATTGAAAATACCTTATAATATAACGTAATATGCAGTGTATCATTGAAAATACCTTATAATATAACGTAATATGCAGTGTATCATTGAAAATACCTTATAATATAACGTAATATGCAGTGTATCATTGAAAATACCTTATAATATAACGTAATATGCAGTGTATCATTGAAAATACCTTATAATATATCGTAATTTGTAGTGTATCAATGAAAATACTATATAATATAAAGTAATATGCAGTGTATCATTGAAAATACCTTATAATATATCGTAATTTGTAGTGTATCATTGAAAATACCTTGTAATATATAGTAGTTTATCATTGAAAATACATTATAATATAACGTAATATGCAGTGTATCATTGAAAATACCTTATAATATAACGTAATATGCAGTGTATCATTGAAAATACCTTATAATAAAACGTAATATGCAGTGTATCATTGAAAATACATTATAATATAACGTAATATGCAGTGTATCTTTGAAAATACCTTATAATATAACGTAATATGCAGTGTATCATTGAAAATACCTTATAATATAACGTAATATGCAGTGTATCATTGAAAATACCTTATAATATATCGTAATTTGTAGTGTATCAATGAAAATACCATATAATATAAAGTAATATGCAGTGTATCATTGAAAATACCTTATAATATATCGTAATTTGTAGTGTATCATTGAAAATACCTTGTAATATATAGTAGCTTATCATTGAAAATACATTATAATATAACGTAATATGCAGTGTATCATTGAAAATACCTTATAATATAACGTAATATGCAGTGTATCATTGAAAATACCTTATAATAAAACGTAATGTGCAGTGTATCATTGAAAATACATTATAATATAACGTAATATGCAGTGTATCTTTGAAAATACCTTATAATATAACGTAATATGCAGTGTATCATTGAAAATACCTTATAATATATGGTAGTTTATCATTGAAAATACCTTATAATATAACATAATATGCTGTGTATCATTGAAAATACCTTATAATATATCGTAATTTTTTAGTGTATCATTGAAAATACCTAATAATATAACGTAATATGCAGTGTATCATTGAAAATACCTTATAATAAAACGTAATATGCAGTGTATCATTGAAAATACCTTATAATATAACGTAATATGCACTGTATCATTGAAAATACCTTATAATATAACGTAATATGCAGTGTATCATTGAAAATACTTTATGATATAACGTAATATGCAGTGTATCATTGAAAATACCTTATAATAAAACGTAATATGCAGTGTATCATTGAAAATACCTTAGAATATATGGTAATTCTAGTCTATCAATGAAAATACCTTATAATACAACGTAATATGCAGTGTATCATTGAAAATACCTTAGAATATATGGTAATTCTAGTCTATCAATGAAAATACCTTATAATATAACGTAATATGCAGTGTATCATTCAAAATACCTTATAATATAACGTAATATGCAGTGTATCATTGGAAATACCTTATACTATATCGTAATTTGTAGTGTATCATTGAAAATACCTTATAATATATGGTAATTTGTAGTGTATCATTGAAAATACCTTATAATATAACGTAATATGCAGTGTATCATTGAAAATACCTTATAATATAACGTAATATGCAGTGTATCATTGAAAATACCTTGTAATATATCGTAATTTGTAGTGTATCATTGAAAATACCTTATAATATATAGTAGTTTATTATTGAAAATACCTTATTATAAAACGTAATATTCTGTGTATCATTGAAAATACCTTATAATATAACGTAATATGCAGTGTATCATTGAAAATATCTTATAATATGACGTAATATGCAGTGTATCATTGAAAATATCTTATAATATGACGTAATATGCAGTGTATCATTGAAAATACCTTATAATATAACGTAATATGCAGTGTATCATTGGAAATACCTTATAATATATCGTAATTTGTAGTGTATCATTGAAAATACCTTATAATATATGGTAATTTGTAGTGTATCAATGAAAATACCTTATAATATAACGTAATATTCTGTGTATCATTGAAAATACCTTATAATATATCGTAATTTGTAGTGTATCATTGAAACTACCTTGTAATATATAGTAGTGTATCAATGAAAATACCTTATAATATAAAGTAATATGCAGTGTATCAATGAAAATACCTTATAATATATGGTAATTTGTAATGTATCAACGAAAATACCTTATAATATAATGTAATATGCAGTGTATCATTGAAAATACCATATAATATATCGTAATATATAGTTTATCATTGAAAATACGTTATAATATAACGTAATATGCAGTGTATCATTGAAAATACCTTATAATATAACGTAATATGCAGTGTATCATTGAAAATACCGTGTAATATATCGTAATTTGTAGTGTATCATTGAAAATACCTTATAATATATAGTAGTTTATCATTGAAAATACCTTATTATAAAACGTAATATCCTGTGTATCATTGAAAATACCTTATAATATAACGTAATATGCAGTGTATCATTGAAAATACCTTATAATATGACGTAATATGCAGTGTATCATTGAAAATACCTTATAATATAACGTAATATGCAGTGTATCATTGGAAATACCTTATAATATATCGTAATTTTTTAGTGTATCATTGAAAATACCTAATAATATAACGTAATATGCAGTGTATCATCGAAAATACCTTATAATAAAACATAATATGCAGTGTATCATTGAAAATACCTTATAATTTAACGTAATATGCAGTGTATCATTGAAAATACCTTAGAATATATGGTAATTCTAGTCTATCAATGAAAATACCTTATAATATAACGTAATATGCAGTGTATCATTCAAAATACCTTATAATATAACGTAATATGCAGTGTATCATTGGAAATACCTTATACTATATCGTAATTTGTAGTGTATCATTGAAAATACCTTATAATATATGGTAATTTGTAGTGTATCAATGAAAATACCTGAGAATATATGGTAATTCTAGGCTATCAATGAAAATACCTTATAATATAACGTAATATGCAGTGTATCATTGAAAATTCCTTATAATATAACGTAATATGCAGTGTATCATCGAAAATACCTTATAATAAAACGTAATATGCAGTGTATCATTGAAAATACCTTATAATTTAACGTAATATGCAGTGTATCATTGAAAATACCTTAGAATATATGGTAATTCTAGTCTATCAATGAAAATACCTTATAATATAACGTAATATGCAGTGTATCATTCAAAATACCTTATAATATAACGTAATATGCAGTGTATCATTGGAAATACCTTATACTATATCGTAATTTGTAGTGTATCATTGAAAATACCTTATAATATATGGTAATTTGTAGTGTATCAATGAAAATACCTTATAATATAACGTAATATGCAGTGTATCATTGAAAATACCTTATAATATAACGTAATATGCAGTGTATCATTGAAAATACCTTATAATATATAGTAGTTTATCATTGAAAATACCTTATAATATAACGTAACATTCTGTGTATCATTGAAAATACCTTATAATATAACGTAATATGCAGTGTATCATTGAAAATACCTTATAATATAACGTAATATGCAGTGTATCATTGAAAATACCTTATAATATATAGTAGTTTATCATTGAAAATACCTTATAATATAACGTAATATTCTGTGTATCATTGAAAATACCTTATAATATAACGTAATATGCAGTGTATCATTGAAAATACCTTATAATATAACGTAATATGCAGTGTATCATTGAAAATACCTTGTAATATATCGTAATTTGTAGTGTATCATTGAAAATACCTTATAATATATAGTAGTTTATTATTGAAAATACCTTATTATAAAACGTAATATTCTGTGTATCATTGAAAATACCTTATAATATAACGTAATATGCAGTGTATCATTGAAAATATCTTATAATATGACATAATAAGCAGTGTATCATTGAAAATACCTTATACTATATCGTAATTTGTAGTGTATCATTGAAAATACCTTATAATATATAGTAGTTTATCATTGAAAATACCTTATAATATAACGTAACATTCTGTGTATCATTGAAAATACCTTATAATATAACGTAATATGCAGTGTATCATTGAAAATACCTTATAATATAACGTAATATGCAGTGTATCATTGAAAATACCTTATAATATATAGTAGTTTATCATTGAAAATACCTTATAATATAACGTAATATTCTGTGTATCATTGAAAATACCTTATAATATAACGTAATATGCAGTGTATCATTGAAAATACCTTATAATATAACGTAATATGCAGTGTATCATTGAAAATACCTTGTAATATATCGTAATTTGTAGTGTATCATTGAAAACACCTTATAATATATAGTAGTTTATTATTGAAAATACCTTATTATAAAACGTAATATTCTGTGTATCATTGAAAATACCTTATAATATAACGTAATATGCAGTGTATCATTGAAAATATCTTATAATATGACGTAATATGCAGTGTATCATTGAAAATATCTTATAATATGACGTAATATGCAGTGTATCATTGAAAATACCTTATAATATAACGTAATATGCAGTGTATCATTGGAAATACCTTATAATATATCGTAATTTGTAGTGTATCATTGAAAATACCTTATAATATATGGTAATTTGTAGTGTATCAATGAAAATACCTTATAATATAACGTAATATTCTGTGTATCATTGAAAATACCTTATAATATATCGTAATTTGTAGTGTATCATTGAAACTACCTTGTAATATATAGTAGTGTATCAATGAAAATACCTTATAATATAAAGTAATATGCAGTGTATCAATGAAAATACCTTATAATATATGGTAATTTGTAATGTATCAACGAAAATACCTTATAATATAATGTAATATGCAGTGTATCATTGAAAATACCATATAATATATCGTAATATATAGTTTATCATTGAAAATACGTTATAATATAACGTAATATACAGTGTATCATTGAAAATACCTTATAATAT
Source organism: Lasioglossum lativentre (assembly GCA_916610255.1). Classification (NCBI taxonomy): domain Eukaryota; kingdom Metazoa; phylum Arthropoda; class Insecta; order Hymenoptera; family Halictidae; genus Lasioglossum; species Lasioglossum lativentre. The sequence goes on along the minus strand of CAKAJI010000261.1, from coordinate 51,633 downwards.
AACGTAATATGCAGTGTATCATTGAAAATACCGTGTAATATATCGTAATTTGTAGTGTATCATTGAAAATACCTTATAATATATAGTAGTTTATCATTGAAAATACCTTATTATAAAACGTAATATCCTGTGTATCATTGAAAATACCTTATAATATAACGTAATATGCAGTGTATCATTGAAAATACCTTATAATATGACGTAATATGCAGTGTATCATTGAAAATACCTTATAATATAACGTAATATGCAGTGTATCATTGGAAATACCTTATAATATATCGTAATTTTTTAGTGTATCATTGAAAATACCTAATAATATAACGTAATATGCAGTGTATCATCGAAAATACCTTATAATAAAACATAATATGCAGTGTATCATTGAAAATACCTTATAATTTAACGTAATATGCAGTGTATCATTGAAAATACCTTAGAATATATGGTAATTCTAGTCTATCAATGAAAATACCTTATAATATAACGTAATATGCAGTGTATCATTCAAAATACCTTATAATATAACGTAATATGCAGTGTATCATTGGAAATACCTTATACTATATCGTAATTTGTAGTGTATCATTGAAATTACCTTATAATATATGGTAATTTGTAGTGTATCAATGAAAATACCTGAGAATATATGGTAATTCTAGGCTATCAATGAAAATACCTTATAATATAACGTAATATGCAGTGTATCATTGAAAATTCCTTATAATATAACGTAATATGCAGTGTATCATCGAAAATACCTTATAATAAAACGTAATATGCAGTGTATCATTGAAAATACCTTATAATTTAACGTAATATGCAGTGTATCATTGAAAATACCTTAGAATATATGGTAATTCTAGTCTATCAATGAAAATACCTTATAATATAACGTAATATGCAGTGTATCATTCAAAATACCTTATAATATAACGTAATATGCAGTGTATCATTGGAAATACCTTATACTATATCGTAATTTGTAGTGTATCATTGAAAATACCTTATAATATATGGTAATTTGTAGTGTATCAATGAAAATACCTTATAATATAACGTAATATGCAGTGTATCATTGAAAATACCTTATAATATAACGTAATATGCAGTGTATCATTGAAAATACCTTATAATATATAGTAGTTTATCATTGAAAATACCTTATAATATAACGTAACATTCTGTGTATCATTGAAAATACCTTATAATATAACGTAATATGCAGTGTATCATTGAAAATACCTTATAATATAACGTAATATGCAGTGTATCATTGAAAATACCTTATAATATATAGTAGTTTATCATTGAAAATACCTTATAATATAACGTAATATTCTGTGTATCATTGAAAATACCTTATAATATAACGTAATATGCAGTGTATCATTGAAAATACCTTATAATATAACGTAATATGCAGTGTATCATTGAAAATACCTTATAATATATCGTAATTTGTAGTGTATCATTGAAAATACCTTATAATATATAGTAGTTTATTATTGAAAATACCTTATTATAAAACGTAATATTCTGTGTATCATTGAAAATACCTTATAATATAACGTAATATGCAGTGTATCATTGAAAATATCTTATAATATGACGTAATATGCAGTGTATCATTGAAAATATCTTATGATATGACGTAATATGCAGTGTATCATTGAAAATACCTTATAATATAACGTAATATGCAGTGTATCATTGGAAATACCTTATAATATATCGTAATTTGTAGTGTATCATTGAAAATACCTTATAATATATGGTAATTTGTAGTGTATCAATGAAAATACCTTATAATATAACGTAATATTCTGTGTATCATTGAAAATACCTTATAATATATCGTAATTTGTAGTGTATCATTGAAACTACCTTGTAATATATAGTAGTGTATCAATGAAAATACCTTATAATATAAAGTAATATGCAGTGTATCAATGAAAATACCTTATAATATATCGTAATTTGTAGTGTATCATTGAAAATACCTTATAATATATAGTAGTTTATCATTGAAAATACCTTATAATATAACGTAATATGCAGTGTATCATTGAAAATACCTTATAATATAACGTAATATGCAGTGTATCATTGAAAATACCTAATAATATAACGTAATATGCAGTGTATCATTGAAAATACCTTATAATATAACGTAATATGCAGTGTATCATTGAAAATACCTTATAATATATCGTAATTTGTAGTGTATCAATGAAAATACCATATAATATAAAGTAATATGCAGTGTATCATTGAAAATACCTTATAATATATCGTAATTTGTAGTGTATCATTGAAAATACCTTGTAATATATAGTAGTTTATCATTGAAAATACCTTATAATATAACGTAATATGCAGTGTATCATTGAAAATACCTTATAATATAACGTAATATGCAGTGTATCATTGAAAATACCTTATAATAAAACGTAATATGCAGTGTATCATTGAAAATACATTATAATATAACGTAATATGCAGTGTATCTTTGAAAATACCTTATAATATAACGTAATATGCAGTGTATCATTGAAAATACCTTATAATATATGGTAGTTTATCATTGAAAATACCTTATAATATAACATAATATGCTGTGTATCATTGAAAATACCTTATAATATATCGTAATTTTTTAGTGTATCATTGAAAATACCTAATAATATAACGTAATATGCAGTGTATCATTGAAAATACCTTATAATAAAACGTAATATGCAGTGTATCATTGAAAATACCTTATAATATAACGTAATATGCAGTGTATCATTGAAAATTCCTTATAATATAACGTAATATGCAGTGTATCATTGAAAATACCTTATGATATAACGTACTATGCAGTGTATCATTGAAAATACCTTATGTTATAACGTAATATGCAGTGGATCATTGAAAATACCTTAGAATATATGGTAATTCTAGTCTATCAATGAAAATACCTTATAATATAACGTAATATGCAGTGTATCATTCAAAATACCTTATAATATAACGTAATATGCAGTGTATCATTGGAAATACCTTATACTATATCGTAATTTGTAGTGTATCATTGAAAATACCTTATAATATATGGTAATTTGTAGTGTATCAATGAAAATACCTTATAATATAACGTAATATGCAGTGTATCATTGAAAATACCTTATAATATAACGTAATATGCAGTGTATCATTGAAAATACCTTATAATATAACGTAATATGCAGTGTATCATTGAAAATACATTATGATATAACGTAATATGCAGTGTATCATTGAAAATACCTTATAATATATCGTAATTTGTAGTGTATCATTGAAAATACCATATAGTATAACGTAATATACAGTGCATCATTGAAAATACCTTATAATATATAGTAGTTTATCATTGAAAACATCTTATAATATAACGTAATATGCAGTGTATCATTGAAAATACCTTATGATACAACGTAATGTGCAGTATATCATTGAAAATACCTTATAATATATGGTAATTTGAACTGTATCAATCAAAATACCTTATAATATATCGTAATTTGTAGTGTATCATTAAAAACATCTTATAATATAACGTCATATGCAGTGTATCATTGAAAATACCTTATAATATAACGTAATATGCTGTGTATCATTGAAAATACCTTAGAATATATGGTAATTCTAGTCTATCAACGAAAATACCTTATAATACAACGTAATATGCAGTGTATCATTGAAAATACCTTATGATATAACGTAATATGCAGTGTATCATTGAAAATACCTTAGAATAAAACGTAATATGCAGTGTATCATTGAAAATACCTTAGAATATATGGTAATTCTAGTCTATCAACGAAAATACCTTATAATACAACGTAATATGCAGTGTATCATTGAAAATACCTTATGATATAACGTAATATGCAGTGTATCATTGAAAATACCTTATAATATAACGTAATATGCAGTGTATCATTGAAAATACCTTATAATAAAACGTAATATGCAGTGTATCATTGAAAATACCTTAGAATATATGGTAATTCTAGTCTATCAATGAAAACACCTTATAATACAACGTAATATGCAGTGTATCATTGAAAATACCTTATAATATATCGTAATTTGTAGTGTATCATTGAAAATACCATATAGTATAACGTAATATGCAGTGCATCATTGAAAATACCTTATAATATATAGTAGTTTATCATTGAAAACATCTTATAATATAACGTAATATGCAGTGTATCATTGAAAATACCTTATGATATAACGTAATGTGCAGTATATCATTGAAAATACCTTATAATATATGGTAATTTGAACTGTATCAATCAAAATACCTTCTAATATATCGTAAAATGCAGTGTATCATCGAAAATACCTTATAATATATCGTAATTTGTAGTGTATCATTGAAAATACGTTATAATATAACGTAATATGCAGTGTATCATTGAAAATACCTTATAGTATATCGTAATTTGTAGTGTATCATTAAAAATACCTTATAATATAACGTAATATGCAGTGTATCATTGAAAATACCTCATAATATAACGTAATATGCAGTGTATCATTGAAAACATCTTATAATATAACGTCATATGCAGTGTATCATTGAAAATACCTTATAATATAACGTAATATGCTGTGTATCATTGAAAATACCTTAGAATATATGGTAAATCTAGTCTATCAACGAAAACACCTTATAATACAACGTAATATGCAGTGTATCATTGAAAATACCTTATGATATAACGTAATATGCAGTGTATCATTGTAAATACCTTATAATATAACGTAATATGCAGTGTATCATTGAAAATACCTTATGATATAATGTAATATGCAGTGTATCATTGAAAATACCTTATAATATATGGTAATTTGTAGTGTATCAATGAAAATACCTTATAATATAACGTAATATGCAGTGCATCATTGAAAATACCTTATAATATAACGTAATATGCACTGTATCATTGAAAATACCTTATAATATAACGTAATATGCAGTGTATCATTGAAAATACTTTATGATATAACGTAATATGCAGTGTATCATTGAAAATACCTTATAATAAAACGTAATATGCAGTGTATCATTGAAAATACCTTAGAATATATGGTAATTCTAGTCTATCAATGAAAATACCTTATAATACAACGTAATATGCAGTGTATCATTGAAAATACCTTATGTTATAACGTAATATGCAGTGTATCATTGAAAGTACCTTATGATATAACGTAATATGCAGTGTATCATTGAAAATACCTTATAATATAACGTAATATGCAGTGTATCATTGAAAATACCTTATGATATAACGTAATATGCAGTGTATCATTGAAAATACCTTATGTTATAACGTAATATGCAGTGTATCATTGAAAGTACCTTATGATATAACGTAATATGCAGTGTATCATTGAAAATACATTATAATATATCGTAATTTGTAGTGTATCATTAAAAATACCTTATAATATAATGTAATATGCAGTGTATCATTGAAAATACCTTATAATAAAACGTAATATGCAGTGTATCATTGAAAATACCTTAGAATATATGGTAATTCTAGTCTATCAATGAAAAAACATTATAATACAACGTAATATGCAGTGTATCATTGAAAATACCTTATAATATATCGTAATTTGTAGTGTATCATTGAAAATACCATATAGTATAACGTAATATGCAGTGCATCATTGAAAATACCTTATAATATAACGTAATATGCAGTGTATCATTGAAAATACCTTATAATATAACGTAATATGCAGTGTATCATTGAAAATACCTTATAATATATCGTAATTTGTAGTGTATCATTGAAAATACCATATAGTATAACGTAATATGCAGTGCATCATTGAAAATACCTTATAATATATGGTAATTTGAACTGTATCAATCAAAATACCTTCTAATATATCGTAAAATGCAGTGTATCATCGAAAATACCTTATAATATATCGTAATTTGTAGTGTATCATTGAAAATACGTTATAATATAACGTAATATGCAGTGTATCATTGAAAATACCTTATAATATATCGTAATTTGTAGTGTATCATTAAAAATACCTTATAATATAACGTAATATGCAGTGTATCACTGAAAATACCTCATAATATAACGTAATATGCAGTGTATCATTGAAAACATCTTATAATATAACGTCATATGCAGTGTATCATTGAAAATACCTTATAATATAACGTAATATGCTGTGTATCATTGAAAATACCTTAGAATATATGGTAATTCTAGTCTATCAACGAAAATACCTTATAATACAACGTAATATGCAGTGTATCATTGAAAATACCTTAGAATATATGGTAATTCTAGTCTATCAATGAAAATACCTTATAATACAACGTAATATGCAGTGTATCATTGAAAATACCTTATAATATATCGTAATTTGTAGTGTATCATTGAAAATACCATATAGTATAACGTAATATGCAGTGCATCATTGAAAATACCTTATAATATATAGAAGTTTATCATTGAAAACATCTTATAATATAACGTAATATGCAGTGTATCATTGAAAATACCTTATGATACAACGTAATGTGCAGTATATCATTGAAAATACCTTATAATATATGGTAATTTGAACTGTATCAATCAAAATACCTTATAATATATCGTAATTTGTAGTGTATCATTAAAAACATCTTATAATATAACGTCATATGCAGTGTATCATTGAAAATACCTTATAATATAACGTAATATGCTGTGTATCATTGAAAATACCTTAGAATATATGGTAATTCTAGTCTATCAACGAAAATACCTTATAATACAACGTAATATGCAGTGTATCATTGAAAATACCTTATGATATAACGTAATATGCAGTGTATCATTGTAAATACCTTATAATATAACGTAATATGCAGTGTATCATTGAAAATACCTTATAATAAAACGTAATATGCAGTGTATCATTGAAAATACCTTAGAATATATGGTAATTCTAGTCTATCAATGAAAAAACATTATAATACAACGTAATATGCAGTGTATCATTGAAAATACCTTATAATATATCGTAATTTGTAGTGTATCATTGAAAATACCATATAGTATAACGTAATATGCAGTGCATCATTGAAAATACCTTATAATATAACGTAATATGCAGTGTATCATTGAAAATACCTTATAATATAACGTAATATGCAGTGTATCATTGAAAATACCTTATAATATATCGTAATTTGTAGTGTATCATTGAAAATACCATATAGTATAACGTAATATGCAGTGCATCATTGAAAATACCTTATAATATATGGTAATTTGAACTGTATCAATCAAAATACCTTCTAATATATCGTAAAATGCAGTGTATCATCGAAAATACCTTATAATATATCGTAATTTGTAGTGTATCATTGAAAATACGTTATAATATAACGTAATATGCAGTGTATCATTGAAAATACCTTATAATATATCGTAATTTGTAGTGTATCATTAAAAATACCTTATAATATAACGTAATATGCAGTGTATCACTGAAAATACCTCATAATATAACGTAATATGCAGTGTATCATTGAAAACATCTTATAATATAACGTCATATGCAGTGTATCATTGAAAATACCTTATAATATAACGTAATATGCTGTGTATCATTGAAAATACCTTAGAATATATGGTAATTCTAGTCTATCAACGAAAATACCTTATAATACAACGTAATATGCAGTGTATCATTGAAAATACCTTAGAATATATGGTAATTCTAGTCTATCAATGAAAATACCTTATAATACAACGTAATATGCAGTGTATCATTGAAAATACCTTATAATATATCGTAATTTGTAGTGTATCATTGAAAATACCATATAGTATAACGTAATATGCAGTGCATCATTGAAAATACCTTATAATATATAGAAGTTTATCATTGAAAACATCTTATAATATAACGTAATATGCAGTGTATCATTGAAAATACCTTATGATACAACGTAATGTGCAGTATATCATTGAAAATACCTTATAATATATGGTAATTTGAACTGTATCAATCAAAATACCTTATAATATATCGTAATTTGTAGTGTATCATTAAAAACATCTTATAATATAACGTCATATGCAGTGTATCATTGAAAATACCTTATAATATAACGTAATATGCTGTGTATCATTGAAAATACCTTAGAATATATGGTAATTCTAGTCTATCAACGAAAATACCTTATAATACAACGTAATATGCAGTGTATCATTGAAAATACCTTATGATATAACGTAATATGCAGTGTATCATTGTAAATACCTTATAATATAACGTAATATGCAGTGTATCATTGAAAATACCTTATGATATAATGTAATATGCAGTGTATCATTGAAAATACCTTATAATATATGGTAATTTGTAGTGTATCAATGTAAATACCTTATAATATAACGTAATATGCAGTGTATCATTGAAAATACCATATAATATATCGTAATATGTAGTTTAGCATTGAAAATACGTTATAATATAACGTAATATGCAGTGTATCATTGAAAAATACCATATAATATAACGTAATATGCCGTGTATCATTGAAAATACCTTATAATAAAACGTAATATGCAGTGTATCATTGAAAATACCTTAGAATATATGGTAATTCTAGTCTATCAATGAAAATACCTTATAATACAACGTAATATGCAGTGTATCATTGAAAATACCTTATAATATATCGTAATTTGTAGTGTATCATTGAAAATATCATATAGTGTAACGTAATATGCAGTGCATCATTGAAAACATCTTATAATATAACGTAATATGCAGTGTATCATTGAAAATACCTTATGATACAACGTAATGTGCAGTATATCATTGAAAATACCTAATAATATATGGTAATTTGAACTGTATCAATCAAAATACCTTCTAATATATCGTAAAATGCAGTGTATCATCGAAAATACCTTATAATATATCGTAATTTGTAGTGTATCATTGAAAATACGTTATAATATAACGTAATATGCAGTGTATCATTGAAAATACCTTATAATATATCGTAACTTGTAGTGTATCATTAAAAATACCTTATAATATAACGTAATATGCAGTGTATCATTGAAAATAACCTCATAATATAACGTAATATGCAGTGTATCATTGAAAATACCTTAGAATATATGGTAATTCTAGTCTATCAATGAAAAAACCTTATAATACAACGTAATATGCAGTGTATCATTGAAAATACCTTATAATATATCGTAATTTGTAGTGTATCATTGAAAATACCATATAATATAACGTAATATGCAGTGTATCATTGAAAATACCTTATAATAAAACGTAATATGCAGTGTATCATTGAAAATACCTTAGAATATATGGTAATTCTAGTCTATCAATGAAAATACCTTATAATACAACGTAATATGCAGTGTATCATTGAAAATACCTTATAATATATCGTAATTTGTAGTGAATCATTGAAAATACCATATAGTATAACGTAATATGCAGTGTATCATTGAAAATACCTTATAATATAACGTTATATGCAGTGTATCATTGAAAATACCATATAATATAACGTAATATGCAGTATATCATTGAAAATACCATATAATATATCGTAATATATAGTTTATCATTTAAAATACTTTATAATATAACGTAATATGCAGTGTATCATTGAAAATACCATATAATATAACGTAATATGCAGTGTATCATTGAAAATACCATATAATATATCGTAATATGTAGTTTATCATTGAAAATACGTTATAATATAACGTAATATGCAGTGTATCATTGAAAATACCATAAAATATAACGTAATATGCCGTGTATCATTGAAAATACCTTAGAATATATGGTAATTCTAGTCTATCAATGAAAATACCTTATAATACAACGTAATATGCAGTGTATCATTGAAAATACCTTAGAATATATGGTAATTCTAGTCTATCAATGAAAATACCTTATAATACAACGTAATATGCAGTGTATCATTGAAAATACCTTATAATATATCGTAATTTGTAGTGTATCATTGAAAATACCTTATAATATAACGTAATATGCAGTGTATCATTGAAAATACCTTATGATATAACGTAATATGCAGTGTATCATTGAAAATACCTTATGATATAACGTAATATGCAGTGTATCATTGAAAGTACCTTATGATATAACGTAATATGCAGTGTATCATTGAAAATACCTTATAATATATCGTAATTTGTAGTGTATCATTGAAAATACCATATAGTATAACGTAATATGCAGTGCATCATTGAAAATACCTTATAATATAACGTAATATGCAGTGTATCATTGAAAATACCTTATAATATAACGTAATATGCAGTGTATCATTGAAAATACCTTATAATAAAACGTAATATGCAGTGTATCATTGAAAATACCTTAGAATATATGGTAATTCTAGTCTATCAATGAAAATACCTTATAATACAACGTAATATGCAGTGTATCATTGAAAATACCTTATAATATATCGTAATTTGTAGTGTATCATTGAAAATACCATATAGTATAACGTAATATGCAGTGTATCATTGAAAATACCTTATAATATATCGTAATTTGTAGTGTATCATTAAAAATACCTTATAATATAACGTAATATGCAGTGTATCATTGAAAATACCTCATAATATAACGTTATATGCAGTGTATCATTGAAAATACCATATAATATAACGTAATATGCAGTATATCATTGAAAATACCATATAATATATCGTAATATATAGTTTATCATTTAAAATACTTTATAATATAACGTAATATGCAGTGTATCATTGAAAATACCATATAATATAACGTAATATGCAGTGTATCATTGAAAATACCATATAATATATCGTAATATGTAGTTTATCATTGAAAATACGTTATAATATAACGTAATATGCAGTGTATCATTGAAAATACCATATAATATAACGTAATATGCCGTGTATCATTGAAAATACCTTAGAATATATGGTAATTCTAGTCTATCAATGAAAATTACCTTATAATACAACGTAATATGCAGTGTATCATTGAAAATAACCTTAGAATATATGGTAATTCTAGTCTATCAATGAAAATACCTTATAATACAACGTAATATGCAGTGTATCATTGAAAATACCTTATAATATATCGTAATTTGTAGTGTATCATTGAAAATACCTTATAATATAACGTAATATGCAGTGTATCATTGTAAATACCTTATGATATAACGTAATATGCAGTGTATCATTGAAAATACCTTATGATATAACGTAATATGCAGTGTATCATTGAAAGTACCTTATGATATAACGTAATATGCAGTGTATCATTGAAAATACCTTATAATATATCGTAATTTGTAGTGTATCATTGAAAATACCATATAGTATAACGTAATATGCAGTGCATCATTGAAAATACCTTATAATATAACGTAATATGCAGTGTATCATTGAAAATACCTTATAATATAACGTAATATGCAGTGTATCATTGAAAATACCTTATAATAAACGTAATATGCAGTGTATCATTGAAAATACCTTAGAATATATGGTAATTCTAGTCTATCAATGAAAATACCTTATAATACAACCGTAATATGCAGTGTATCATTGAAAATACCTTATAATATATCGTAATTTGTAGTGTATCATTGAAAATACCATATAGTATAACGTAATATGCAGTGTATCATTGAAAATACCTTATAATATATCGTAATTTGTAGTGTATCATTAAAAATACCTTATAATATAACGTAATATGCAGTGTATCATTGAAAATACCTCATAATATAACGTAATATGCAGTGTATCATTGAAAACATCTTATAATATATGGTAATTTGAACTGTATCAATCAAAATACCTTCTAATATATCGTAAAATGCAGTGTATCATCGAAAATCCTTATAATATAACGTAATATGCAGTGTATCATTGAAAATACCTTATAATATAACGTAATATGCAGTGTATCATTGAAAATACCATATAATATATCGTAATATATAGTTTATCATTGAAAATACTTTATAATATAACGTAATATGCAGTGAATCATTGAAAATACCTTATAATAAAACGTAATATGCAGTGTATCATTGAAAATACCTTAGAATATATGGTAATTCTAGTCTATCAATGAAAATACCTTATAATACAACGTAATATGCAGTGTATCATTGAAAATACCTTATAATATATCGTAATTTGTAGTGTATCATTGAAAATACCTTATAATATAACGTAATATGCAGTGTATCATTGAAAATACCTTATGATATAACGTAATATGCAGTGTATCATTGAAAATACCTTATGATATAACGTAATATGCAGTGTATCATTGAAAATACCTTATAATATAACGTAATATGCAGTGTATCATTGAAAATACCTTATAATAAAACGTAATATGCAGTGTATCATTGAAAATACCTTAGAATATATGGTAATTCTAGTCTATCAATGAAAATACCTTATAATACAACGTAATATGCAGTGTATCATTGAAAATACCTTATAATATATCGTAATTTGTAGTGTATCATTGAAAATACCATATAGTATAACGTAATATGCAGTGTATCATTGAAAATACCTTATAATATATCGTAATTTGTAGTGTATCATTAAAAATACCTTATAATATAACGTAATATGCAGTGTATCATTGAAAATACCTTATAACATAACGTAATATGCAGTGTATCATTGAAAATACCTTATGATATAACGTAATATGCAGTGTATCATTGAAAATACCTTATGATATAACGTAATATGCAGTGTATCATTGAAAATACCTTATAATATAACGTAATATGCAGTGTATCATTGAAAATACCTTATAATAAAACGTAATATGCAGTGTATCATTGAAAATACCTTAGAATATATGGTAATTCTAGTCTATCAATGAAAATACCTTATAATACAACGTAATATGCAGTGTATCATTGAAAATACCTTATAATATATCGTATTTGTAGTGTATCATTGAAAATACCATATAGTATAACGTAATATGCAGTGTATCATTGAAAATACCTTATAATATATCGTAATTTGTAGTGTATCATTAAAAATACCTTATAATATAACGTAATATGCAGTGTATCATTGAAAATACCTCATAATATAACGTAATATGCAGTGTATCATTGAAAACATCTTATAATATATGGTAATTTGAACTGTATCAATCAAAATACCTTCTAATATATCGTAAAATGCAGTGTATCATCGAAAATACCTTATAATATATCGTAATTTGTAGTGTATCATTGAAAATACGTTATAATATAACGTAATATGCAGTGTATCATTGAAAATACCTTATAATATATCGTAATTTGTAGTGTATCATTAAAAATACCTTATAATATAACGTAATATGCAGTGTATCATTGAAAATACCTCATAATATAACGTAATATGCAGTGTATCATTGAAAACATCTTATAATATAACGTCATATGCAGTGTATCAATGAAAATACCTTATAATATAACGTAATATGCAGTGTATCATTGAAAATACCTTATAATATATGGTAATTTGTAGTGTATCAATGAAAATACCTTATAATATAACGTAATATGCAGTGTATCATTGAAAATACCATATAATATATCGTAATATATAGTTTATCATTGAAAATACTTTATAATATAACGTAATATGCAGTGTATCATTGAAAATACCATATAATATAACGTAATATGCAGTGTATCATTGAAAATACCTTATAATAAAACGTAATATGAAGTGTATCATTGAAAATACCTTAGAATATATGGTAATTCTAGTGTATCATTGAAAATACCTTATAATATAACGTAATATGCAGTGTATCATTGAAAATACCTTATAATAAAACGTAATATGCAGTGTATCATTGAAAATACCTTATAATATATGGTAATTTGTAGTGTATCAATGAAAATACCTTATAATATAACGTAATATGCAGTATATCATTGAAAATACCATATAATATATCGTAATATATAGTTTATCATTTAAAATACTTTATAATATAACGTAATATGCAGTGTATCATTGAAAATACCATATAATATAACGTAATATGCAGTGTATCATTGAAAATACCATATAATATATCGTAATATGTAGTTTATCATTGAAAATACGTTATAATATAACGTAATATGCAGTGTATCATTGAAAATACCATATAATATAACGTAATATGCCGTGTATCATTGAAAATACCTTAGAATATATGGTAATTCTAGTCTATCAATGAAAATACCTTATAATACAACGTAATATGCAGTGTATCATTGAAAATACCTTAGAATATATGGTAATTCTAGTCTATCAATGAAAATACCTTATAATACAACGTAATATGCAGTGTATCATTGAAAATACCTTATAATATATCGTAATTTGTAGTGTATCATTGAAAATACCTTATAATATAACGTAATATGCAGTGTATCATTGAAAATACCTTATAATATAACGTAATATGCAGTGTATCATTGAAAATACCTTATAATATAACGTAATATGCAGTGTATCATTGAAAATACCTTATAATAAAACGTAATATGCAGTGTATCATTGAAAATACCTTAGAATATATGGTAATTCTAGTCTATCAATGAAAATACCTTATAATACAACGTAATATGCAGTGTATCATTGAAAATACCTTATAATATATCGTAATTTGTAGTGTATCATTGAAAATACCATATAGTATAACGTAATATGCAGTGTATCATTGAAAATACCTTATAATATATCGTAATTTGTAGTGTATCATTAAAAATACCTTATAATATAACGTAATATGCAGTGTATCATTGAAAATACCTCATAATATAACGTTATATGCAGTGTATCATTGAAAATACCATATAATATAACGTAATATGCAGTATATCATTGAAAATACCATATAATATATCGTAATATATAGTTTATCATTTAAAATACTTTATAATATAACGTAATATGCAGTGTATCATTGAAAATACCATATAATATAACGTAATATGCAGTGTATCATTGAAAATACCATATAATATATCGTAATATGTAGTTTATCATTGAAAATACGTTATAATATAACGTAATATGCAGTGTATCATTGAAAATACCATATAATATAACGTAATATGCCGTGTATCATTGAAAATACGTTAGAATATATGGTAATTCTAGTCTATCAATGAAAATACCTTATAATACAACGTAATATGCAGTGTATCATTGAAAATACCTTAGAATATATGGTAATTCTAGTCTATCAATGAAAATACCTTATAATACAACGTAATATGCAGTGTATCATTGAAAATACCTTATAATATATCGTAATTTGTAGTGTATCATTGAAAATACCTTATAATATAACGTAATATGCAGTGTATCATTGAAAATACCTTATGATATAACGTAATATGCAGTGTATCATTGAAAATACCTTATGATATAACGTAATATGCAGTGTATCATTGAAAGTACCTTATGATATAACGTAATATGCAGTGTATCATTGAAAATACCTTATAATATATCGTAATTTGTAGTGTATCATTGAAAATACCATATAGTATAACGTAATATGCAGTGCATCATTGAAAATACCTTATAATATAACGTAATATGCAGTGTATCATTGAAAATACCTTATAATATAACGTAATATGCAGTGTATCATTGAAAATACCTTATAATAAAACGTAATATGCAGTGTATCATTGAAAATACCTTAGAATATATGGTAATTCTAGTCTATCAATGAAAATACCTTATAATACAACGTAATATGCAGTGTATCATTGAAAATACCTTATAATATATCGTAATTTGTAGTGTATCATTGAAAATAACATATAGTATAACGTAATATGCAGTGTATCATTGAAAATACCTTATAATATATCGTAATTTGTAGTGTATCATTAAAAATACCTTATAATATAACGTAATATGCAGTGTATCATTGAAAATACCTCATAATATAACGTAATATGCAGTGTATCATTGAAAACATCTTATAATATATGGTAATTTGAACTGTATCAATCAAAATACCTTCTAATATATCGTAAAATGCAGTGTATCATCGAAAATACCTTATAATATAACGTAATATGCAGTGTATCATTGAAAATACCTTATAATATAACGTAATATGCAGTGTATCATTGAAAATACCTTATAATATAACGTAATATGCAGTGTATCATTGAAAATACCTTTTAATATATCGTAATATGCAGTGTATCATTGAAAATACCTTATAATATAACGTAATATGCAGTGTATCATTGAAAATACCTTAGAATATATGGTAGTTCTAGTCTATCAATGAAAATACCTTATAATATATCGCAATTTGTAGTGTATCATTGAAAATACCTTATAATATGACGTAATATGCAGTGTATCATTGAAAATACCTTATAATAAATCGTAATATGCAGTGTATCATTGAGAATACCTTATAATAAAACGTAATATGCAGTGTATCATTGAAAATACCTTATAATATAACGTAATATGCAGTGTGTCATTGAAATTCATTATAATATAACGTAATATGCAGTGTATCATTGAAAATACCTTATAATATAACGTAATATGCAGTGTATCATTGAAAATACCTTGTAATATATAGTAGTTTATCATTGAAAATACCTTATAATATAACGTAATATTCTGTGTATCATTGAAAATACCTTAGAATATATGGTAATTCTAGTCTATCAATGAAAATACCTTATAATATAACGTAATATGCAGTGTATCATTGAAAATTCCTTATAATATAACGTAATATGCAGAGTACCCTTGGAAATACCTTATAATATATCGTAATTTTTTAGTGTATCATTGGAAATACCTAATAATATAACGTAATATGCAGTGTATCATTGAAAATACCTTATAATAAAACGTAATATCCAGTGTATCATTGAAAATACCTTAGAATATATGGTAATTTGTAGTGTATCATTGAAAATACCTTGTAATATATAGTAGTTTATCATTGAAAATACCTTATAATATAACGTAATATTCTGTGTATCACTGAAAATACCTTATAATATAACGTAATATGCAGTGTATCATTGAAAATACCTTATAATATAACGTAATATGACGTGTATCGTTGAAAATACTTTATAATATAACGTAATATGCAGTGTATCATTTAAAATACCTTATAATATAACGTAATATGCAGTGTATCATTGGAAATACCTTATAATATATGGTAATTTGTAGTGTATCAATGAAAATACCTTATAATATAACGTAATATGCAGTGTATCATTGAAAATAATTTATAATATATCGTAATTTGTAGTGTATCAATGACAATACCTTATAATATAAAGTAATATGCAGTGTATCATTGAAAATACCTTATAATATATCGGAATTTGTAGTGTATCATTGAAAATACCTTATAATATATAGTAGTTTATCATTGAAAATACCTTATAATATAACGTAATATGCAGTGTATCATTGAAAATACCTTATAATATAACGTAATATGCAGTGTATGATTGAAAATACCTTATAATATAACGTAATATGCGGTGTATCATTGAAAATACCGTAGAATATATGGTAATTCTAGTCTATCAATGAAAATACATTATAATATAAGGTAATATGCTGTGTATCATTGAAAATACCTTATAATATAACGTAATATGCAGTGTATCATTGGAAATACCTTATAATATATAGTAATTTTTTAGTGTATCATTGAAAATACCTAATAATATAACGTAATATGCAGTGCATCATTGAAAATACCTTATAATATAACGTAATATGCAGTGTATCATTGAAAATACCATATAATATAACGTAATATGCAGTGTATCATTGAAAATACCTTATAATAAAACGTAATATGAAGTGTATCATTGAAAATACCTTAGAATATATGGTAATTCTAGTGTATCATTGAAAATACCTTATAATATAACGTAATATGCAGTGTATCATTGAAAATACCTTATAATAAAACGTAATATGCAGTGTATCATTGAAAATACCTTATAATATATGGTAATTTGTAGTGTATCAATGAAAATACCTTATAATATAACGTAATATGCAGTGTATCATTGAAAATACATTATAATATAACGTAATATGCAGTGTATCATTGAAAATACCTTATAATATAAAGTAATATGCAGTGTATCATTGAAAATACCTTATAAAATATCGTAATTTGTAGTGTATCATTGAAAATACCTTGTAATATATAGTAGTTTATCATTGAAAATACCTTATAATATAACGTAATATGCAGTGTATCGTTGAAAGTACCTTATGATATAACGTAATATGCAGTGTATCATTGAAAATACCTTATAATATATGGTAATTTGTAATGTATCAACGAAAATACCTTATAATATAATGTAATATGCAGTGTATCATTGAAAATACCATATAATATATCGTAATATATAGTTTATCATTGAAAATACGTTATAATATAACGTAATATGCAGTGTATCATTCAAAATACCTTATAATATAACGTAATATGCAGTGTATCATTGAAAATACCGTGTAATATATCGTAATTTGTAGTGTATCATTGAAAATACCTTATAATATGACGTAATATGCAGTGTATCATTGAAAATACCTTATAATATAACGTAATATGCAGTGTATCATTGGAAATACCTTATAATATATCGTAATTTTTTAGTGTATCATTGAAAATACCTAATAATATAACGTAATATGCAGTGTATCATCGAAAATACCTTATAATAAAACATAATATGCAGTGTATCATTGAAAATACCTTATAATTTAACGTAATATGCAGTGTATCATTGAAAATACCTTAGAATATATGGTAATTCTAGTCTATCAATGAAAATACCTTATAATATAACGTAATATGCAGTGTATCATTCAAAATACCTTATAATATAACGTAATATGCAGTGTATCATTGGAAATACCTTATACTATATCGTAATTTGTAGTGTATCATTGAAAATACCTTATAATATATGGTAATTTGTAGTGTATCAATGAAAATACCTGAGAATATATGGTAATTCTAGGCTATCAATGAAAATACCTTATAATATAACGTAATATGCAGTGTATCATTGAAAATTCCTTATAATATAACGTAATATGCAGTGTATCATCGAAAATACCTTATAATAAAACGTAATATGCAGTGTATCATTGAAAATACCTTATAATTTAACGTAATATGCAGTGTATCATTGAAAATACCTTAGAATATATGGTAATTCTAGTCTATCAATGAAAATACCTTATAATATAACGTAATATGCAGTGTATCATTCAAAATACCTTATAATATAACGTAATATGCAGTGTATCATTGGAAATACCTTATACTATATCGTAATTTGTAGTGTATCATTGAAAATACCTTATAATATATGGTAATTTGTAGTGTATCAATGAAAATACCTTATAATATAACGTAATATGCAGTGTATCATTGAAAATACCTTATAATATAACGTAATATGCAGTGTATCATTGAAAATACCTTGTAATATATCGTAATTTGTAGTGTATCATTGAAAATACCTTATAATATATAGTAGTTTATTATTGAAAATACCTTATTATAAAACGTAATATTCTGTGTATCATTGAAAATACCTTATAATATAACGTAATATGCAGTGTATCATTGAAAATATCTTATAATATGACGTAATATGCAGTGTATCATTGAAAATATCTTATAATATGACGTAATATGCAGTGTATCATTGAAAATACCTTATAATATAACGTAATATGCAGTGTATCATTGGAAATACCTTATAATATATCGTAATTTGTAGTGTATCATTGAAAATACCTTATAATATATGGTAATTTGTAGTGTATCAATGAAAATACCTTATAATATAACGTAATATTCTGTGTATCATTGAAAATACCTTATAATATATCGTAATTTGTAGTGTATCATTGAAACTACCTTGTAATATATAGTAGTGTATCAATGAAAATACCTTATAATATAAAGTAATATGCAGTGTATCATTGAAAATACCTTATAATATATGGTAATTTGTAATGTATCAACGAAAATACCTTATAATATAATGTAATATGCAGTGTATCATTGAAAATACCATATAATATATCGTAATATATAGTTTATCATTGAAAATACGTTATAATATAACGTAATATGCAGTGTATCATTGAAAATACCTTATAATATAACGTAATATGCAGTGTATCATTGAAAATACCGTGTAATATATCGTAATTTGTAGTGTATCATTGAAAATACCTTATAATATATAGTAGTTTATCATTGAAAATACCTTATTATAAAACGTAATATCCTGTGTATCATTGAAAATACCTTATAATATAACGTAATATGCAGTGTATCATTGAAAATACCTTATAATATGACGTAATATGCAGTCTATCATTGAAAATACCTTATAATATAACGTAATATGCAGTGTATCATTGGAAATACCTTATAATATATCGTAATTTTTTAGTGTATCATTGAAAATACCTAATAATATAACGTAATATGCAGTGTATCATCGAAAATACCTTATAATAAAACATAATATGCAGTGTATCATTGAAAATACCTTATAATTTAACGTAATATGCAGTGTATCATTGAAAATACCTTAGAATATATGGTAATTCTAGTCTATCAATGAAAATACCTTATAATATAACGTAATATGCAGTGTATCATTGAAAATACCTTATAATATAACGTAATATGCAGTGTATCATTGGAAATACCTTATACTATATCGTAATTTGTAGTGTATCATTGAAAATACCTTATAATATATGGTAATTTGTAGTGTATCAATGAAAATACCTGAGAATATATGGTAATTCTAGGCTATCAATGAAAATACCTTATAATATAACGTAATATGCAGTGTATCATTGAAAATTCCTTATAATATAACGTAATATGCAGTGTATCATCGAAAATACCTTATAATAAAACGTAATATGCAGTGTATCATTGAAAATACCTTATAATTTAACGTAATATGCAGTGTATCATTGAAAATACCTTAGAATATATGGTAATTCTAGTCTATCAATGAAAATACCTTATAATATAACGTAATATGCAGTGTATCATTCAAAATACCTTATAATATAACGTAATATGCAGTGTATCATTGGAAATACCTTATACTATATCGTAATTTGTAGTGTATCATTGAAAATACCTTATAATATATGGTAATTTGTAGTGTATCAATGAAAATACCTTATAATATAACGTAATATGCAGTGTATCATTGAAAATACCTTATAATATAACGTAATATGCAGTGTATCATTGAAAATACCTTATAATATATAGTAGTTTATCATTGAAAATACCTTATAATATAACGTAACATTCTGTGTATCATTGAAAATACCTTATAATATAACGTAATATGCAGTGTATCATTGAAAATACCTTATAATATAACGTAATATGCAGTGTATCATTGAAAATACCTTATAATATATAGTAGTTTATCATTGAAAATACCTTATAATATAACGTAATATTCTGTGTATCATTGAAAATACCTTATAATATAACGTAATATGCAGTGTATCATTGAAAATACCTTATAATATAACGTAATATGCAGTGTATCATTGAAAATACCTTATAATATATCGTAATTTGTAGTGTATCATTGAAAATACCTTATAATATATAGTAGTTTATTATTGAAAATACCTTATTATAAAACGTAATATTCTGTGTATCATTGAAAATACCTTATAATATAACGTAATATGCAGTGTATCATTGAAAATATCTTATAATATGACGTAATATGCAGTGTATCATTGGAAATACCTTATACTATATCGTAATTTGTAGTGTATCATTGAAAATACCTTATAATATATGGTAATTTGTAGTGTATCAATGAAAATACCTTATAATATAACGTAATATGCAGTGTATCATTGAAAATACCTTATAATATAACGTAATATGCAGTGTATCATTGAAAATACCTTATAATATATAGTAGTTTATCATTGAAAATACCTTATAATATAACGTAACATTCTGTGTATCATTGAAAATACCTTATAATATAACGTAATATGCAGTGTATCATTGAAAATACCTTATAATATAACGTAATATGCAGTGTATCATTGAAAATACCTTATAATATATAGTAGTTTATCATTGAAAATACCTTATAATATAACGTAATATTCTGTGTATCATTGAAAATACCTTATAATATAACGTAATATGCAGTGTATCATTGAAAATACCTTATAATATAACGTAATATGCAGTGTATCATTGAAAATACCTTGTAATATATCGTAATTTGTAGTGTATCATTGAAAACACCTTATAATATATAGTAGTTTATTATTGAAAATACCTTATTATAAAACGTAATATTCTGTGTATCATTGAAAATACCTTATAATATAACGTAATATGCAGTGTATCATTGAAAATATCTTATAATATGACGTAATATGCAGTGTATCATTGAAAATATCTTATAATATAACGTAATATGCAGTGTATCATTGGAAATACCTTATAATATAACGTAATATGCAGTGTATCATTGGAAATACCTTATAATATATCGTAATTTGTAGTGTATCATTGAAAATACCTTATAATATATGGTAATTTGTAGTGTATCAATGAAAATACCTTATAATATAACGTAATATTCTGTGTATCATTGAAAATACCTTATAATATATCGTAATTTGTAGTGTATCATTGAAACTACCTTGTAATATATAGTAGTGTATCAATGAAAATACCTTATAATATAAAGTAATATGCAGTGTATCAATGAAAATACTTTATAATATATGGTAATTTGTAATGTATCAACGAAAATACCTTATAATATAACGTAATATGCAGTGTATCATTGAAAATTCCTTATAATATAACGTAATATGCAGTGTATCATCGAAAATACCTTATAATAAAACGTAATATGCAGTGTATCATTGAAAATACCTTATAATTTAACGTAATATGCAGTGTATCATTGAAAATACCTTAGAATATATGGTAATTCTAGTCTATCAATGAAAATACCTTATAATATAACGTAATATGCAGTGTATCATTCAAAATACCTTATAATATAACGTAATATGCAGTGTATCATTGGAAATACCTTATACTATATCGTAATTTGTAGTGTATCATTGAAAATACCTTATAATATATGGTAATTTGTAGTGTATCAATGAAAATACCTTATAATATAACGTAATATGCAGTGTATCATTGAAAATACCTTATAATATAACGTAATATGCAGTGTATCATTGAAAATACCTTATAATATATAGTAGTTTATCATTGAAAATACCTTATAATATAACGTAACATTCTGTGTATCATTGAAAATACCTTATAATATAACGTAATATGCAGTGTATCATTGAAAATACCTTATAATATAACGTAATATGCAGTGTATCATTGAAAATACCTTATAATATATAGTAGTTTATCATTGAAAATACCTTATAATATAACGTAATATTCTGTGTATCATTGAAAATACCTTATAATATAACGTAATATGCAGTGTATCATTGAAAATACCTTATAATATAACGTAATATGCAGTGTATCATTGAAAATACCTTGTAATATATCGTAATTTGTAGTGTATCATTGAAAATACCTTATAATATATAGTAGTTTATTATTGAAAATACCTTATTATAAAACGTAATATTCTGTGTATCATTGAAAATACCTTATAATATAACGTAATATGCAGTGTATCATTGAAAATATCTTATAATATGACGTAATATGCAGTGTATCATTGAAAATATCTTATGATATGACGTAATATGCAGTGTATCATTGAAAATACCGTGTAATATATCGTAATTTGTAGTGTATCATTGAAAATACCTTATAATATATAGTAGTTTATCATTGAAAATACCTTATTATAAAACGTAATATCCTGTGTATCATTGAAAATACCTTATAATATAACGTAATATGCAGTGTATCATTGAAAATACCTTATAATATGACGTAATATGCAGTGTATCATTGAAAATACCTTATAATATAACGTAATATGCAGTGTATCATTGGAAATACCTTATAATATATCGTAATTTTTTAGTGTATCATTGAAAATACCTAATAATATAACGTAATATGCAGTGTATCATCGAAAATACCTTATAATAAAACATAATATGCAGTGTATCATTGAAAATACCTTATAATTTAACGTAATATGCAGTGTATCATTGAAAATACCTTAGAATATATGGTAATTCTAGTCTATCAATGAAAATACCTTATAATATAACGTAATATGCAGTGTATCATTCAAAATACCTTATAATATAACGTAATATGCAGTGTATCATTGGAAATACCTTATACTATATCGTAATTTGTAGTGTATCATTGAAAATACCTTATAATATATGGTAATTTGTAGTGTATCAATGAAAATACCTGAGAATATATGGTAATTCTAGGCTATCAATGAAAATACCTTATAATATAACGTAATATGCAGTGTATCATTGAAAATTCCTTATAATATAACGTAATATGCAGTGTATCATTGAAAATACCTTATAATAAAACGTAATATGCAGTGTATCATTGAAAATACCTTATAATTTAACGTAATATGCAGTGTATCATTGAAAATACCTTAGAATATATGGTAATTCTAGTCTATCAATGAAAATACCTTATAATATAACGTAATATGCAGTGTATCATTCAAAATACCTTATAATATAACGTAATATGCAGTGTATCATTGGAAATACCTTATACTATATCGTAATTTGTAGTGTATCATTGAAAATACCTTATAATATATGGTAATTTGTAGTGTATCAATGAAAATACCTTATAATATAACGTAATATGCAGTGTATCATTGAAAATACCTTATAATATAACGTAATATGCAGTGTATCATTGAAAATACCTTATAATATATAGTAGTTTATCATTGAAAATACCTTATAATATAACGTAACATTCTGTGTATCATTGAAAATACCTTATAATATAACGTAATATGCAGTGTATCATTGAAAATACCTTATAATATAACGTAATATGCAGTGTATCATTGAAAATACCTTATAATATATAGTAGTTTATCATTGAAAATACCTTATAATATATGGTAATTTGTAGTGTATCAATGAAAATACCTTATAATATAACGTAATATGCAGTGTATCATTGAAAATACCTTATAATATAACGTAATATGCAGTGTATCATTGAAAATACCTTATAATATATAGTAGTTTATCATTGAAAATACCTTATAATATAACGTAACATTCTGTGTATCATTGAAAATACCTTATAATATAACGTAATATGCAGTGTATCATTGAAAATACCTTATAATATAACGTAATATGCAGTGTATCATTGAAAATACCTTATAATATATAGTAGTTTATCATTGAAAATACCTTATAATATAACGTAATATTCTGTGTATCATTGAAAATACCTTATAATATAACGTAATATGCAGTGTATCATTGAAAATACCTTATAATATAACGTAATATGCAGTGTATCATTGAAAATACCTTGTAATATATCGTAATTTGTAGTGTATCATTGAAAACACCTTATAATATATAGTAGTTTATTATTGAAAATACCTTATTATAAAACGTAATATTCTGTGTATCATTGAAAATACCTTATAATATAACGTAATATGCAGTGTATCATTGAAAATATCTTATAATATGACGTAATATGCAGTGTATCATTGAAAATATCTTATAATATGACGTAATATGCAGTGTATCATTGAAAATACCTTATAATATAACGTAATATGCAGTGTATCATTGGAAATACCTTATAATATGTCGTAATTTGTAGTGTATCATTGAAAATACCTTATAATATATGGTAATTTGTAGTGTATCAATGAAAATACCTTATAATATAACGTAATATTCTGTGTATCATTGAAAATACCTTATAATATATCGTAATTTGTAGTGTATCATTGAAACTACCTTGTAATATATAGTAGTGTATCAATGAAAATACCTTATAATATAAAGTAATATGCAGTGTATCAATGAAAATACTTTATAATATATGGTAATTTGTAATGTATCAACGAAAATACCTTATAATATAATGTAATATGCAGTGTATCATTGAAAATACCATATAATATATCGTAATATATAGTTTATCATTGAAAATACGTTATAATATAACGTAATATGCAGTGTATCATTGAAAATACCTTATAATATAACGTAATATGCAGTGTATCATTGAAAATACCGTGTAATATATCGTAATTTGTAGTGTATCATTGAAAATACCTTATAATATATAGTAGTTTATCATTGAAAATACCTTATTATAAAACGTAATATCCTGTGTATCATTGAAAATACCTTATAATATAACGTAATATGCAGTGTATCATTGAAAATACCTTATAATATGACGTAATATGCAGTGTATCATTGAAAATACCTTATAATATAACGTAATATGCAGTGTATCATTGGAAATACCTTATAATATATCGTAATTTTTTAGTGTATCATTGAAAATACCTAATAATATAACGTAATATGCAGTGTATCATCGAAAATACCTTATAATAAAACATAATATGCAGTGTATCATTGAAAATACCTTATAATATATGGTAATTTGTAGTGTATCATGAAAATACCTTATAATATAACGTAATATTCTGTGTATCATTGAAAATACCTTATAATATATCGTAATTTGTAGTGTATCATTGAAACTACCTTGTAATATATAGTAGTGTATCAATGAAAATACCTTATAATATAAAGTAATATGCAGTGTATCAATGAAAATACTTTATAATATATGGTAATTTGTAATGTATCAACGAAAATACCTTATAATATAATGTAATATGCAGTGTATCATTGAAAATACCATATAATATATCGTAATATATAGTTTATCATTGAAAATACGTTATAATATAACGTAATATGCAGTGTATCATTGAAAATACCTTATAATATAACGTAATATGCAGTGTATCATTGAAAATACCGTGTAATATATCGTAATTTGTAGTGTATCATTGAAAATACCTTATAATATATAGTAGTTTATCATTGAAAATACCTTATTATAAAACGTAATATCCTGTGTATCATTGAAAATACCTTATAATATAACGTAATATGCAGTGTATCATTGAAAATACCTTATAATATGACGTAATATGCAGTGTATCATTGAAAATACCTTATAATATAACGTAATATGCAGTGTATCATTGGAAATACCTTATAATATATCGTAATTTTTTAGTGTATCATTGAAAATACCTAATAATATAACGTAATATGCAGTGTATCATCGAAAATACCTTATAATAAAACATAATATGCAGTGTATCATTGAAAATACCTTATAATTTAACGTAATATGCAGTGTATCATTGAAAATACCTTAGAATATATGGTAATTCTAGTCTATCAATGAAAATACCTTATAATATAACGTAATATGCAGTGTATCATTCAAAATACCTTATAATATAACGTAATATGCAGTGTATCATCGAAAATACCTTATAATAAAACGTAATATGCAGTGTATCATTGAAAATACCTTATAATTTAACGTAATATGCAGTGTATCATTGAAAATACCTTAGAATATATGGTAATTCTAGTCTATCAATGAAAATACCTTATAATATAACGTAATATGCAGTGTATCATTCAA
Organism: Lasioglossum lativentre; assembly: GCA_916610255.1. Classification (NCBI taxonomy): domain Eukaryota; kingdom Metazoa; phylum Arthropoda; class Insecta; order Hymenoptera; family Halictidae; genus Lasioglossum; species Lasioglossum lativentre. The sequence goes on along the minus strand of CAKAJI010000261.1, from coordinate 23,715 downwards.
AATACCTTATAATATAACGTAATATGCAGTGTATCATTGGAAATACCTTATACTATATCGTAATTTGTAGTGTATCATTGAAAATACCTTATAATATATGGTAATTTGTAGTGTATCAATGAAAATACCTTATAATATAACGTAATATGCAGTGTATCATTGAAAATACCTTATAATATAACGTAATATGCAGTGTATCATTGAAAATACCTTATAATATATAGTAGTTTATCATTGAAAATACCTTATAATATAACGTAATATTCTGTGTATCATTGAAAATACCTTATAATATAACGTAATATGCAGTGTATCATTGAAAATACCTTATAATATAACGTAATATGCAGTGTATCATTGAAAATACCTTATAATATATAGTAGTTTATCATTGAAAATACCTTATAATATAACGTAATATTCTGTGTATCATTGAAAATACCTTATAATATAACGTAATATGCAGTGTATCATTGAAAATACCTTATAATATAACGTAATATGCAGTGTATCATTGAAAATACCTTGTAATATATCGTAATTTGTAGTGTATCATTGAAAATACCTTATAATATATAGTAGTTTATTATTGAAAATACCTTATTATAAAACGTAATATTCTGTGTATCATTGAAAATACCTTATAATATAACGTAATATGCAGTGTATCATTGAAAATATCTTATAATATGACGTAATATGCAGTGTATCATTGAAAATATCTTATGATATGACGTAATATGCAGTGTATCATTGAAAATACCTTATAATATAACGTAATATGCAGTGTATCATTGGAAATACCTTATAATATATCGTAATTTGTAGTGTATCATTGAAAATACCTTATAATATATGGTAATTTGTAGTGTATCAATGAAAATACCTTATAATATAACGTAATATTCTGTGTATCATTGAAAATACCTTATAATATATCGTAATTTGTAGTGTATCATTGAAACTACCTTGTAATATATAGTAGTGTATCAATGAAAATACCTTATAATATAAAGTAATATGCAGTGTATCAATGAAAATACCTTATAATATATCGTAATTTGTAGTGTATCATTGAAAATACCTTGTAATATATAGTAGTTTATCATTGAAAATACCTTATAATATAACGTAATATGCAGTGTATCATTGAAAATACCTTATAATATAACGTAATATGCAGTGTATCATTGAAAATACCTAATAATATAACGTAATATGCAGTGTATCATTGAAAATACCTTATAATATAACGTAATATGCAGTGTATCATTGAAAATACCTTATAATATATCGTAATTTGTAGTGTATCAATGAAAATACCATATAATATAAAGTAATATGCAGTGTATCATTGAAAATACCTTATAATATATCGTAATTTGTAGTGTATCATTGAAAATACCTTGTAATATATAGTAGTTTATCATTGAAAATACATTATAATATAACGTAATATGCAGTGTATCATTGAAAATTCCTTATAATATAACGTAATATGCAGTGTATCATTGAAAATACCTTATGATATAACGTACTATGCAGTGTATCATTGAAAATACCTTATGTTATAACGTAATATGCAGTGGATCATTGAAAATACCTTAGAATATATGGTAATTCTAGTCTATCATTGAAAATACCTTATAATATAACGTAATATGCAGTGTATCATTGAAAATACCTTATAATATATAGTAGTTTATCATTGAAAATACCTTATAATATAACGTAACATTCTGTGTATCATTGAAAATACCTTATAATATAACGTAATATGCAGTGTATCATTGAAAATACCTTATAATATAACGCAATATGCAGTGTATCATTCAAAATACCTTATAATATAACGTAATATGCAGTGTATCATTGGAAATACCTTATACTATATCGTAATTTGTAGTGTATCATTGAAAATACCTTATAATATATGGTAATTTGTAGTGTATCAATGAAAATACCTTATAATATAACGTAATATGCAGTGTATCATTGAAAATACCTTATAATATAACGTAATATGCAGTGTATCATTGAAAATACCTTATAATATATAGTAGTTTATCATTGAAAATACCTTATAATATAACGTAATATTCTGTGTATCATTGAAAATACCTTATAATATAACGTAATATGCAGTGTATCATTGAAAATACCTTATAATATAACGTAATATGCAGTGTATCATTGAAAATACCTTGTAATATATCGTAATTTGTAGTGTATCATTGAAAATACCTTATAATATATAGTAGTTTATTATTGAAAATACCTTATTATAAAACGTAATATTCTGTGTATCATTGAAAATACCTTATAATATAACGTAATATGCAGTGTATCATTGAAAATATCTTATAATATGACGTAATATGCAGTGTATCATTGAAAATATCTTATAATATGACGTAATATGCAGTGTATCATTGAAAATACCTTATAATATAACGTAATATGCAGTGTATCATTGGAAATACCTTATAATATATCGTAATTTGTAGTGTATCATTGAAAATACCTTATAATATATGGTAATTTGTAGTGTATCAATGAAAATACCTTATAATATAACGTAATATTCTGTGTATCATTGAAAATACCTTATAATATATCGTAATTTGTAGTGTATCATTGAAACTACCTTGTAATATATAGTAGTGTATCAATGAAAATACCTTATAATATAAAGTAATATGCAGTGTATCAATGAAAATACCTTATAATATATCGTAATTTGTAGTGTATCATTGAAAATACCTTATAATATATAGTAGTTTATCATTGAAAATACCTTATAATATAACGTAATATGCAGTGTATCATTGAAAATACCTTATAATATAACGTAATATGCAGTGTATCATTGAAAATACCTTATAATATAACGTAATATGCAGTGTATCATTGAAAATACCTTATAATATAACGTAATATGCAGTGTATCATTGAAAATACCTTATAATATATCGTAATTTGTAGTGTATCAATGAAAATACCATATAATATAAAGTAATATGCAGTGTATCATTGAAAATACCTTATAATATATCGTAATTTGTAGTGTATCATTGAAAATACCTTGTAATATATAGTAGTTTATCATTGAAAATACATTATAATATAACGTAATATGCAGTGTATCATTGAAAATACCTTATAATATAACGTAATATGCAGTGTATCATTGAAAATACCTTATAATAAAACGTAATATGCAGTGTATCATTGAAAATACATTATAATATAACGTAATATGCAGTGTATCTTTGAAAATACCTTATAATATAACGTAATATGCAGTGTATCATTGAAAATACCTTATAATATAACGTAATATGCAGTGTATCATTGAAAATACCTTATAATATATCGTAATTTGTAGTGTATCAATGAAAATACCATATAATATAAAGTAATATGCAGTGTATCATTGAAAATACCTTATAATATATCGTAATTTGTAGTGTATCATTGAAAATACCTTGTAATATATAGTAGTTTATCATTGAAAATACATTATAATATAACGTAATATGCAGTGTATCATTGAAAATACCTTATAATATAACGTAATATGCAGTGTATCATTGAAAATACCTTATAATAAAACGTAATGTGCAGTGTATCATTGAAAATACATTATAATATAACGTAATATGCAGTGTATCTTTGAAAATACCTTATAATATAACGTAATATGCAGTGTATCATTGAAAATACCTTATAATATATGGTAGTTTATCATTGAAAATACCTTATAATATAACGTAATATGCTGTGTATCATTGAAAATACCTTATAATATATCGTAATTTTTTAGTGTATCATTGAAAATACCTAATAATATAACGTAATATGCAGTGTATCATTGAAAATACCTTATAATAAAACGTAATATGCAGTGTATCATTGAAAATACCTTATAATATAACGTAATATGCACTGTATCATTGAAAATACCTTATAATATAACGTAATATGCAGTGTATCATTGAAAATACTTTATGATATAACGTAATATGCAGTGTATCATTGAAAATACCTTATAATAAAACGTAATATGCAGTGTATCATTGAAAATACCTTAGAATATATGGTAATTCTAGTCTATCAATGAAAATACCTTATAATACAACGTAATATGCAGTGTATCATTGAAAATACCTTATAATATATCGTAATTTGTAGTGTATCATTGAAAATACCATATAGTATAACGTAATATGCAGTGCATCATTGAAAATACCTTATAATATAACGTAATATGCAGTGTATCATTGAAAATACCTTATGATATAACGTAATATGCAGTGTATCATTGAAAATACCTTATGATATAACGTAATATGCAGTGTATCATTGAAAATACCTTATGTTATAACGTAATATGCAGTGTATCATTGAAAGTACCTTATGATATAACGTAATATGCAGTGTATCATTGAAAATACCTTATAATATATCGTAATTTGTAGTGTATCATTAAAAATACCTTATAATATAACGTAATATGCAGTGTATCATTGAAAATACCTTAGAATAAAACGTAATATGCAGTGTATCATTGAAAATACCTTAGAATATATGGTAATTCTAGTCTATCAATGAAAAAACATTATAATACAACGTAATATGCAGTGTATCATTGAAAATACCTTATAATATATCGTAATTTGTAGTGTATCATTGAAAATACCATTTAGTATAACGTAATATGCAGAGCATCATTGAAAATACCTTATAATATAACGTAATATGCAGTGTATCATTGAAAATACCTTATAATATAACGTAATATGCAGTGTATCATTGAAAATACCTTATAATAAAACGTAATATGCAGTGTATCATTGAAAATACCTTAGAATATATGGTAATTCTAGTCTATCAATGAAAACACCTTATAATACAACGTAATATGCAGTGTATCATTGAAAATACCTTATAATATATCGTAATTTGTAGTGTATCATTGAAAATACCATATAGTATAACGTAATATGCAGTGCATCATTGAAAATACCTTATAATATATAGTAGTTTATCATTGAAAACATCTTATAATATAACGGAATATGCAGTGTATCATTGAAAATACCTTATAATATAACGTAATATGCTGTGTATCATTGAAAATACCTTAGAATATATGGTAAATCTAGTCTATCAACGAAAATACCTTATAATACAACGTAATATGCAGTGTATCATTGAAAATACCTTATGTTATAACGTAATATGCAGTGTATCATTGAAAGTACCTTATGATATAACGTAATATGCAGTGTATCATTGAAAATACCTTATAATATAACGTAATATGCAGTGTATCATTGAAAATACATTATGATATAACGTAATATGCAGTGTATCATTGAAAATACCTTATGTTATAACGTAATATGCAGTGTATCATTGAAAGTACCTTATGATATAACGTAATATGCAGTGTATCATTGAAAATACCTTATAATATATCGTAATTTGTAGTGTATCATTAAAAATACCATATAATATAACGTAATATGCAGTGTATCATTGAAAATACCTTATAATAAAACGTAATATGCAGTGTATCATTGAAAATACCTTAGAATATATGGTAATTCTAGTCTATCAATGAAAAAACATTATAATACAACGTAATATGCAGTGTATCATTGAAAATACCTTATAATATATCGTAATTTGTAGTGTATCATTGAAAATACCATATAGTATAACGTAATATACAGAGCATCATTGAAAATACCTTATAATATAACGTAATATGCAGTGTATCATTGAAAATACCTTATAATATAACGTAATATGCAGTGTATCATTGAAAATACCTTATAATATATCGTAATTTGTAGTGTATCATTGAAAATACCATATAGTATAACGTAATATGCAGTGCATCATTGAAAATACCTTATAATATATGGTAATTTGAACTGTATCAATCAAAATACCTTCTAATATATCGTAAAATGCAGTGTATCATCGAAAATACCTTATAATATATCGTAATTTGTAGTGTATCATTGAAAATACGTTATAATATAACGTAATATGCAGTGTATCATTGAAAATACCTTATAATATATCGTAATATGCAGTGTATCATCGAAAATACCTTATAATAAAACGTAATATGCAGTGTATCATTGAAAATACCTTATAATTTAACGTAATATGCAGTGTATCATTGAAAATACCTTAGAATATATGGTAATTCTAGTCTATCAATGAAAATACCTTATAATATAACGTAATATGCAGTGTATCATTCAAAATACCTTATAATATAACGTAATATGCAGTGTATCATTGGAAATACCTTATACTATATCGTAATTTGTAGTGTATCATTGAAAATACCTTGTAATATATCGTAATTTGTAGTGTATCATTGAAAATACCTTATAATATATAGTAGTTTATTATTGAAAATACCTTATTATAAAACGTAATATTCTGTGTATCATTGAAAATACCTTATAATATAACGTAATATGCAGTGTATCATTGAAAATATCTTATAATATGACGTAATATGCAGTGTATCATTGGAAATACCTTATACTATATCGTAATTTGTAGTGTATCATTGAAAATACCTTATAATATATGGTAATTTGTAGTGTATCAATGAAAATACCTTATAATATAACGTAATATGCAGTGTATCATTGAAAATACCTTATAATATAACGTAATATGCAGTGTATCATTGAAAATACCTTATAATATATAGTAGTTTATCATTGAAAATACCTTATAATATAACGTAACATTCTGTGTATCATTGAAAATACCTTATAATATAACGTAATATGCAGTGTATCATTGAAAATACCTTATAATATAACGTAATATGCAGTGTATCATTGAAAATACCTTATAATATATAGTAGTTTATCATTGAAAATACCTTATAATATAACGTAATATTCTGTGTATCATTGAAAATACCTTATAATATAACGTAATATGCAGTGTATCATTGAAAATACCTTATAATATAACGTAATATGCAGTGTATCATTGAAAATACCTTGTAATATATCGTAATTTGTAGTGTATCATTGAAAACACCTTATAATATATAGTAGTTTATTATTGAAAATACCTTATTATAAAACGTAATATTCTGTGTATCATTGAAAATACCTTATAATATAACGTAATATGCAGTGTATCATTGAAAATATCTTATAATATGACGTAATATGCAGTGTATCATTGAAAATATCTTATAATATGACGTAATATGCAGTGTATCATTGAAAATACCTTATAATATAACGTAATATGCAGTGTATCATTGGAAATACCTTATAATATATCGTAATTTGTAGTGTATCATTGAAAATACCTTATAATATATGGTAATTTGTAGTGTATCAATGAAAATACCTTATAATATAACGTAATATTCTGTGTATCATTGAAAATACCTTATAATATATCGTAATTTGTAGTGTATCATTGAAACTACCTTGTAATATATAGTAGTGTATCAATGAAAATACCTTATAATATAAAGTAATATGCAGTGTATCAATGAAAATACTTTATAATATATGGTAATTTGTAATGTATCAACGAAAATACCTTATAATATAACGTAATATGCAGTGTATCATTGAAAATTCCTTATAATATAACGTAATATGCAGTGTATCATCGAAAATACCTTATAATAAAACGTAATATGCAGTGTATCATTGAAAATACCTTATAATTTAACGTAATATGCAGTGTATCATTGAAAATACCTTAGAATATATGGTAATTCTAGTCTATCAATGAAAATACCTTATAATATAACGTAATATGCAGTGTATCATTCAAAATACCTTATAATATAACGTAATATGCAGTGTATCATTGGAAATACCTTATACTATATCGTAATTTGTAGTGTATCATTGAAAATACCTTATAATATATGGTAATTTGTAGTGTATCAATGAAAATACCTTATAATATAACGTAATATGCAGTGTATCATTGAAAATACCTTATAATATAACGTAATATGCAGTGTATCATTGAAAATACCTTATAATATATAGTAGTTTATCATTGAAAATACCTTATAATATAACGTAACATTCTGTGTATCATTGAAAATACCTTATAATATAACGTAATATGCAGTGTATCATTGAAAATACCTTATAATATAACGTAATATGCAGTGTATCATTGAAAATACCTTATAATATATAGTAGTTTATCATTGAAAATACCTTATAATATAACGTAATATTCTGTGTATCATTGAAAATACCTTATAATATAACGTAATATGCAGTGTATCATTGAAAATACCTTATAATATAACGTAATATGCAGTGTATCATTGAAAATACCTTGTAATATATCGTAATTTGTAGTGTATCATTGAAAATACCTTATAATATATAGTAGTTTATTATTGAAAATACCTTATTATAAAACGTAATATTCTGTGTATCATTGAAAATACCTTATAATATAACGTAATATGCAGTGTATCATTGAAAATATCTTATAATATGACGTAATATGCAGTGTATCATTGAAAATATCTTATGATATGACGTAATATGCAGTGTATCATTGAAAATACCGTGTAATATATCGTAATTTGTAGTGTATCATTGAAAATACCTTATAATATATAGTAGTTTATCATTGAAAATACCTTATTATAAAACGTAATATCCTGTGTATCATTGAAAATACCTTATAATATAACGTAATATGCAGTGTATCATTGAAAATACCTTATAATATAACGTAATATGCAGTGTATCATTGAAAATACCTTATAATATAACGTAATATGCAGTGTATCATTGGAAATACCTTATAATATATCGTAATTTTTTAGTGTATCATTGAAAATACCTAATAATATAACGTAATATGCAGTGTATCATCGAAAATACCTTATAATAAAACATAATATGCAGTGTATCATTGAAAATACCTTATAATTTAACGTAATATGCAGTGTATCATTGAAAATACCTTAGAATATATGGTAATTCTAGTCTATCAATGAAAATACCTTATAATATAACGTAATATGCAGTGTATCATTCAAAATACCTTATAATATAACGTAATATGCAGTGTATCATTGGAAATACCTTATACTATATCGTAATTTGTAGTGTATCATTGAAAATACCTTATAATATATGGTAATTTGTAGTGTATCAATGAAAATACCTGAGAATATATGGTAATTCTAGGCTATCAATGAAAATACCTTATAATATAACGTAATATGCAGTGTATCATTGAAAATTCCTTATAATATAACGTAATATGCAGTGTATCATCGAAAATACCTTATAATAAAACGTAATATGCAGTGTATCATTGAAAATACCTTATAATTTAACGTAATATGCAGTGTATCATTGAAAATACCTTAGAATATATGGTAATTCTAGTCTATCAATGAAAATACCTTATAATATAACGTAATATGCAGTGTATCATTCAAAATACCTTATAATATAACGTAATATGCAGTGTATCATTGGAAATACCTTATACTATATCGTAATTTGTAGTGTATCATTGAAAATACCTTATAATATATGGTAATTTGTAGTGTATCAATGAAAATACCTTATAATATAACGTAATATGCAGTGTATCATTGAAAATACCTTATAATATAACGTAATATGCAGTGTATCATTGAAAATACCTTATAATATATAGTAGTTTATCATTGAAAATACCTTATAATATAACGTAACATTCTGTGTATCATTGAAAATACCTTATAATATAACGTAATATGCAGTGTATCATTGAAAATACCTTATAATATAACGTAATATGCAGTGTATCATTGAAAATACCTTATAATATATAGTAGTTTATCATTGAAAATACCTTATAATATAACGTAATATTCTGTGTATCATTGAAAATACCTTATAATATAACGTAATATGCAGTGTATCATTGAAAATACCTTATAATATAACGTAATATGCAGTGTATCATTGAAAATACCTTGTAATATATCGTAATTTGTAGTGTATCATTGAAAATACCTTATAATATATAGTAGTTTATTATTGAAAATACCTTATTATAAAACGTAATATTCTGTGTATCATTGAAAATACCTTATAATATAACGTAATATGCAGTGTATCATTGAAAATACGTTATAATATAACGTAATATGCAGTGTATCATTGAAAATACCTTATAATATAACGTAATATGCAGTGTATCATTGAAAATACCGTGTAATATATCGTAATTTGTAGTGTATCATTGAAAATACCTTATAATATATAGTAGTTTATCATTGAAAATACCTTATTATAAAACGTAATATCCTGTGTATCATTGAAAATACCTTATAATATAACGTAATATGCAGTGTATCATTGAAAATACCTTATAATATGACGTAATATGCAGTGTATCATTGAAAATACCTTATAATATAACGTAATATGCAGTGTATCATTGGAAATACCTTATAATATATCGTAATTTTTTAGTGTATCATTGAAAATACCTAATAATATAACGTAATATGCAGTGTATCATCGAAAATACCTTATAATAAAACATAATATGCAGTGTATCATTGAAAATACCTTATAATTTAACGTAATATGCAGTGTATCATTGAAAATACCTTAGAATATATGGTAATTCTAGTCTATCAATGAAAATACCTTATAATATAACGTAATATGCAGTGTATCATTCAAAATACCTTATAATATAACGTAATATGCAGTGTATCATCGAAAATACCTTATAATAAAACGTAATATGCAGTGTATCATTGAAAATACCTTATAATTTAACGTAATATGCAGTGTATCATTGAAAATACCTTAGAATATATGGTAATTCTAGTCTATCAATGAAAATACCTTATAATATAACGTAATATGCAGTGTATCATTCAAAATACCTTATAATATAACGTAATATGCAGTGTATCATTGGAAATACCTTATACTATATCGTAATTTGTAGTGTATCATTGAAAATACCTTATAATATATGGTAATTTGTAGTGTATCAATGAAAATACCTTATAATATAACGTAATATGCAGTGTATCATTGAAAATACCTTATAATATAACGTAATATGCAGTGTATCATTGAAAATACCTTATAATATATAGTAGTTTATCATTGAAAATACCTTATAATATAACGTAACATTCTGTGTATCATTGAAAATACCTTATAATATAACGTAATATGCAGTGTATCATTGAAAATACCTTATAATATAACGTAATATGCAGTGTATCATTGAAAATACCTTATAATATATAGTAGTTTATCATTGAAAATACCTTATAATATAACGTAATATTCTGTGTATCATTGAAAATACCTTATAATATAACGTAATATGCAGTGTATCATTGAAAATACCTTATAATATAACGTAATATGCAGTGTATCATTGAAAATACCTTGTAATATATCGTAATTTGTAGTGTATCATTGAAAATACCTTATAATATATAGTAGTTTATTATTGAAAATACCTTATTATAAAACGTAATATTCTGTGTATCATTGAAAATACCTTATAATATAACGTAATATGCAGTGTATCATTGAAAATATCTTATAATATGACGTAATATGCAGTGTATCATTGAAAATATCTTATGATATGACGTAATATGCAGTGTATCATTGAAAATACCTTATAATATAACGTAATATGCAGTGTATCATTGGAAATACCTTATAATATATCGTAATTTGTAGTGTATCATTGAAAATACCTTATAATATATGGTAATTTGTAGTGTATCAATGAAAATACCTTATAATATAACGTAATATTCTGTGTATCATTGAAAATACCTTATAATATATCGTAATTTGTAGTGTATCATTGAAACTACCTTGTAATATATAGTAGTGTATCAATGAAAATACCTTATAATATAAAGTAATATGCAGTGTATCAATGAAAATACCTTATAATATATCGTAATTTGTAGTGTATCATTGAAAATACCTTGTAATATATAGTAGTTTATCATTGAAAATACCTTATAATATAACGTAATATGCAGTGTATCATTGAAAATACCTTATAATATAACGTAATATGCAGTGTATCATTGAAAATACCTTATAATATATGGTAGTTTATCATTGAAAATACCTTATAATATAACATAATATGCTGTGTATCATTGAAAATACCTTATAATATATCGTAATTTTTTAGTGTATCATTGAAAATACCTAATAATATAACGTAATATGCAGTGTATCATTGAAAATACCTTATAATAAAACGTAATATGCAGTGTATCATTGAAAATACCTTATAATATAACGTAATATGCAGTGTATCATTGAAAATTCCTTATAATATAACGTAATATGCAGTGTATCATTGAAAATACCTTATGATATAACGTAATATGCAGTGTATCATTGAAAATACCTTATGTTATAACGTAATATGCAGTGGATCATTGAAAATACCTTAGAATATATGGTAATTCTAGTCTATCAATGAAAATACCTTATAATATAACGTAATATGCAGTGTATCATTCAAAATACCTTATAATATAACGTAATATGCAGTGTATCATTGGAAATACCTTATACTATATCGTAATTTGTAGTGTATCATTGAAAATACCTTATAATATATGGTAATTTGTAGTGTATCAATGAAAATACCTTATAATATAACGTAATATGCAGTGTATCATTGAAAATACCTTATAATATAACGTAATATGCAGTGTATCATTGAAAATACCTTATAATATATAGTAGTTTATCATTGAAAATACCTTATAATATAACGTAACATTCTGTGTATCATTGAAAATACCTTATAATATAACGTAATATGCAGTGTATCATTGAAAATACCTTATAATATAACGCAATATGCAGTGTATCATTCAAAATACCTTATAATATAACGTAATATGCAGTGTATCATTGGAAATACCTTATACTATATCGTAATTTGTAGTGTATCATTGAAAATACCTTATAATATATGGTAATTTGTAGTGTATCAATGAAAATACCTTATAATATAACGTAATATGCAGTGTATCATTGAAAATACCTTATAATATAACGTAATATGCAGTGTATCATTGAAAATACCTTATAATATATAGTAGTTTATCATTGAAAATACCTTATAATATAACGTAATATTCTGTGTATCATTGAAAATACCTTATAATATAACGTAATATGCAGTGTATCATTGAAAATACCTTATAATATAACGTAATATGCAGTGTATCATTGAAAATACCTTGTAATATATCGTAATTTGTAGTGTATCATTGAAAATACCTTATAATATATAGTAGTTTATTATTGAAAATACCTTATTATAAAACGTAATATTCTGTGTATCATTGAAAATACCTTATAATATAACGTAATATGCAGTGTATCATTGAAAATATCTTATAATATGACGTAATATGCAGTGTATCATTGAAAATATCTTATAATATGACGTAATATGCAGTGTATCATTGAAAATACCTTATAATATAACGTAATATGCAGTGTATCATTGGAAATACCTTATAATATATCGTAATTTGTAGTGTATCATTGAAAATACCTTATAATATATGGTAATTTGTAGTGTATCAATGAAAATACCTTATAATATAACGTAATATTCTGTGTATCATTGAAAATACCTTATAATATATCGTAATTTGTAGTGTATCATTGAAACTACCTTGTAATATATAGTAGTGTATCAATGAAAATACCTTATAATATAAAGTAATATGCAGTGTATCAATGAAAATACCTTATAATATATCGTAATTTGTAGTGTATCATTGAAAATACCTTGTAATATATAGTAGTTTATCATTGAAAATACCTTATAATATAACGTAATATGCAGTGTATCATTGAAAATACCTTATAATATAACGTAATATGCAGTGTATCATTGAAAATACCTTATAATATAACGTAATATGCAGTGTATCATTGAAAATACCTTATAATATAACGTAATATGCAGTGTATCATTGAAAATACCTTATAATATATCGTAATTTGTAGTGTATCAATGAAAATACCATATAATATAAAGTAATATGCAGTGTATCATTGAAAATACCTTATAATATATCGTAATTTGTAGTGTATCATTGAAAATACCTTGTAATATATAGTAGTTTATCATTGAAAATACATTATAATATAACGTAATATGCAGTGTATCATTGAAAATACCTTATAATATAACGTAATATGCAGTGTATCATTGAAAATACCTTATAATAAAACGTAATATGCAGTGTATCATTGAAAATACATTATAATATAACGTAATATGCAGTGTATCTTTGAAAATACCTTATAATATAACGTAATATGCAGTGTATCATTGAAAATACCTTATAATATAACGTAATATGCAGTGTATCATTGAAAATACCTTATAATATATCGTAATTTGTAGTGTATCAATGAAAATACCATATAATATAAAGTAATATGCAGTGTATCATTGAAAATACCTTATAATATATCGTAATTTGTAGTGTATCATTGAAAATACCTTGTAATATATAGTAGTTTATCATTGAAAATACATTATAATATAACGTAATATGCAGTGTATCATTGAAAATACCTTATAATATAACGTAATATGCAGTGTATCATTGAAAATACCTTATAATAAAACGTAATGTGCAGTGTATCATTGAAAATACATTATAATATAACGTAATATGCAGTGTATCATTGAAAATACCTTATAATATAACGTAATATGCAGTGTATCATTGAAAATACCTTATAATATATGGTAGTTTATCATTGAAAATACCTTATAATATAACATAATATGCTGTGTATCATTGAAAATACCTTATAATATATCGTAATTTTTTAGTGTATCATTGAAAATACCTAATAATATAACGTAATATGCAGTGTATCATTGAAAATACCTTATAATAAAACGTAATATGCAGTGTATCATTGAAAATACCTTATAATATAACGTAATATGCACTGTATCATTGAAAATACCTTATAATATAACGTAATATGCAGTGTATCATTGAAAATACTTTATGATATAACGTAATATGCAGTGTATCATTGAAAATACCTTATAATAAAACGTAATATGCAGTGTATCATTGAAAATACCTTAGAATATATGGTAATTCTAGTCTATCAATGAAAATACCTTATAATACAACGTAATATGCAGTGTATCATTGAAAATACCTTATAATATATCGTAATTTGTAGTGTATCATTGAAAATACCATATAGTATAACGTAATATGCAGTGCATCATTGAAAATACCTTATAATATAACGTAATATGCAGTGTATCATTGAAAATACCTTATGATATAACGTAATATGCAGTGTATCATTGAAAATACCTTATGATATAACGTAATATGCAGTGTATCATTGAAAATACCTTATGTTATAACGTAATATGCAGTGTATCATTGAAAGTACCTTATGATATAACGTAATATGCAGTGTATCATTGAAAATACCTTATAATATATCGTAATTTGTAGTGTATCATTAAAAATACCTTATAATATAACGTAATATGCAGTGTATCATTGAAAATACCTTAGAATAAAACGTAATATGCAGTGTATCATTGAAAATACCTTAGAATATATGGTAATTCTAGTCTATCAATGAAAAAACATTATAATACAACGTAATATGCAGTGTATCATTGAAAATACCTTATAATATATCGTAATTTGTAGTGTATCATTGAAAATACCATTTAGTATAACGTAATATGCAGAGCATCATTGAAAATACCTTATAATATAACGTAATATGCAGTGTATCATTGAAAATACCTTATAATATAACGTAATATGCAGTGTATCATTGAAAATACCTTATAATAAAACGTAATATGCAGTGTATCATTGAAAATACCTTAGAATATATGGTAATTCTAGTCTATCAATGAAAACACCTTATAATACAACGTAATATGCAGTGTATCATTGAAAATACCTTATAATATATCGTAATTTGTAGTGTATCATTGAAAATACCATATAGTATAACGTAATATGCAGTGCATCATTGAAAATACCTTATAATATATAGTAGTTTATCATTGAAAACATCTTATAATATAACGGAATATGCAGTGTATCATTGAAAATACCTTATAATATAACGTAATATGCAGTGTATCATTGAAAATACCTTAGAATATATGGTAAAATCTAGTCTATCAACGAAAATACCTTATAATACAACGTAATATGCAGTGTATCATTGAAAATACCTTATGTTATAACGTAATATGCAGTGTATCATTGAAAGTACCTTATGATATAACGTAATATGCAGTGTATCATTGAAAATACCTTATAATATAACGTAATATGCAGTGTATCATTGAAAATACATTATGATATAACGTAATATGCAGTGTATCATTGAAAATACCTTATGTTATAACGTAATATGCAGTGTATCATTGAAAGTACCTTATGATATAACGTAATATGCAGTGTATCATTGAAAATACCTTATAATATATCGTAATTTGTAGTGTATCATTAAAAATACCATATAATATAACGTAATATGCAGTGTATCATTGAAAATACCTTATAATAAAACGTAATATGCAGTGTATCATTGAAAATACCTTAGAATATATGGTAATTCTAGTCTATCAATGAAAAAACATTATAATACAACGTAATATGCAGTGTATCATTGAAAATACCTTATAATATATCGTAATTTGTAGTGTATCATTGAAAATACCATATAGTATAACGTAATATACAGAGCATCATTGAAAATACCTTATAATATAACGTAATATGCAGTGTATCATTGAAAATACCTTATAATATAACGTAATATGCAGTGTATCATTGAAAATACCTTATAATATATCGTAATTTGTAGTGTATCATTGAAAATACCATATAGTATAACGTAATATGCAGTGCATCATTGAAAATACCTTATAATATATGGTAATTTGAACTGTATCAATCAAAATACCTTCTAATATATCGTAAAATGCAGTGTATCATCGAAAATACCTTATAATATATCGTAATTTGTAGTGTATCATTGAAAATACGTTATAATATAACGTAATATGCAGTGTATCATTGAAAATACCTTATAATATATCGTAATTTGTAGTGTATCATTAAAAATACCTTATAATATAACGTAATATGCAGTGTATCATTGAAAATACCTCATAATATAACGTAATATGCAGTGTATCATTGAAAACATCTTATAATATAACGTCATATGCAGTGTATCATTGAAAATACCTTATAATATAACGTAATATGCTGTGTATCATTGAAAATACCTTAGAATATATGGTAATTCTAGTCTATCAACGAAAATACCTTATAATACAACGTAATATGCAGTGTATCATTGAAAATACCTTAGAATATATGGTAATTCTAGTCTATCAATGAAAATACCTTATAATACAACGTAATATGCAGTGTATCATTGAAAATACCTTATAATATATCGTAATTTGTAGTGTATCATTGAAAATACCATATAGTATAACGTAATATGCAGTGCATCATTGAAAATACCTTATAATATATAGTAGTTTATCATTGAAAACATCTTATAATATAACGTAATATGCAGTGTATCATTGAAAATACCTTATGATACAACGTAATGTGCAGTATATCATTGAAAATACCTTATAATATATGGTAATTTGAACTGTATCAATCAAAATACCTTATAATATATCGTAATTTGTAGTGTATCATTAAAAACATCTTATAATATAACGTCATATGCAGTGTATCATTGAAAATACCTTATAATATAACGTAATATGCTGTGTATCATTGAAAATACCTTAGAATATATGGTAATTCTAGTCTATCAACGAAAATACCTTATAATACAACGTAATATGCAGTGTATCATTGAAAATACCTTATGATATAACGTAATATGCAGTGTATCATTGAAAATACCTTAGAATAAAACGTAATATGCAGTGTATCATTGAAAATACCTTAGAATATATGGTAATTCTAGTCTATCAACGAAAATACCTTATAATACAACGTAATATGCAGTGTATCATTGAAAATACCTTATGATATAACGTAATATGCAGTGTATCATTGAAAATACCTTATAATATAACGTAATATGCAGTGTATCATTGAAAATACCTTATAATAAAACGTAATATGCAGTGTATCATTGAAAATACCTTAGAATATATGGTAATTCTAGTCTATCAATGAAAACACCTTATAATACAACGTAATATGCAGTGTATCATTGAAAATACCTTAGTAATATATCGTAATTTGTAGTGTATCATTGAAAATACCATATAGTATAACGTAATATGCAGTGCATCATTGAAAATACCTTATAATATATAGTAGTTTATCATTGAAAACATCTTATAATATAACGTAATATGCAGTGTATCATTGAAAATACCTTATGATATAACGTAATGTGCAGTATATCATTGAAAATACCTTATAATATATGGTAATTTGAACTGTATCAATCAAAATACCTTCTAATATATCGTAAAATGCAGTGTATCATCGAAAATACCTTATAATATATCGTAATTTGTAGTGTATCATTGAAAATACGTTATAATATAACGTAATATGCAGTGTATCATTGAAAATACCTTATAGTATATCGTAATTTGTAGTGTATCATTAAAAATACCTTATAATATAACGTAATATGCAGTGTATCATTGAAAATACCTCATAATATAACGTAATATGCAGTGTATCATTGAAAACATCTTATAATATAACGTCATATGCAGTGTATCATTGAAAATACCTTATAATATAACGTAATATGCTGTGTATCATTGAAAATACCTTAGAATATATGGTAAATCTAGTCTATCAACGAAAACACCTTATAATACAACGTAATATGCAGTGTATCATTGAAAATACCTTATGATATAACGTAATATGCAGTGTATCATTGTAAATACCTTATAATATAACGTAATATGCAGTGTATCATTGAAAATACCTTATGATATAATGTAATATGCAGTGTATCATTGAAAATACCTTATAATATATGGTAATTTGTAGTGTATCAATGAAAATACCTTATAATATAACGTAATATGCAGTGCATCATTGAAAATACCTTATAATATAACGTAATATGCACTGTATCATTGAAAATACCTTATAATATAACGTAATATGCAGTGTATCATTGAAAATACTTTATGATATAACGTAATATGCAGTGTATCATTGAAAATACCTTATAATAAAACGTAATATGCAGTGTATCATTGAAAATACCTTAGAATATATGGTAATTCTAGTCTATCAATGAAAATACCTTATAATACAACGTAATATGCAGTGTATCATTGAAAATACCTTATGTTATAACGTAATATGCAGTGTATCATTGAAAGTACCTTATGATATAACGTAATATGCAGTGTATCATTGAAAATACCTTATAATATAACGTAATATGCAGTGTATCATTGAAAATACCTTATGATATAACGTAATATGCAGTGTATCATTGAAAATACCTTATGTTATAACGTAATATGCAGTGTATCATTGAAAGTACCTTATGATATAACGTAATATGCAGTGTATCATTGAAAATACCTTATAATATATCGTAATTTGTAGTGTATCATTAAAAATACCTTATAATATAATGTAATATGCAGTGTATCATTGAAAATACCTTATAATAAAACGTAATATGCAGTGTATCATTGAAAATACCTTAGAATATATGGTAATTCTAGTCTATCAATGAAAAAACATTATAATACAACGTAATATGCAGTGTATCATTGAAAATACCTTATAATATATCGTAATTTGTAGTGTATCATTGAAAATACCATATAGTATAACGTAATATGCAGAGCATCATTGAAAATACCTTATAATATAACGTAATATGCAGTGTATCATTGAAAATACCTTATAATATAACGTAATATGCAGTGTATCATTGAAAATACCTTATAATATATCGTAATTTGTAGTGTATCATTGAAAATACCATATAGTATAACGTAATATGCAGTGCATCATTGAAAATACCTTATAATATATGGTAATTTGAACTGTATCAATCAAAATACCTTCTAATATATCGTAAAATGCAGTGTATCATCGAAAATACCTTATAATATATCGTAATTTGTAGTGTATCATTGAAAATACGTTATAATATAACGTAATATGCAGTGTATCATTGAAAATACCTTATAATATATCGTAATTTGTAGTGTATCATTAAAAATACCTTATAATATAACGTAATATGCAGTGTATCATTGAAAATACCTCATAATATAACGTAATATGCAGTGTATCATTGAAAACATCTTATAATATAACGTCATATGCAGTGTATCATTGAAAATACCTTATAATATAACGTAATATGCTGTGTATCATTGAAAATACCTTAGAATATATGGTAATTCTAGTCTATCAACGAAAATACCTTATAATACAACGTAATATGCAGTGTATCATTGAAAATACCTTAGAATATATGGTAATTCTAGTCTATCAATGAAAATACCTTATAATACAACGTAATATGCAGTGTATCATTGAAAATACCTTATAATATATCGTAATTTGTAGTGTATCATTGAAAATACCATATAGTATAACGTAATATGCAGTGCATCATTGAAAATACCTTATAATATATAGAAGTTTATCATTGAAAACATCTTATAATATAACGTAATATGCAGTGTATCATTGAAAATACCTTATGATATAACGTAATGTGCAGTATATCATTGAAAATACCTTATAATATATGGTAATTTGAACTGTATCAATCAAAATACCTTATAATATATCGTAATTTGTAGTGTATCATTAAAAACATCTTATAATATAACGTCATATGCAGTGTATCATTGAAAATACCTTATAATATAACGTAATATGCTGTGTATCATTGAAAATACCTTAGAATATATGGTAATTCTAGTCTATCAACGAAAATACCTTATAATACAACGTAATATGCAGTGTATCATTGAAAATACCTTATGATATAACGTAATATGCAGTGTATCATTGTAAATACCTTATAATATAACGTAATATGCAGTGTATCATTGAAAATACCTTATGATATAATGTAATATGCAGTGTATCATTGAAAATACCTTATAATATATGGTAATTTGTAGTGTATCAATGAAAATACCTTATAATATAACGTAATATGCAGTGTATCATTGAAAATACCATATAATATATCGTAATATGTAGTTTAGCATTGAAAATACGTTATAATATAACGTAATATGCAGTGTATCATTGAAAATACCATATAATATAACGTAATATGCCGTGTATCATTGAAAATACCTTATAATAAAACGTAATATGCAGTGTATCATTGAAAATACCTTAGAATATATGGTAATTCTAGTCTATCAATGAAAATACCTTATAATACAACGTAATATGCAGTGTATCATTGAAAATACCTTATAATATATCGTAATTTGTAGTGTATCATTGAAAATATCATATAGTGTAACGTAATATGCAGTGCATCATTGAAAACATCTTATAATATATCGTAAAATGCAGTGTATCATCGAAAATACCTTATAATATATCGTAATTTGTAGTGTATCATTGAAAATACGTTATAATATAACGTAATATGCAGTGTATCATTGAAAATACCTTATAATATATCGTAACTTGTAGTGTATCATTAAAAATACCTTATAATATAACGTAATATGCAGTGTATCATTGAAAATACCTCATAATATAACGTAATATGCAGTGTATCATTGAAAATACCTTAGAATATATGGTAATTCTAGTCTATCAATGAAAAAACCTTATAATACAACGTAATATGCAGTGTATCATTGAAAATACCTTATAATATATCGTAATTTGTAGTGTATCATTGAAAATACCATATAATATAACGTAATATGCAGTGTATCATTGAAAATACCTTATAATAAAACGTAATATGCAGTGTATCATTGAAAATACCTTAGAATATATGGTAATTCTAGTCTATCAATGAAAATACCTTATAATACAACGTAATATGCAGTGTATCATTGAAAATACCTTATAATATATCGTAATTTGTAGTGAATCATTGAAAATACCATATAGTATAACGTAATATGCAGTGTATCATTGAAAATACCTTATAATATAACGTTATATGCAGTGTATCATTGAAAATACCATATAATATAACGTAATATGCAGTATATCATTGAAAATACCATACAATATATCGTAATATATAGTTTATCATTTAAAATACTTTATAATATAACGTAATATGCAGTGTATCATTGAAAATACCATATAATATAACGTAATATGCAGTGTATCATTGAAAATACCATATAATATATCGTAATATGTAGTTTATCATTGAAAATACGTTATAATATAACGTAATATGCAGTGTATCATTGAAAATACCATAAAATATAACGTAATATGCCGTGTATCATTGAAAATACCTTAGAATATATGGTAATTCTAGTCTATCAATGAAAATACCTTATAATACAACGTAATATGCAGTGTATCATTGAAAATACCTTAGAATATATGGTAATTCTAGTCTATCAATGAAAATACCTTATAATACAACGTAATATGCAGTGTATCATTGAAAATACCTTATAATATATCGTAATTTGTAGTGTATCATTGAAAATACCTTATAATATAACGTAATATGCAGTGTATCATTGAAAATACCTTATGATATAACGTAATATGCAGTGTATCATTGAAAATACCTTATGATATAACGTAATATGCTGGGTATCATTGAAAGTACCTTATGATATAACGTAATATGCAGTGTATCATTGAAAATACCTTATAATATATCGTAATTTGTAGTGTATCATTGAAAATACCATATAGTATAACGTAATATGCAGTGCATCATTGAAAATACCTTATAATATAACGTAATATGCAGTGTATCATTGAAAATACCTTATAATATAACGTAATATGCAGTGTATCATTGAAAATACCTTATAATAAAACGTAATATGCAGTGTATCATTGAAAATACCTTAGAATATATGGTAATTCTAGTCTATCAATGAAAATACCTTATAATACAACGTAATATGCAGTGTATCATTGAAAATACCTTATAATATATCGTAATTTGTAGTGTATCATTGAAAATACCATATAGTATAACGTAATATGCAGTGTATCATTGAAAATACCTTATAATATATCGTAATTTGTAGTGTATCATTAAAAATACCTTATAATATAACGTAATATGCAGTGTATCATTGAAAATACCTCATAATATAACGTTATATGCAGTGTATCATTGAAAATACCATATAATATAACGTAATATGCAGTATATCATTGAAAATACCATATAATATATCGTAATATATAGTTTATCATTTAAAATACTTTATAATATAACGTAATATGCAGTGTATCATTGAAAATACCATATAATATAACGTAATATGCAGTGTATCATTGAAAATACCATATAATATATCGTAATATGTAGTTTATCATTGAAAATAAGTTATAATATAACGTAATATGCAGTGTATCATTGA